>OZ038395.1:47239672-47619672 GCA_964036045.1 Eutreptiella sp. 'Long Island Sound 2002'
CGCCACCGTCAAGTGGCTACATAGCCCTTGGGCTGTTAGGCTCCCCATAGCAGGGAGGAAACAAAGCAGCTGTGTGTTCATTGCATGGGCACTCGTCAAGTGCAACACAAGACCCTAAGGGAATCCTTGCACTGCACGCTACTATTAGACTAGGTCCCCCTCGAAGAGTCCCAAGGCACGCCCCTTCCAAACAGCCTTAAGGTTAGGCGACCCCAACTACCCTAGCCCAAGTTCACCTGTTTCTGTTCACCTTCACTACATCTTGGTAATATTCTGAGTGGAGGAGTCCATCTGTAGCGGTCTCAACCACCGTGGTAGGAACTCACACCCCGTTGGGGCGGGTGTCGAACACCCTATCCCCAATATTGAGATCCATGGAGAAACTAGGTCTGCGAAATGAAGAGGGAAGTATGATGTCTTGCAGTGGACATCTTGAAAGCTGTATCACCATATACTGAGCCCAGGGTGCCCGTTTCACACCATATGTGGAGGTATGTGTTCCCATGTTCCTTGTGATGCCCCAATGCCACATGCTTGGAAACATAACGAAGAATTGGCCCGGTTTCCTCACTCAATGGCACCGGAAAGTTGAATCGAAGAAAAAGGGAGGTTATGTTCCCCGAAAGTACTTCCTTAACACTTGTCCCCAGAGCACATGGTGTACATACTTCGGCTTCCTTTGTCATTCACGAGTGGCTGCTTAACCCCTGCTATCTCAGGGGCCCACGTGTGGGCGGGGACAAAATCAGAAGTGGCTACCTAACCCCTACCTTCTCGCCCTAAATTGGGTGAAGTGGCTACATCAATCCATATGGCGACGTCACCCCTGCCTTCTCGGTTGGCCATCATTGTTGTTTGACAGCAAGTTTTGATGCTTCTTCCACATTGGGGATGTGACATTTTTGGAGTTTCACCGAATTTCACCCATTTCCACCCCTTTTCACACGCTTTTTGCTCATTTCCACCACACCCACTCCTTTCTAGGTTGATTTCTCCCCACCACGGGGACCCGGGTATCACAAAACATGGGCTTCTAGTGCGGCAACGCACTACTCGCGCATTGTGCTTAAGCCCCCCCCCCCCCTTCTAACCCCCTTTCATACAAATTCCAATGAAATGCATGTCATCAATATGTTCGCAACTATTTGAACTCTAGCACGGGGGGGGCGACCCCTCGGTCCTGGACGCCAACTACCCCCCCAACTAACTGTTGGCCGAAGGCCCCTAGGGGGGGGGGGGGGGGGGGGGGGGGGGGGGGCTTGGAGGGGGGGGTCTAGGAGGGGCGCCGGGGAGGGCGGTTCCCGGGGGGGGGGGGGGGGGAGTTCCCGGGGTTCCCGTGGGGGGGGGGGGGGTGTCGGGCACCTCCGAACAGTTGGGTATGCGGCCCAGGTGTGATCCGACAATTCGCACCGCCCCTTCCCACAATAGAGGGTAGGGTATCATCGGCTTGGGTATACCCAGCCACACTGGGAACCTCAGGGGGGTGGGCTCCTGAGGCGGCCATGGGATTAGAGTTACACCATGCCACAAGACATACATACATACATACAAAGATATATATATATATATATATATATATATATTTATATTCATATATATAGGGGTTGGAATGCAACTGCAAACGTGTGGTCATTGGGGGAATCTTTGCACTGCGCGCGCACTGCGCGCGCACTGCACGCGCACTGCGCGCTACTTTTAGACTATGTTCCCCCCGAAGAGCTCCCAAGCACACCCCTTGGAAACGCCCTTAGAATAAGGTGACCCAAACTGCCCCAGCTCAAGAAAGTTGTAAACTAACTTCCCTTAACATAACACACACATGTTCCTTACGATGCCCCAGTGCCACATGCGTGGTTTCGGTTGTGAGGAAGGGGCTCTCTCCTTTCCCTTGCGGTTAGAATCGGATTGGGGTTGAGATTGTGTAGCCACAGGGGGTTGCGAGGACTGAGAGGGTTGAGGGAGATTGGAGCTGGACGAAGCCACATCCGCCCGAGGGGGCGCAGCAACACAAGAATATCCAGTGTGCGTTGCCGCTTTTCTAGGACCTGCTGTGCATGTTTTGCTTGTCTCTTGGCCTCTCTCTCTCTTTTCTCACGGCGCAAACGGACAATCTCAGGCTGCAGTGTTGGCGCTTCACTGCCGCCTTGAGAGAATGGTTGGCCATCAAGCCCATCCTAGAAAATTACACTTTCCTCATCCCTTGGTGAGTGGTTACCCTTGTCGAACCACAAGATCTGCTCAATCACCTTTGGCACACCCAAACAAAGGGGGACAAAATCAGAAGTCAAAAACCTCCGCTAGGGGTCACCATGATGCCCCTAGGGCCCCCTAGTATCTCAAAGTATGGGTCTCTAGTACGGCCAGACGCCCAAATAGTTGCACTGCGCGCGCACTGCACGCGCACTGCGCTTAAGGCTCCCCCATAGCAACTCGGGGCGGTGGCCTCGGACCACACCGCCATGATGGTACATCACCCCTCCCCGCTTACACCACACTTGCAGCAGCCTTCTCCCCAAACGTTTCGAGGAATGAAAAAGAAGGGCCTAAGACCAAGATTGACTCCTTGGAACACTTTCTACGGATCGACCTAAGGAGGGAGGGGCCTAAGACTGGGGGCAGAATCAGAATTGGCCCACTTGTGGGCAAGGTGGCTACATAACCCCTGCCGCCTAGGGGATCCCCACCGCCTCAGAGCGGGGGGCAGAATCAGAAAAAGGCCCACAAGTGGGCAAGATGGCTACATAACCCCGTTGGGCGCCTTCGGCGCCGGGGCGCCTTCGGCGCCCGTTGGCTCCTTGGGCTCATACCTTTGACAACTAACTGTCGGCCGGAGGCCCCTAGGGGGGGGGGGGGGTAGTTGGCGTCCTAGGACCCGCGGAGTCGCCCCCCCCGGGAACTCTAGTTTATTCATTCAGTTTTCATTCAGTTCAGTTTAGGGTGTAAAGTGAGTTTAATTCTAAAAAATTCTTTGAGCTGTGCCCTGAAATCGGTCAATATTGAAGATGAGGTCAAAAATTGGGTTGAACATGGTTCAATTATGCATTTGGGTGTGTCCATGGGCTGGTAGAGATCAAATGGCCTTGGCCACAGGGGGCTAGCATTTGTGAGTAACAACTCTAATTCTGTGCCACAGTGACACTGATTGAGTGTGGTGGTCCAAGAGGAAGGCACCGCAACCTTGTCAATACATCTCTGCATATTGGAATGAGTAAGCGCACCACAAGTATGGGGTGGGTCGGGGATTCTCTAGAAAGGCTGCGTGGGTCCGGCAGCACAACACAAAGCAAACTACTGTGGGGATGTCATAGGGAGTGTTCATCAATGTTGGTCGCCAACGGGTCGGTCAAGATTCGGGCAATATGGCATTGGATTTGTGTGGGGTACACCCTAGCACAGCCCCTGGTGGCAGTTTGTACCCACAGATGTGCAACTCAGAGCGACTACTTACGGGCAAATTTTCTCAGCCCCACCACTCTCATCTTCGGCAAGCGTTGTCCTTAACAGTCAATATAAAAAAAACCTACAACAAGTCGCCGCATCTGCAATAGGCCGACAACAACGCCATTCGTCAGCATTGGACCTCCGCAATCAGCCTCAAAATCCCATCGGTTGCCCTCGAGCTATCAGCAATTCTGGCCCAAACGCCAGCAGCTACCCATCGATTGCTCATGGCTGGCGGCAATTGTCAGAAGCTGGAAACTGTCCCACACATATCGAGTGGGTTGCAGTGTACAGTCTGCACATTGAGCCCAGTGCACAGTGTGCGAGGTGCAGCCTGTGCTATGTTACGCCAAGAGTGCAAGCCTGCAGTCTGCAGTGTCTGTGCAGCGAAGCACCACCCCGTGCGCAAACAACACCCCCAAAGAATACCTTTGGAAGAATGCAATTTTCTGTCCTGAGGTGTTGGTTGGTACAGACATGGGGTACCCTTGGTTTGCTGGGAGTTGTTTGAGCTGCCTAGCGTGTGATCCGCTGCATCCCACAACTCTGATTTGGGTTAAGCTTGTGAAGCCAAAAATAAGCCGAAAATCCTTTTGCCTTCAGCAATGCACCTCCAAGAGAGACAACTGATGGGCTGGATTGACGCATACAGGGGCCGACCCCTCGGTTTGGACGCCACCCAAGTAATTGTCAGCTGGGTTGGAGGGTGCAGAGGGGGGGGGGGGGGGGCGGTCCCTTGTAAACTCATCATTTTGGCAGAGCTAATGATCCCCCAACGAATTTTTGGATTTTGATCCCTCCACCCCTTCCCTGCACGTGGGTGCCACTTTTTTAGGACGGGGGTGGGGGTGGGGGGGGGTCAAAACTTTTTTGCGTATTGTGGACGCTGTGCGTCAAAATTTCAGACCCAGGTCCTGAACATATTTTTTCTTGTACATGGACCCTCCAACCAACGGCGGGGTCTTGGGTCTGAGCCCCAGGTACCTGGGTTGGCCCCGGGCCCTAGCCGGTGAGGGCTTGGCCGTTTTCAGGTTGGCATGCATCAGCTGAAATTTTTTCCGAAATTTTGACCTTTTCCAAGATTCCTCGGTCGTCTCTGGGATGGGTTTTGGTGATCATTTGGTGACAAGACGGGTACTCTAGCACCTATGGAGACCCACGTAGTGGCCACTAGGCATGTAGTTTGTTGAGAACTAGAGTTCGGACTGAATGAACTACAGCCTGTTTTCCTTTGTCCTGAGGGTGCACAGGGTAGGACTGTCTTGTATTTTACTACCAACATGCCAATGTACTTGCTTTAGTTGTCAGTTCTTTCTGATGACCCCACGTGCCCACCCTTGGAGATGTTCCTTACTCAGTCAACACTGAGAACTCACGGCTAACGGTCAATGTCCCGCCCCGAGTGGGACGTCGCCGGCCATTGATGAGTTGGCAATACTGGATTGTCGACTGTTTTGCCTGTGTGCCTGCAGCTGTAGTGAATGATCCGAACCATGTAGCCCGGGCTGTTCGGAGGTGCCTGACACCCCGGCCCCCAACAACAAAAGCCCTGCCTCGTAGAGGTGCGGCATTATCACCCATTGGGGTATGTTACAAGAATAACCCGCAAAAGGGGGTATATGGCGTCTGCGCCTACACATCATCTAACAACCTCTCTTCAAGGTGATTTGGGCATCCGAACGAAACCCGCGACAAGTGCCTTGGCATTGGACGGCAATCTTGAAACACACGCCGGCATGGCATCCCACCGCAGGGGCATTGTGTAAGGAAGGGCCTTCGTGGGTGCCACTCACTGTTCGACCGCCGTGCATTGGCCTGGGGCCACTGGAACAGCTCACGTCTGTTCTCAAGTCAAGAACGTGGGGACAGTGTTTGCCAGCGCATTTCTTTTCCAGCAGCCCAGCTGCCTAACTACTGTTGCGTGATCTCCAACGACAACGGCCTTCCGTTACCAGACAACTGGTGCCAATGACAGGGCCACTCTCATCCATTGGTCAGGTGCACAAGATGCCGCGGCCCTTCAGACGTTTTGCCGCAGGCCGGACTCAGATCACCCATAGCCCTCTCTCCTGCACCTTCACTGAGCCCGTAGCATCTTGGGTGCCCCGCCCACACCACAGCCAGTCCCCCTTCCACAGGGTCACGGACTGTCCCCCATCTTCGGGGCCGAAGCGGCGGCGTCCGTGGGGGTCCCCAGGGGCGGATGCCGAATGTTCAATGCACGTGGGCCCAACTCCGTCTGCGCCAAATCGTACTCCACAATGTCGTTGCGTCTGGCGCGCAGGTACGCCTGGGGGAACCCAGCCTCGAGCTGCAGGAGCGGAGGGGAAGGGGGACGCACCGGACGGCCCACCCTCAAGAGACCCCCCTCCCCCCCTCCACGACTTCATGCAACTGGCTTCCTCATCCAGTCCAAGTCCACTGCAAGCCCAAGTCCTCCACAAATGCCATTCCAATTCAAAGCCTGCACCCATTCAGAGGCCTACCCGCTAGAGGGAGTATCTGCTCCGAGTGCGCACCGTTTACGACCAACACCAGGCCTACTGGGGTCCTTTTGTGGGCCCTGATGTAACTGTCCCAGAAAAACCAGGCAGGAACCCCAATGCACACTACCCTTTCCCCCCCTTGCAAACTCCCGGGTTAGCGCCCGACGGTCTCCCGGGTGGGGGGGGGAGACGGTCGCCAAGTGACGGTCTCCCGGGGGGTGGGGGAGATTGCAAGGGTATTTCAAGGCAAACTGTGGTACCCTCCACCGATGCAAGCAAAGAGAACACGTGTGAAGCGACTTTCGCATTGATGCGGTGCCAATGTGTTTCATCCAACACTAATGTTATTGAGGATCCAAAGGAACGGTGAAGGACTTCTGGGTACGAGAATAACACACTTTGAACTGTTGCACATGCTCAGTTTGCATGACAGGCACGGGGTGTGTTGCACTGGCTGATGAGGAGGAGGCAAGTGTGCGTGAGTGGTACCGTACATGGTCACCGGGAGAAAACATCTTGGGTCTGAAGTAGCAACACAACACACCCATACAACGCCTTTGGAGAGAGAATATCGCAGAACACACACAGGTGCTTGATTTGTAGTAACGGGAAAGCAATGCAAGGCCATGCGTAAAGCAGATGGGCAACACAAACCAGCACAATACATGTTAACTAGAAAAACATGGAAGTGACGGTCTCCCGGGTGGGGGGGGGGGAGATTGCAAGGGGGGGGGAGTTTGCAAGGGGGGCTTTGGGCTTTGGGCTTGTCTTCCCGATCCGAAGAGGGCCTTAGGGGCCCACGGAGTGCCTCGCTTTGGGGAAGTTAGGCTCAGGCGCACCGCACTCACCCTCGAACCATGCGGTGCAAGAGCGGGGTATACACCTCCTAGTGCGGACGAGTTTGCAAGGGGGGGGGGGGGTACTACTCCCCCCAGCAATCTCCGGTTCCAATCCAAGGCTGCACCCCTATCAAAGCAGCCCCTCCTCCCACTCACAATGCTCAGATGCAACCAGCCATGTGCCACGGCCACTGCCTTGAGGGACCGGTTTCTCAAGCCCTTGTTGGCAGGCTTTGACTAAGGGGCCCACATGGTTCCACCCAGGCTTTGGCTACAAGAAGGTGTGTGTGTGTGTGTGTGTGTGTGTGTGTGTGACGCCCAAATCATTCAAATCTTGCACCAACTGCGAGGTTCAACTCCTAAATCCTACTGCTAGGCGACCGAACCATGAGTCGTGATGTTCATGTGCCCCGTCAACGGGCTTCGGGAACCGGGTGAGAAGCTGAGCAAACATGCAACAAGAGGTGTGTGTGTGTGTGTGTGTGTATGTGTGTGTGCCAAATGCCAATTGCCCTGTGTTGGGGGTGATTCAATCCATGCTCTGTTTGTGCTTGTGGCAGTTCTCTCGAGTATTTTGTAATCACATTGAAAGCAAGAAGGGGCTGGTTCGTGGGTCATGGATGTACATCGTGCCTCGGCTCTCTACTTGTCAGTAGTCTGGCTCGGGATCCGAATGCCCAACGGCGCATTACGCATCTCCCGCCGCCTGTGGCGGATTACTTAGGCCTGTCATTGCCTGAGTCACTGTCGGAGACCTGTACTGCTGTGTGCCTCTTTACCTCCTGTGTCCTTGTGTGCTTTTGCCTCCTAACCCTCGGTCCGTCATCTGTTGGCCCCCTGGGCCGTGACGTTTTATGTACCGTGGACTTTGCTCGTGCATCTGCAGCATTATTATATACGAGCTTGTTGTGCCCATACACATGCGTCATAGACACTAACGCTGTCTTGCTCTGCAAAGATTGATATATGTCCTCCCATATGTCATGGCGCCTGACTGGCTGCTTGCCTTTCGCAACCCAATTTCGGCGCTCATATAGCTGTAGGTTGCTAAAAATATCAACACACCACTTGGAGTCACTATACAAGCACAGCTCTTGGGTGTTGCGCACAGCGCGGATTCGTGCTGTGACTGCCGATACCGCGGCCCTATTGTTTGTCTGCGGGCCCACTACTGGCTGAAGATGAGAGTGGTGGGGCTGAGAAAATTTACCCGTAAGTAGTCGCTCTGAGTTGCACATCTGTGGGTACTAACTGCCACCAGGGGCTGTGCTAGGGTGTACCCTACACAAATCCAATGCCATATTGCCCGAATCTTGACCGACCCGTTGCCGCTTGCCAATTGCTCGTCATCGTCGTCTGACATGGCCATATGGGTGCATGCCGGGGACCATTGCCTGTCCTCCAGATCTCACATGTTGTCCTGCTCTCGCACTTCTCTGGGGATCATGGGGTCATCACCCATCGGTCCTGGGGCTTCCGGCTCGTCTACTATTCCCATCGGCCGCCGGTGGTCTACCTTGCAGAGAGCGCTGACACCCACTGATCTGGGTTCGTTGCCACTTGGGCCCAGGTGCCCCACTGGTTCTACTCTCGCTCCCGCTTGCGTTGTCAGGCACTTTCCTTTCTCTTGACCTTGGTGCCCCTCTCGTGCGCCTCTTGTTGCCCGACGGTTGCTGATGTGACCCTCATGGCCCGCAGCCTCGCCGCATTCACCGCCACGTCCTTCCCCAGCATATGTTGCCTATGCTGCCAAAAACATATCAATGACCTTTCCGCCGCGTGCGCCGCCTCTTGTTGCTCTGTTTGGCTGAATCACGCTTGTGCCTCCGTAAAGGTGACTCCCAATGCTATTACAACGCTCAAGGTACCCACCTCCATTCTGCGTACCGCTTTTTGGCATCTTAGTGTCCAAAGTCGATGTAGTCCCCACCACACACACAGCCCCATGGGGTTGGTTAGCGCAATGATGGGGTCGTCCGCCACCCACCTTCCCACGTCCGTGCCTTGCACTACTGGTGCTTCCACGTCCCTGCACACCGCATACAACATCCGCACCATTGGGCAGCTCTTCACAAAGTAGTACACCGTCTCTTGCGCTCCACACCACACACATCCTTCTGGTATATTCTTCACCAGCCCCACGCGTTGTCGCACTTGAAGTTTCTTCCACAACACTTTGTACATGGGCTCGTGTGTAATGGACGGGACGTTAGTTTTCCACAGCGCTGGCCATATTGCAGTGTCCTCCTGTCTGTGGGCGCCATTTCCGCAAACCACGCAGTTTTCACACTCTTCAAGCGCTACTCCCCAAAGCCCGGCAGTACGGATCCGTCAATTTTGCACACACTCGCCATCGGGTACTTCCAAAAGGTCCACGATCATGTTCCGCATTTGGTCCGCATGTTCCTTATTGGCTACACCCGCTGCTCGCACCATTGTTGGCACATCTACTTCATTGACTTCGCCAATGGTAGTGGCCCATCGTTGTCACCTCGGCATTTTGAGCGACCGGGTCTCACTCATCACCATCACGGAGTGTGCAATCCCCAGGCTGCGTATTTGTCCCACCGTGAGCCGGACTCCATTCATAATCTTGCGTAGCGCCGAGAAGAAGAGGAGAAGCTCCACATCGAACGCACTAGGAGGCCCTCCAACCTGCAAGTACTCGGCATCAACCCTGTGTGCCGTCACTGGGCACCCTGGCTTGAGGTGCTTATTTTCCGCTGTTGTTGCCTGTCCCGAAAGACATCGCGCCAGAGGTTGAATGTGTGCCCACCTGCAATACAGCTCGGGAAGTAGCTCCTTGCCCCCCTTGGCACTGATTTGCTTAGTCCCATTAGGCTCACCGTCAAGGTCGTGACATTCAGCGCTAATCGAACGTACTTTCAGAGTCAGATAAGCACTTTCTTCGGCATAGGGATCACCGTCGCCACATTCTACAGCGTGGGGTATACCCATTGATGCACCAGCTAGATCTTCAGTCCCAATGTCAGCACCAGGCCCCCAATCTTTTTACACTTAAAGCGGATTTCATTCATGCTCTCCTCATACTCCTCTCCCTCCTGCACATCCACATACCAAAATTGCTCTGATCGGGGTCCGCCGCCCGCATGCATCTTATCAAGAAGCTTGTTGCAAACACAAAGAGCATCAGGGAAAGCGGGCCCCCTTCTCATATGCCCGCTTCCAAAGTGAACAGGTCTCCCACCACCGCGCTACCCACAAGAATGGATGTCAAACCCCCCAAGAACCTGGCTATACACCGTACGAGCTCCAACGGCACCCGCATCTCTGCCAATCCGGCCAGCACGAACTCGTGCGCCGTCTTGTCATATGCCTTCTCCGAATCTGCTCTAAAGAACCACCTCTCTACTCCCCACTGAGTGTTCTATATCCGTTGCAGCCACGTGCCCACGAGGCTCATTTGCCGCTTTTTCATAAACCCTACTTGCTGCTGGGGCACTAGCTGGGGCATCATATCCTCAATGGACACCAGCAGTGCCGTGTAATATATCTTCGCCCTTTCATTGAGCATGGTAGGCGGTCTCATGTTGCTCACCACTTGCCTGTTTTTCTTCGGTACACGTGTGCGGATACCATGATCCGGCGCCTCCAATATATAGCCCATGGCCCGCTGCAATTGCATTGTGACCGTTATCAACATGGCAAGAAATCCAGCCAGTGCAGGCCAAAGCGGCTTGACGATGCCATCCAGCCCCGGTGAGTAGTCCCCTATTGTGCTATGCTTGATGGCCTCTTGCATTGCTTCTGGGGTCATGGAACCAACTCCGGCAACCGTTTCCAGTTGCGCGGCTTGGGTGTATCCCGGAGATACTCGTTGACTACCGCCTAGTCGCGTGACCCCCCTTGCGCCACACACCGTGAATGCTCCTTCAGTGCCTGTGCCATGACCCCGGATCCGTGATCACATTGGCATCCGTATGTATAACCACCACCTTCCGCGAGCCCATGACCCATCACATGAGTTTCGAAATTTGCTTGAGTCGCTGTCTCGTAGGCGTGGAGCTCTCATATCGCAGTGTCGCCCCCAGCTGTGCCAATCCCTCCGAGATTCACAGTATGTTGCGCCGAGTCCCTCATTGCCTTGAGCCGATAGAAGGCCCCCTGCTCCGTCAATTCGTTTTGTGTGTGTTTTGGCGCACCATTTTCCAGCCATCCTCGGACACCATGTGGATGGTACTGGCATTCATGACCTTTTTGAGACGGCGCACTTGCTGCACCTCTCTGGGGGCCTGCTTGTCTTTGGACGCCTTCTCTGCTAGCTGCCACACCATGGCATCCAGTTGATCCCACCAATCATATATTTGTTGCTCTTGATGTGTGGGCAGTATGTCCTGCAATGCCGCTAGTTCGCCTCCCATTCGCGGGAAACTCCCCAAGTCATAATCCCTGAAAAATCCTGTGGTGTCGCCTCCGGCTCTTGCCCTAGAAAAGGCGGCATCGGCATCCGCATCCGCATGTCCTGTGCCCAGCCTTCCATAAGCTCCTAATCTTGCGGCATCCACAGTGGTACTCGAGCGCGCTACGACATTTGCGGATACTCCGGCGTGAAAACCGCCATGACCCCTCATGATCCGATACCCCCAGCTACACCACTTGGACCTGTGCCATGGCCCACACCCATCGGAGTGGTACCTAAATGCGGTCAATCCATGGTTTGACTACCTCCCCCCCCTGGCTGCACATGGGAGCGTGTATACCCTTCCCGTAACTCATCACTCGATCTCCTGAGAGGAAACACATCTTGCAATTCCCAGCCGCCCACCAGATCTTGCTCCAACTGAATCGCCGTTTTCTTGTTCTCTCACCACACAGGCGTGTAGTATGTACCTTGCACGTCGCTGAGTAGGTCATGTCCCCCGCTACCTTACCTCCCTCCCCCTTGTAATCTCCCCACCAATGTCGTGACGGTTCCCTCCCATAAGGGGGGGGGGGATTGCACCACAAAGCTGCACCATAGTATCACAATGTAAAAGACCTTCAGCGCGTTCGGCACCTTGTCAAAATTTTCTTTGGCGCCTTTGGCACCTAGTATTTTCTATGCTTTTTTGGGCCAAGTGAGCGTTCCCCCCTTAGGTGGGGGGGAATTGCAAAGGGGGGGGGGGTACCAGACAAGCCGCCTCCTTTGCCACCCCCACCAGCTCCTCCCAAAACATTTTTCGATTTGCTGCTGGGTTGGGCGCATGCACATTCAGCAGAATGACCCTCTCCCCTATCGGCAGTTGCAACCCCACCCGTAGGACTTGCTCATCTAGCGGCGGCGTCAATGTCAGCGGACCATGGCTGTCTGAGTCGTCCCTCAACAGCAGCATCAGTCCTCCCTTGACATATGTCTTGGTGTGTAGCCATATCACACAGTAGCCATATTGTGTTGCCCCTATCTGAACATCCTGGACGTGCCAGCCTACCCGGCCATTAACACGCGGCCCGTGCACCATTAACGTGTCCAGCCGCAGCTTACTTGCTGCCTTCACAATTTTGCAATACTTGTACTCGGGCCACGGAGGCACTGTGAACAAACTATTGGCATTCAATGTCATCACCCGTAACTGGTCTAGGCATGGGCCTCCTCCGGCGTGTGACAGCGTGCCTGTTACCATTGTGATTTTAAACGTTGCCACTGTCTCATCACCTCGGAAACGGAGAACACTACGCTTCCCGCTTCCCTACAGGGCGGTCCTTAACGAAGAAGAAAAAAAGAAAAGTTCCTGTGCCCAGGTTTCCCAAGAATGCCCACGGGCACACCATGTGTTGGCAGTTGGCGACTGGCGGTTGATGCCGGTTGGTGGCGGTTGATGGTGGTTGGCGGCAGTGGGTGGTTGGGGATTGGTGGCCGATGGCGGTTAGCAGTGGTTGGCAGTTGGCAGTTGGTCGCCGTTGGCAGTTGGCGGCAGTTGGCGGTTGGCGGTTGGTGGCGGTTGGCGGTTGGTGGCGGTGGTGGTTGGCGGTTGATGGTCCCTTGTGGCGGTCCTTAAGGGCGGTCCTTAACAAAATTAAAAAAGAAATCTCGGTCCCAAAGGACCGCCCTACTTCCCTGTCCTTTACCAGCCGCTCCTTTGCCAACCACCGTTGTCCATGCTCCTGGCGCTGCAGCACCATGCAAGATGGTTGTTGCTGTCCCCCCCAACAACGAGGCCATGTTTGCAGTGTTCATCGGTCTCCCATAAATGGATTTCGGTTGAGGGGAGGTCCCCGGCGGCTGTGCCGCCTTCTCCGGAGGGCATTCCCCTGCGAGATGTCCTTCTTTGCCACACTTATAGCATGCCAGCGGCTTTGTGTCCGCATAGCCAGCAGGCTTCCTTCGCTGCTGTTGCCGCTTCTCCTAGACGTACTACTCTTGAGACAGTACTCGGTACGCACAATCCATAGACACCCGCCATGTTGCCGTGCCTCGATTGCACCGCATCCGCAACATCGACCCCAACTCCACAGGTTCAACCCCCAAGTTCTCGAGTACCAGTGCCCGTACTTGTGCAGCCAATAGCCACTGCTCTAGCTCCGTCACATAAATGACGTCCATTCCCCCAAGAGACGATGCTGAGTTGTCGTACATTGGGCCATCGCCGTCCGCATCCCCCAACGGGAGTCGGGCCGCGGTCCTATTGATGAGCAGCCCCAGTTGTTGCGCCATTGCCACGATGCCACACCCCATTACGTCAGCATTGTGCTACCCATTAATGCCCACCCAAGCTTATTGGTCCCCCTGTACACAGCGGCAAACCACTCCATATCATGCCCACCATGCTAGACCACAGCCGCGGCGCAATGGCATCTTTGGCATTGCTTGCTGCCCAAACATCATAAGTGATGCCGGTGATGGGGAGCAAGAGGGGGGCAAGAGGGAGCAAGGTGAGGTGGATAGCAAGTGGGTTGCATTGCAGGAGACTTTTTGAAGATGCACCGGACATACGAGCGGCTATTCGGTGGACATATGTCAGACGTGGTGGTCGTAGGAAGTCAGGGATATTGTGAGGTATGTGTCGTATGGGGAGTCCCTGGTGCAGCTGGCTGCCTCTATTCGGAGGATCATGGCGTTGGATGGTGTGGACCGAACGATTATGCATCCCCGTGTTGCAAAGAGTGAGGCTCTAATGTCGGTATTTGAGAAAGATCACATTGAGAAGACCTTGCCTGGGCTAGAGGCGGTGTACCTCCGCATTCTGCCTTGGCGTACTTCCATCACCCACGCAGCCACATGCGTGCCATTGGCCATCTTCACTGGTCGAGACGTCATGTCCGATCCCAAAGTGAAGTTTCCGAAGTTGATGCCTCAGAGGGATGGCACCAAGGTGCGATGCGCAAAGAAAAGACGGGTCCCTTGAGAGCTCGTGGTAGTTGAGGGCAAGAAGGAGTCTATTGCGGGGGTGATGAAGGATTTCCAAGTTAAGGGGGAAAGGCAGGTAGAGATGGAAGGCTTCGTCCCATGGGCGACGGTTTTGTTTGTTGAGGCGACGCCGGAGCTCTTTGCGGCAAACATCCCAAGGCACACGTTAACCCCATACTTTGCTATCCAGACGGTTGAGGAGTGGGCTGCGAACAGCACTGCTGCGCATGAGTTCTCTTATGTGTGGTTGAGTGGGTGGGTGGCAATTGCCAATTGCCCCGCCCTGGGGGTGGTTTTTCACGCAATTAGCTCGTGCCTTCGGCAGTTCTCTGGGGGTGTGTGTATGCGTGTGTGTGTGTGTGTGTGTGATCTGTACTTTTAGAGGTGGATCCTTGTGCAGCGTTGGGCTGGACGCCTCATTTGGCTCAGGTCTGCTGAGGCCTCTTTGTGACGTTGTTTCCCTCCCTTCTGCGGAATCAGAACCTCTGTATTTTGCTGGCTAGGTAGCCAGAGTGTTTGCTCTCCCGTGCCTCGTCACGAAAAGCGGGCGGGCGACATCCTCGGCCACGGTCTCCTCCAGCCCCCGTGGAACTGGGGCTGGTGGGGACGGAGGGGGGGGTGTTTTCGGCCTCCTGCGTTTGGGGGCTGGAGGGGTGGGGGGTTGGTGTGGGGACCTCAGCAGACCCGTAGAGATACGTGCAGGCCCTTGCAGGCGTGGTCGTTTGTTGGGCAGTTGTGCATGTGCAGCAAGTGGGCGCTTCCGGCGCGCAGGCACTGGGGTGCACACTTTATGGTGTCCCCGCTGACAGCAGTGGCGCACTCCCCTTTGCTTGAGTGTGCACCTCGGGCACGGTGGCAGGCCATGCAGTGGGCACAGTTGCAGTTGCGGTCTGCGTGCTATGTGGTCATCAGCGTGATGTCCCAGCGCACAGCATGCTTCAGCTGTGCGCCGAAGTCTCTTGCAGGTCGTGCATGTGTCAGCAGAGTGCTGGGCACACTTTGACGGATCAGCCGGCGGCGCCGGTGGTGGCGCCCTGTGTGTGTTTGCGCGCCTGCGTGTCCCGGTGTAGGGGCGCTGTGGGAGCTTCCCATCCCCTATCACAGGGAAGAAATCAGCTGCAAAGGAGGAGCAGCCCCCCCCCCCCCCCCTTTGGCAAAAGTGGTCTGCTCCGAGGACGGAGCCAGCCCCAACTGCAGATTCCCCTAGAGTGCACGCTGTAGTCGATGCTCCTCCACTTCCTGCGCTGTTCTGCGTGGCCTATGTGTGTACGGGCGCAGTTTGTGTGTTCTGTTGAGACCAACCTTGGTGGCCCACGTGCGCTCACAGTATGCCGCTAACTGCTGAACGTGCATGTTCATGGCACTGCGGCAGGTGAAATAGGGGCGGCGGTTCAGGCCGCAGAGTGCCGGCCCCCCCAAAAGAACTAAAGAGCTGCAGCGTGTGACCACACGCGCTGGATGCAAATGGCCTTTGGTGACCAGGCGCTGCGCATTTGCCATTGCCAGTCGTAAGACCCGGCCTCTCTCTTGCAGTGAAAGGGTGGTGCCCTTAAATTTTGCCTGTGGAGCCTGTGGGAGGGTGCGTTGCGCAAATTCCTCAAAGTCCAGTGCCAGTTCCAAGAACGTCACTGTGCCTGGTTCAGGGGCCCAGTGCAGTTCCCTCAGCCAGCGTAGCAGGTCCGCCAAAAAGGGCATTTCCCACTGCCATTCCACCTTCTTAGGGGTGCGCAAAAGAAGTAACCCTTTGTCTTCCGGTCTGGGGAGGGGTCCCACCAGTTGGTGGTACGGGTATTGCCGAAGCTGCTGTGAGAGGCTCGACCCCATGAAAAGCATGGGGGATTGTGTGTCTCGTAACTTGCGGGCCTGTAAAACGGCTACTAACATATTGTGCAGAGCTGTCATGAATGCGAGCGCTGTCCCTGACTTGACGCTGTCTGTGTCTAACTCTGGGGCTAACCCGCAAAGTCGTAAACATGGGGGCCACTGGTCCATGAGGGGAAGGCCTGTGATCTGTGTTGCCGCCGTCCTGATGCCCGGCAGGTGGGTGTCCCGCACCGTACTCCAGGCTGAACACTGCCAAAAAATGTGCTCCTCGTTTTCCGGAGCATTGCCACAGTACGGGCACGTGGATGTGGCTCGCATGCCACGTTGATAGGCCCGGAGGGCTGTCCAGGTTGCTCCTGATAGGATGCCCCGCAGGATAGAGCGCTGTAACTCTGTGGCAAATGACGCTATGCTGGGCTGGACCAGGCGCCGGCATGTGGTGTAATGAGCCCCCGCGAAAAGGCGGGGACACCTCTGAACCAGGCTGTCCAGCATTTGCGAGCGCAGCTGTTCACGCACCTCGTGCTTGATAGTGTTTTTATCCCCGTATAGGAGGAGGGGTTCGTGGCGCCCAGGCACTTTCCATCCCCACCATCCCTGCGTAGCGACCCAGCCGCACTCCTGTGCTGTGGACATGGCTCGGCCGTATGGGCCGGAGCCTTTGTGAAATGTTGTCATCTCCCAAATGGCTTGGGCTGTGATCTGTCCAGCACCCCTGGTGCGACACAGCTGGGATAACCACAGGATGCGATGATACTTAAGTACCAAGGTAGGTGCAATCCGGTGCCCTTTGCACAGCAAGGTGAAAAAGATTTCTTTGGCCCTGCCGGGCCGTGACCGTCCCCAAATGGTCTGCATGACCTTAGTCTCGAAGGGCAGGAGGTCTTTGGGCTGAAGTGGCACTATTTCTGCTGCGTGCAGGCCAGTGGCCGTGATCATTGTGGAGATGATGTCGCATCTCCTTTCAAAATTGCCCTGAGCGCCATGCACCCTATCCAGGAGGCTGCAGGCTCTGGAAATCCTTTTCTTGATGAGCGGTCCCGAACAAGTCGCGTCCGTGGTGCGGACCCCCGCGCCCAGGGACTTAAACTCACAAGAGATAGGGAAGGGCACCCCCTGTAGTGCTGCCTTCACTGGGTGACGGGCGTCAGACGAAAAGCCGACAGATTTCTTCGCGTTCACCCCTTGACCCGTGTCCTCAAGCCAGTCAGTGGTGCGATCTAGCAGGGGGGTGAGGGTATTGCTTCCGGCTGCAAACCCATAAGTATCATCCGCATACCCAAGGGCAGTTAGGATAAATTGCAGGGCCTGCGCTGGCTGATCGCTGGGGGGGAGGGCCTGTACTGCGACCTTGATGCCCTGTTGCTGTGCATCCTGTGTGTGTGTGTGTGTGTGTGTGTGTGTGTGTGTGTGTGTGTGTTTGTGTGCAGGAGAAGAACAATATTATAGAGGGAAGCCTGTATGGGTCCAGGGGCCCCGTGGTCGCCTGAGGCGCCTCCAAAAGCATACAGTCTAACGTACATCTATCCCGTTTGGCGCGTACTCGGGTCTCAGCTTCGGGCCTCGCCTGAGCCAAAACCTCTGGAGTATGGAGGTTTAAGTCACCTCCGTCCCTGCACGCCCATGCCGTACCTTGTTGTGTGGCTGCATACATGCCCGCTGGGCCGGGGGGGGGGGGGGTGCCCCACCCTTCCCCTCTTGAAGGCCCGCCCCCGGGCAGCTACTGCCGCCGCGCTCTGCGCCGTTTTGGCTCAATCATGGTCGGTCACAGATACTGGATGCCCCCGCCCAGGCAATTCCAGCCAATGTTCCAGGTGTTGTCCACAATCAACTGCTATGCTACATCCAGTCGTTAAGACACAGCCTGATATGTACACGAGCATCCGACATGCCGCTTCCTGGAAGCGGGTGCACACTGGGAGCAGGCGGCAGCTGCCAAGCCTGATAGCTTAACATATAACCTTCGTGTGCCAGCGCCAAACACATAGGGCACCTGTCGTGTCAGAACAAATAGGGCATCACAATGAACAAAACCAAGTGTGGTGCCCAGCGTCACAACAACCCAAAAGCAGAGTGCCCTAGGAAAAACCCCGTTTACTGCATGAGGTCGAGGGGCTCCGATTCCCGTCCCCGTTGTATGCGGTGTCAGGCGCCGGTGTGGGGGTTTGGGTCTCTGTGGATCCGTGCTCGCTGCAGGGCGTTGAAGGGCTGCGCCTCCCCCCCCTTGTATGCGTGATCCTGTCACAAAATGGGGTTGTGGGGGTCCCCGGCCCTTCCGAGTGATTGGTGACTGTGGGAACACTCGACGGGTGGCTGTGCGTAGACTCCTCGCTCCTCGGGCTGTCTGGCATCTCAACTAAACCCAATTGCAGGCACACATCACTCTCATGCCCCTGATCCGAAGGGACATCCGGGGTTTCCTCTCTTGGTCCTGGTGAAGCAATACACTGCTCAAAATTCAGTACGATTGGGCGCGGGGGGGACACACCCCGGGGGGGGGGGACTCCGAGCCGCTACCTGGCGTGCCCGTTTGGCGCGTTGCCCTGCCGCTTGGACCCTGGGGGTCTTCCGAGCACGGTACAGGGGGTTGCTGAGTCTACCATTGTTAGCCAGGGTGTCGGCCTGCTCGTTACCTTCCACATTCACGTGGGAGGGAACTTTCACCCACAGAATATCTTGAAAAGTGGAATCCAAAAGCTGCAGTAGCTCTTTCCAGAGAGGGATATTTGACACAGGTCCCGCCGATCCCACCCAACCTCTCGCCTGCCACCGGCGCGCCGCTCCCTGCGCCCCTTTAAGGACTCAGAATCCGTGCATATGGCAATCTTAGGCTCATCGGCATGCAGCCGTAGGGCCTGCAGTGCCGCCAGGAGTTCTGCCGCGTTAATAGTTTGTTTCATGTGCAGCGGCACTGGGGCACACCGCGAAACTGGGAGGGTTGAAAAGACCCCATAGCCCCCCACATAACCAAGCCCCTCGAAGCGCTCTGATGAGCCATCTGTAAAGACCAACATATATCCCTGGTCTTCAAGGCTGTCAAGGTGAGCAATCAGTTTGTGTAGTGAGCGCATCTTGCGTTCGAGTCTGCGTTTGGCACGCAGCTGTGCTTTGGTGGGGGGCGGTGTGGGGGGGGTGGGCTCAAGCTGCGGTCTGTCCGCTGAATCCCCCCGCCGGAGAGACATGAGCAGATCCAGGAAGGCGGACAATTGTTCTGGGCGGATTCCACGTGCTTTGGATTGCTGCCACCTGTGCAGCAACTGTCCGTAGACTTTTACTGCGCCGTTTTGGTCGATGCCCCCCCCCCCCCCCCGGGTGCGTACTCTCGCCGCTGGCACGTTGCCGCGCAGTTCTGGTGCGGCGGGGGGGGGGGGGGTGCCCAGGGTGGCCTCTGCCGCAGCAGTGCCTTACCCCCTCGTCCACTGCCTTACAGGCGGCGCATTGTCCGTGTTGGTGTGTGTCGCATATCCACAGCCGTGGCTGTCGTGGCCGAGCTTCAGGGTGCCTGGCCTGACCGAGGGCACGTGCCCGGCGGGGTGAAAAGGGCGCGCCCCGCTTACCTCCGGAGACAGTTCGGCTACTCCTTCACATGGTACTGTGGCCCCCACTTGGCGCCCTGGGGCAGCACCGGCCCCACATAAAAATCCATCACGTATGCTCCAATACTGCGCTTCGCTCCTCCTCTCCTCGGGCAGCGCGCACTGTCCCGCTGCAGGTGATGTGTGTCCCGCCAGTTTGGCCTGCCGCTGTGGCATTTTCCATTTCTGCCGCGACACCCGGGCCTCCTGCTACAGGGCCTAGCGCTCCGCGCTATACTGCTGCAACCGTGGTACGTGATGCCATACTGCCATGGGGCGCGTGAACAGCGGTCGTCCCTTGACCCCCATCACCGTTCACCACCGAGGGACCGGCACCTGGTGGTGACGGGCGCCAGCACGATAGACTCTTTCCCTAGTGTTGTGCCCGGGAGGGTGACCGCCAGCCGGGGAACCCGCCCTTTCTCTTGCAGGGTCAGCTCTGTCCCTTTGAAACGCACCTGGGGTGTCGATGGGAGCGGCCGCCCCGTGTGGGACTCAAAATCCAACGCCAGCTCCATGAAGGACACCTGGCTGTGTCCTTGCGGGAGGCCCTCTTTCGAAAAGCCACATCAGCTCGGTGAGCCACCGCAGCAATGACGGCAGGAAATATGCTCCCCACTTCCAATCTCTGGGCAGAGGCCCGATGGGGGGAATGTGCGTCGGGTACGCCTTGGGTCCTAGGAGTTGCAGCTGGTGCCACGGGTAGCAGTCCTGCTGTGCCTTGCGGCGCTCCACCGCAAATAAGAGGCCCGCCTCGTCCTTCTTCTCCTTCCTGCAGCACCGCCAAGAACATCCCGTGCAGCTCGTGGACGAACTGCTCCAATGGGTAGTAATCATCCTCCGCCCACTAGTGCCCCATGAGGGCCAATTCGGTGTTGTCCCGTGCCTCTTGTGGACCCGAGCCCCAGTAACGGGGTACTTAGTTGAGCTCCCTACACCGTTTCTTCCCCCCCGCCCCGCGGGCCATTCCACTACGCTTGACCACACTCTCCGGTATGAGCCCGCATAGCCCTACGCAGGGGGCCATTCGGACAGTGCCCCCAACTTGATGGCCTTGGCTAGCAGCATCACCTCTACCAGGAATGGTGCCGTAGTTGCCTTCCACGCTGCGCACCACCTTAGTAGGTGGTCCTCGTCCTTTGGCATCCCCTGTGTGCAGTATGGGCACCGGTCATCTGGCCTGAGGCCTCTGTGGTGCGCCCTGTCCGAGGTCTAGAGCGCCGCCGCAAGGACCCCCCTCAGCATGGACTTGTCAAGCTCCGTGGTGCACAGGTTCAAGGCGAGCAAAGTCGAGCCCCTGTCCAGCCGCGCCCCCATGCCGCCAAAGGTGTGCGGCCTTTGCTCCTCCAGCGTACCCAACTAGTGCTCTCTGATGGACTCCTAGAATAGGTGTACTACATACCTCTTATTCGCATGCACGAGATGCACCGCCTCCTTCTTTTCCGGCGGGACCCACTGCCACCAGCCTCGCGTGGTACGCTAGCCCAGCTTCCACAAATCCTGCACTGCCGAAAGGGCCCGTGGCTCTAGGCAGCTCCGTCTCCTCCCCGATGGCCTGCGCCCGTGTTTGCGTTGTCCCATGTGTGTAAGCCAAGTGTGCCAGCTAGCACATTCGCTTGTAGGTGACGACCATGGGAGGCGCTACTCTATGACGCGGCATCAGAAGCGCAACTACTAATTCCTTGGCTCTACACGGTCCGTTGAGCCCCCACATAGCCATCATGATCGCCGCTTCCATACTGCTCATGTCTCTCTGTGCAATGTCCGCCAACTCAACTGCAAGTAGTGCCGCCACCACAATCATCACAGCAGCCACCGTGGCCTTGTGGTCGAAACCTCCTGGGATCACTCTCGCCTTTCGTACTGCCGTCTTCCCGTCGGCAATGCGCTGCTTGAGCAAGGGGCCGGTGCCCGGCTTCGGCCGGGTCCGGACTCCCACTCTCAGTTGTCCGAATTCCTACTGCACCAGAGGCTCCACTTCGTCGAGTGTCGCCCACAGCTCTGGGGGCTTCCCGCGTACCAAGCTGGTCGCCGAGAAGGCGAGCGACTTTTTCGCATTGACCTCTTGTCTGGTTGCCTGCAGCCACCTGCTGGTCGCTACCAGCATTGCCACTGTTGCCATTGTTTGTGTGCATCAATTCCAATCATGCTCAAACTGTGAGGTTCAACATCCTACAATCCTAACAGCACCACAAACCATCAGTTCAGTGTTTTGGCCCTGCGGGAGGCCACCCAAGCAGGCTGAAGCTATACCATGGCTCAATGCCCCTTCCAAAGGGAGGAAGTGTGGGTGGACGCAGCAAGAACCCCCCCCCCCCCCCCCCAATGCTGACCACCAGCAGGAGCGAATCAAAGCCCCTATCAACACCACCACAACCGGTTTCCACATGCTGCACCACACTCTCGAGTGAACTACCGGGGGGTTTCCCGGAAATTGGATAACATAAATAAACCCCCCCTAGACCAAAATTCAAAGGGGGAGGGGGTTCAGGGGGGGTTGGTAGCTGTGTCGGGGTGTACCGGGGGGGGGGGGGTTGGTGCGGGCATATTTTGGTCAGGCAAAAATCGGTGAGGGGAAATTTTGGTACAAAATCTTAGATACCATGGCAAAATGTGGTACAAATTTTCCAAATAGTGGGCACACTGGGAATTGAACCCGGGACTTCTAGTTTGACAGCATAGTAATTTAACAACTCAGCTAACTGCTTACGTTATGAACCATCTGTGAAACGGGGTTCAAAGTAAAATCATTTTTTCGCCAAAACAGGTTCCCAGTGCCCCGGATTGTAATGGAGAGAGAATGTGCATAGATTTGGTAAAGGAAAGAACGTGGCTTCAGTCCTTAAATACCATGGCAAAATGTGGTACAATTTTGCTGTGCCACATTTCGCCGTTCCGAATTTCGCACCTGCCAACCGCCCCTCCCCCCCCGGTAATTAGGGGACTTGGAAAAAAATTGAACAGTGTTGCAGAGCAACGTGACAGCAAGGCAAATTTTACCCAACCCGCCCTGGGGTTTTGAGAGAATACTACTGCTCCATCCCAATCAGAGTTGGAAAACGTTGTCCCCGTGGGCATTAATTAGAAAAAAGGGTGGGATGTACCGTAGAATGCCCCCCAAACCAGAACCCCCCTGAACAGAGCAGTTTTAACAACGGGGGCTGGGGTGGGGGGGTTGCAAACCCACTCATGATATCCGGTGTCTCAGGAACTCCACCCCCCCCCCCACACCCCCTGTACACTAGACCTCAGGTAACAGGGGCAAGTGCCAAGCCAACCCAACACCACCACCATCTTGTGGCCTTCCAAGGGCAACTGGGCTTTGGTTCCTGGTCAACGGGATGAAAGGCACCAGGTCACACCCGCGATGCCAAGAGGAAGTACTCCTTCCCGGCGTCGTCTCTGATCGTACCGGTTCCGTTGACGGGGGAGTACCTCACGATGGTGCCCCGCCCTGCTGGATCTGGCCGCACATTGTTCGCCTCATCGTTTGTTTTCTGTTGCACAGACACAAAGCCCACCGTCCGAATTCTCCATCATCAGACATGTCCGCACCGCCACTCAGTTCTGGCATCTTTGCAGCGAAGATCACCTATTGTCACCCGATCCCAGCCCTTCGCCCACTGGGTGCAGAGCATGCGAAGCACATGCAGCAGCAACGCTTTGTTGTGCCATTGCCTCACTCTGCAACTGGTGTCCACCAGTGTTTTGTTCCGTGGCCCACTTCCCACTGCTCACTGGCCCAGGGCTGGGGAACCGCAATATGCAGTCCAACATTTGGCCAATTACCAGAACACTGATCCCACTGTTGCACAAAACATTCAAATCTGCACAAAAGCATCACCCTTCATCTTCTGACTTCCTACCCCACAATGCGACGGGTTCAACATGCAATTGACTTGATACTGTACAACTGAAACCCCGGAAACCACAAACCCCCGGAAGACTCCGGACTTTTGTCTTCCAAAATCTCCAAAACCTCCAGATAAGTTTCATCCAGAATTCTATTGCCACTAGAGTCAGTCAATTACGCTAATAGCCAGCCAGCCAATCAGTCAGTCAGTCAGGCAGGCAGGCAGGCAGGCAGTCAATGAGCCACGCTTGCAGGCAGAAACACCCAGTTTGGTTTTTTATGGTGTCAACCTCTATCTTCAACTGGAGAAAAAGCAACAGTTTGCACATCCTGCCGGTGGTCGAGTGGAAAAACAAGCAATGCGCAAGCAGGCAGGGGTCAGTTCTATTCCCGGACCAACACTGCAGCCGCTCGGCGTTGGTCCCTCAGCAGTTTGACAGACCAAAGCTCGAATCCCACTAAGCACAAACTTTTGACCTCCCCCCCCCCACACACACCCACCCCTGGCTGCTTAAAATTGCCCAGCAGACGGCGCTCAGGGGGGGGGGGGGGGGCTGATCGCCTTAAGTTGCCCAACTATGCCAGCCCGGCTGCCTGTGGACGGCTGGGACCTGTGATACTGCCCAGCCTGGGCTCCGAGCGCAAGGGTTGCCTGTACGTGCCTCCTCCTCTCCTCCACCCCCTCCCATGTTCTCTGCACCCGGTTGCCCTGTTGCCCTGTGTCACCCATAGTGTGTTGCCCCTAGTTGAGTTGCCCCTAGGGGAGTAGTCTGGGGGTGTAGCCTGGGGTGCTGCAGAGCAAGAGAGGCACCCAGACAGGGTGCGTGTACATTAGAAGATCCCTCCTTCCCTCCCTTCTCCCCACCCCTCATCCCTCTTGCAAGTGAGTATGCGGACAATGCCTGATGCCTGCTTCGGCGCACTAGGGGGCCCAGTGTGCTGTCACTACCCACATGGGTGCTGTGGAGGGGCCAGAGCACTGTTGCTGCCCGCAGTATGCCTCTTGGCTGGTCCAGGGCTAGGAAGCGGTCAGAGCCAAGAGTCTGTGTCGTCGGGATGTGACCCCCGGAAAGCTTCCCATCCGTCCATCCATCCATCCATCCAGCCGCCCCCCCCCCCCCTATGGTACCCAAGTAGGGGGGGGGGGGGCAAGCAGGTCAACAAAGCGCTCCACACATGCACGTCCTGGTATGCATATGCAGCAATGTTCGGCAGTTCCATTGATACGATGGTTCCACGAGCACTTTAGCGTATGTACAGGTTGCACTGACGTTTGCCTAGTTACCCTTTTTTCTGGCCGTGTTTTGTCGGCCAAAACCTCTAGCCTTCATGTTACCATACTGGGGATTGAGGTCCACAGGCGGCTGGACAGGCTTGCAGTACGCTCGCTCTCAATCGGCCAACCTGTCATGTCGTCCTACAGCACTCTCAGAGAGGGGGTCAGTGGTGTGTGTGTGTGTTAGGCTCAATCTCATTCATTTGACTACACAAACTGTGGCAATAATGTGACTGTGAGGGGGCCGCAGGCCCAGCCTCTGTTGCATACCATCCGTTCAGACAAAGCATTCCTGAGAGCAGGGGTGCACAATGTGGCCTTTTGGGCCATGTACCGCAGCGGCAATGCAGCCAGCCGCTGCCCTGAAGACGAAGGTTCGAGTCCTCGCTGAGGAGGACTACGAGGAGGAGATGCGGTTCCGGCGGCGCAAGCGGTCCCGGTGGTGGAGCGCGCTGCTGCAGGTGTGTTGTGGTTGGGGCTTTGCTTTTTGCTGACTCCCTGTGTTCAAACTCAATACAGACAGGAATAGGCATACCTTACAGCTGGACAAAAAACTATGAGGACGAGACACGCCACCGATCCACCGGCGGTACCGATGGTGGAGCGGGATGCTGAAGGGGGCGGTGGCGGGGACCTCACCGACGGGCCCCTGGACGGACAGAGGGGGGGGGGGGGGGTAGAGGGCTCAAAATCGAAAAATTCGGTGGGGGATCATTTTGTCTCGCAAAATAATGATTTTACAAGGGGTTAGACATCCAATATTGTGCCTTGGGGTATGCTACGCAGACGACCCCCAAAAAGGGGGGGTGTATGGTGTCCGCACCTAGGGTTGATCTAACAACCTCTCTTCGAGATGATTCACAATTTCTCACAAAATCACCAATGTCCCAAACACAGTCTTGAGTTCCATCACAAGAAAAGGGCACATTTCCCACTGTATACAGACCTGTGGTTACAGCCATGCGTGTAGGGTTGGGCACAGCTACTTTCTCTGGATATGCACAGTTGCACATGGTGACATCTGAAGATGGTGCACAGTTGCGCATGGTTGAGCAACACTTCAAGAGGGAGCACTTGTCAAAAAATGGTGCTACTGGAATTTTTGTTGAGGGTACTATGCAATGCATCTCAAGGAAAAGTAGTCTGAGTGGCCAAAGAGGAAAATGAAAGAGTTGGTGTCCAAGGGATGGGATCGGCCTCATCGTTGAATACAATCACTTGCTGACCAACATGTGGCGGCATGCCTCAGCTGAAGGTCTGAGCGTCTACTCTGTTCTGACAAGCATAACACACTACCAAGTGGCCCAGACAACCTCCAACTTCCACAACCCATTGTAGCGTCAAATACCCAGCTTGTCAGACCACAATTGCTGTTAAAATATATCCACTTGGTGCTACATGCTTGGCTCTCGGCAGTGGAGCCCTAATGGACCTTGGGTCTGCTTCTTAGTTCGTTTTGCGCATCAGCTTTTGTTGGCAAAGAGAGAGAACACGACGAGGAACCCCCACCCCTCCAGTGTTGTACCAATAAGGACTTTAAGGGCTTTCCGGCCAAAAAAAAAAATGGTTGCATGGTTGTGCACGGCTAGAGTAGAAGACGGTGCACAGTTGCGCATGGCTGCAGTTAAAGAAGGCGCACAGTTGCACACGGCGAAGCCCAACCCTTGTGCACAGTTGCAACCACATGACTGATTGTATCATTGGGCAAGGGGGCGATAGATGGTGTTGAAAAACAATGAGAGATGTGTAACACTTGGGGTATGTTCCGCTTGAGGTATGTACTGCTTGGGATATGTAACGCTTGGAGTATGTTTGGCTCAATGTGAGTACCGCTTGGGTGTACTCCTTGAGTTCCGTGTTGCATCACCATCAACAACATCCAAACAGGGGCAATAAAATACTGATAAAATACTGATTTGCATGGTGCATCCCATTTTACTCCAAACAAAAGCCTTTACAGGCCGGAATCCACCAAACCACCACAGTGTGGGTGTTATCCAGAGGCCTACATTGCTATTCCAAGAAAAGCAGCCTTCACGATGCAACGAGGCCTGAGGGTGGATGTGCTCTCCGCCACGTGGATTGTCAATACTTCCCCCCCATCTCTAACAACACTAAAATCCCCAATCCCCTTTGTGATGGAAACAACACCTATTGTTGTTCCACAGGGGGGGGGGGGGGACTACAATCGGTCCTGATGCGATCCACCCCCCAACTATCTGTCAAAATTTGGGGGGGGGGGTTATTGGCAGCTCGGCCGGGGGGTGTCTCAAGGGGGGGGGGGGGGCTGCGCGTGACCCGCTACTACCATATGCATAGCGTTAAGGCGGTGTGTGTGTCTGGGGGCATGGGGGTACAGAGGTTGTATGCAATAATAGCGATTTCTCGTCTTTGCTAGGAAGAAAGTCTCAAGGGTCTTAAGGACCAAAGGCATAGTACCCCCTTCAATCAATCAATGGGACAAAAAATTTGGCGCCATTGGCGCCATGGCCCCCGCACCGCTATCTTTCAAAACCTCGCGTGGGGGGGGGGGTTGGGTTGGACTCTCCCGACTTGAAAAATGCGACGGACCCATCGAAGTAGAACATTTTTTGGGTCCCCCGGGAGCGGCGCACTGGGGGGGGGGGGGTCGCATACAAGGACTGGGCCCGGCCGCCCCCCCCCCCCCCGTGTGTTGTTCTGACAAGGGCGTTGTTCTTGGGGGGAGAGGGGGTAGGCTGCTGTTGACATTGACAGTGACAGCACGCCGTTCCATGCAAACCTGCACAAAAAAAAGGACTGCGGGAGAACGAACACCTTCCTGCTGGGAATGTGCAAAAACATTTCTTTCCCTCTGACATTGCCTCCTTCACGTTGGGGCCGCATAACCGCCTTTACCGGGGTGACTGTACCAAAACTGACGACCACCCACTCCAAACAACACCTCCCAAGGGCCAAAAGCTCCGGACTATTATGGTCCATACTCTGCAAAACCTCTCGATGACTTTTATTCAACCCCTTTATACCTTTGCCTTGGATGGTGTCTGTTGCTCCCTCTAGGCACAACGTCGCACTGGACAAAACGGCCGAATCTGCGCACAGTGCGCCCCCTTTGTGCCGTTGCAATTCCCATACCGCATAACGACGGCCGCCACCGTCCATTGCACTGGACACTGCAATCCCCTTGGCCACGCCGCGGCAACAACGCCTCATGTTCTTAGACAGGGGCATTGTCCATGCCAGACTGGCCCAAGGGCACAAGTTGTAAACACCACGCTAACTGGCATCTGGACAAGGCGCCGTGCGTGCGAAAGGGGTTTGCGCGTGTTGTCCCTGTTAATGCACACCACCCTGCAGACGCCGATGCCTCCCTGCCCAGGACGCACCTCTGGTTGCGGTACAACATCGAAACTCACTCTTTCCCCGATGAGTGCTGATGAGTCGGGCCCAATGTACGCATCTTCGCCGGCAACACGTGAGCCCTGCAACGGCCCCACAAACCCCATCTTTCCTGTTTTGACATACACAATCTTTCCAATGGGACCCAACAGCCCACGGCTGTTGCGCAGCATCTGTACAAAATGTAACACTGAGTACTGCAGTGAGGACCACAAAGTGCTCTCTGCCTCAACGGTCACCAATTGCCAATTCAAAAGGCCAGCCGAGCGCAGTGAGCCCCCTGAGGATGGTGTGGGCCTATTGTGACGCTGACTGTGCCCCAACAGGAAGACATGTTGGAAGCATGGGGTCACTGTGCATGGCCGGTGCACTTTATGTCTGGACCACCAAAAGGGACGGTGAAACCCCTCAAAATCTATATCTAGATGGGGCAGGGGGGGCTGCTGAGGTGCAATCCATACGCACTTCCCCAACCTCGGCTTGCAGAATGCAGGTATGAGGGTGGGGTGAAGCAGCATGTGGTGACTCGGGTGACAGGCATTTTCCGGAACCCCCATCTCACAAAATTGACTAAAAGTAAATGCGGGTGGTAAAACGTTTGGTTTTTGCTGTGACACCTCAAGTCCAATCGCCAACAGCGCTATCATGGCGATGCCGTGGACCAAGGTGATCGTACATCACGGTCTGTCTGGACTGAGATGTGCTAGCTTCCCTTCCTGTGCAGTGCAATGTTTAAAACAAAAAGAAGCGCCCTTTGACCAGGAGGGGGTTGTTGGACAAGCCCATGGATACAAAGGTACTGTCACAACAAGCGCCGTTTGACCAGGGGGTGGTCATTGCGCAAAGTGGTCATTGCGCAAAGTGGTCATTGCAATCATGATTCACACTGCATCAGTTCGTTGGTTCTTGAGATGCTATGCACAGCATTGACGAAACTGAAGATATGGACAGAATCAGTCAGGTATCAGTCGGGTCGCTGTGCAAGGTGGGGTACCACTGTTTCAGTTGCGTTATTGCCTGATGCGCCCCCTCTCTGTTTGGTGCCTCATATCCAACACCTCCAACATGTTCTGAGCCCTATCCATTGGTTCCCATGGTTCAGAGTCCTTTGCTGCCATGAGCCCACAAGTTTCTCTGTCCTCATCATCGATGGCGTGGTGGGTTGCCCGCCCTTCCCCCCTTCGAGCGCTTTTTTGGACTAAAGCCAGGGCCAATGGTCTCCCTTCACAAGCCCTCAAAATTGTGTCCCTTGGACATCTATGGAGCTATATCCATCCCCGGCGATTTCGGAGTGCACTATGGGACCCTGGATGGTTGACAGTGCCAAGGTTGTTGCTGCTCCACCACCTAGGGGGCGTTGTCGCACGGTGCGCGCACGGTGCGCGCACGGTGCGTGCACGGTGCGCGCACGGTTCAATGTTTTTGGGATGGTTGCCCAACTTGTACCCCGTTGAATGGCCCCCATAGAAACCAGGGGTTGCCATAATAAAAAAAAAAAACTCGGAGTGTCCAATACGCCCTATGATGGCGGCCGGTGGGTAACTGATGGCGGTTGGTGGGTAACCGATGGCGGTTGGTGGGTAACCGATGGCGGTTGGTGGGTAACCGATGGCGGTTGGTGGGTAACCGATGGCGGTTGGTGGGTAACCGATGGCGGTTGGTGGGTAACCGATGGCGGTTGGTGTGTAACCGATGGCGGTTGGTGGGTAACCGATGGTGGTTGGTGGGTAACCGATGGCGGTTGGTGGGTAACCGATGGCGGTTGGTGGGTAACCGATGGCGGTTGGTGGGTAACCGATGGCGGTTGGTGGGTAACCGATGGCGGTTGGTGGGTAATTGATAGCGGTTGGTGTGTAACCGATGGCGGTTAGTGGGTAACCGATGGCGGTTGGTGGGTAGCCACCAAACATCAGAGAGTGGCTGCCTTAGTAAAAAAAAAAAAAAAGGCTGAGCGTCCTTATGGCAACCCCTGATAGAAACACACCCAGGGTCCTGATTTCTGCACCTTGCAGCCCATACTGGCATACCAGGATTCTTCAATTTTTAGTTTGATGCTTGTCACAGGTTCCAGGGTCCTATTTTCTGCACCCTGCAGCCCCTATTGGCGTACCGGGAATTTTTTTTTTTTTGAATCTGATGCTTGTCACAGGTTCCAGGCTCCCAATTTCTGCACCTCGCACGCATCTCCGTAACAAACCATGCACAGGCGACAACACAAGCGACAACAATGGTTGGGTTACGGGAATTTCAATTTCATCCGCCACAGCATTCTGGCTCATGATCATCAATTCTAGGGGCTTCAGCTTCCACTTCAGGTAATTGGGGCTCCAGCAAAGCGTCCATCGGCGCCTCATGGTGCACAGGTTGGGGGGAATCGGGGCTCTCAGCAGTCACAATTGCAAACTCCAACCGCTCCTCGGGTGCATGCTCGTACAAGACCTCTTCACCACCCAATTCGTACCGAATAGAGACGCGGCGCCCACCTCTTGAAGAAGGGTCAACGACAGTGGCCGACACCCTATCCCCGTTGGAGCGGTGGTAGTACACAGGCAGTCCGGCGACAAGCCAGGGCAGCTCAGATTCAGGCAATGTGGATCTGCCGGACACAGAATAAGCAAAAGGACGCACGGTGCGCGCACGGTGCGCGCACGGTGCGCGCACGGTTCAGGCAACACCCCCCTAGAGTAGCCTAAAATTTTCACTAAGATTTACAACATTTTTTTTCTGCTGGCACAATTGGTCCCAGGTGAGCTCTCGAGCGACAGGTGGGGCAAAGAGCAGAGCACATAGTACAAACGAGGGCCCCTCACGGTGAGTGTGTCCCAGACTGAACCGGCGGGTGTCCTTTGTTCATTGTAGGCTTGGCATACCCTTTTGAGCACCACGCCTACCAGCATTGGTTATGAAAGCTCGTTTGTGACTTTTGTGTCTCGCAGCGAAAATGCTTTCTATTCCACCGATGTGTTGCTTTTGGCTACGTCCCAACACATTAACACCACTGCCCGCGTGTGGGATGCCAAGTAGCCCAACACATAGTGTCCTATCTTATTTGTTACCTACATGCATGTGTGGTGCAGTGTGATGCAGTTCATCAATCTCCACTAGTCCTCCTTCATAATTATGTCTGCCTACTCCTCCCATAACGGCTGGGCAGTCATCCATTTTTTGCCCTCTGCCTCTCCGATGCCACATTTTTAATTGGGGTATGACTATCCCTCCACTGTTTGTTTCACACGTCCGCATAGCTCAAAAAGGTACTCCCACCAACTCTGTCCACACACCACTTGTGGGGAAATGTTTGCCAGGCGCGCGCCCGGCGCGCTACCTTTCTATTAACTATCCCAACTTCAGCCCAAGATTTATCCTCTGATGGAGACGGCCCCCCAAATAGACCATGATGGACTGCGCACCTTCCCTACAAAGCACGTTGCACAATTAGACAATAGCTGTGAATTCAACAACTCCAAATGTCATTCGTATTGTACTGAACAAACGGTACTTTGCCTTGACCTTTCCCATAGATTTCACTATGGTAATGAGTCCCCAAGCCGCAAGCGGTTTGGACGGCGTGTCTGCCTCACGTCACAAGAACGAAGCGCAAACTCAGTATTCGCTACATCACCCCTACCCCCCCCCCCTTTGTAATAGCTACGCCAAAGTACGGAATTAATACGGTCCCTACGCCTACTGTAGCTATTACAAGGGCGTGGCTTGCGCATGACACATACAACTACCGACATACACGTGAGAGAATGCATGGTATGAGTGCACCTTAACCTCCGCCCATGTATAGTACACAAATATCCCCCAAATCAGAGCTATGTGGGTTCAAGTGGGCAAACACTCACAACAAATGTGTCCATGACCCTATGTAGCTGGCAAATTTGTCACCAAACCCATGTGGTATGCGGCTGCACTACATTTGTACCGAATTAAAATTAGGTACCAAATTAATACGGTCCCTACGCCTGCTGTAGCTATTACAAGGGCGTAGCTATTACAAGGGGGGGGGGGGGGGTACCTTGTCAGAGTCCCCATGGTGGGGAGAAATCAATATGGCTACATTACCCCTACTTTCTTGGGGTCCCCATGGTGGGGAGAAATCAACCTAGTAAGGAGTGGATGTGGTGGAAACGAGCAAAAAATGGAAGAAAATTGGTGAAATTGGGTGAGAATCCAAATATACCATATCCCAAATGTGAAAGAAGCATCAAAATACCCGTTGTCAAACAACAATAATGCCCATAGTATCACAAAGTATGGGGTTCTAGGACGGCTAGACGTCCAAATAGTTGCACTGCGCGCGCATAGTGCTTAGTGCACCCCCTAAAAGTTCACCGGTGGGGCACAGGTCAAAAAAGATGCCCGGCGCGCATCCGGCGCGCTAACGCTCCCCCTGTTGTGGTTCATGAGGAGCATCCCCACTCTATACCCTGTGTTGAGCGTTCAGGGTTATGTGTTACCATGTGGGGCTACTCGGCTTCTCAAGGGCATCAATATCACAAGTATCCTCACGCAAGCAATTTGCGCACAAATAGGGGTTCCGTGTAGAGCATTGTGATGTCTCCCTTTTGCTGAAAAACTTGGCAAAGATATGTATTATCATCTTCCTCATCAACCTCACGGGCTTCATCCTCTCTCCAAATGGAGTGTGGAGTGTGTCCCCATGGGCCAGGACCGCCCTGCCCTGTGTACAACCCACTTTGGTTTTCAATGGTCATGTAGAGTCACCCTATCTTTGCTTTTGTTAACCCCATCCTTTGCAAGAACACAAGTCCCAAAAGGTGTTGGAAGCAACACCCAGTGTTTTTCTGTCAAAGGGGGGTTATGACAAAGGGCAAAGTAGGACATGGTTTTCAAAAGTTGCAGAAAGAACATGTACTGTTGGTCCAACAAGGGGGTTGTTCTTGCAAGAGAGGGGGTGCAATGCACTTTGGTTTTCAAAAGTCATTTAGAGACACCTTGCCTTTGCTTTTGGTACTTCACAGCCTCGCTGTTGTTGGCTTGGAGCTGTTGGTGGCCAAGGGTCATTCCAACAGCTACAGCACAGCTGGAACATTCATGCTGGACCACTGTCACTATACCACTGTCACGGTACACGTCTCGTTGGAACACAATTGAAATACATTTTTGTGGAGTGTTGTTTGGTGACATGTGTGAACTAGTGCACAGATGCATATGGTCGGGCTTTGGATAGGATAGTGTTGTTGCATGGTGTGCACAAGGTGCGCACACAGTGCACGCACAGTGCAGCGTTCCACAGAGACATGTTTGGATCCGCCCCTGAAAATCTGCTACCCCCACCCGAAACAGGTCCAAGGAGTCTCCCAGAATTGGATGGTTGGTTCTTGGAGGGTTGCTTTTGTTTCCTAGAGGTTTTTTGGATGTTTGCTTTTTACTCCTAGAAGCTTGTGGATGCTTGCTCTAATTCTGGGAGCTTTGTTGGAGCTTTGGTAGAGAGATTCGCTTGGAAACTAGGCGGGGGCTGCCAGTCCAGATGCATAACTGGGATGCAACTAGAACCTCTCTCAGATCCCTTGGCGTGGGGGGTGGGTGGGGGGACAGTTGCAACACCCAGCATGCCCTGGGTGTGTAACACTTTGTTCTTGCTCATTCATTCCAGGCCGTACATTTTGAGGAAATCTTTTTATGCTCTGGCCTATGTACGAACCAGCATTAAATTACAAGGCACCCGGGAAATGGCCCACAAACTCTACGTGAGCCATATTGCCCTGAACACTGTCTGCAAAATTGGTAAATGCATTGCTGCAGGTACTCTACTGCCGAGGAGTTGGGGACAGTCGCAGCATCTGATGCCCCGGATTGCAGCATTTTTGTGGACACCAAAAACAACACCCTGGTTGCTGCGCCCCTCTCAAAGGTCCCAGCCCCGAGTCCGAACTCTGTCACTGCATCACAGCGTGAGACACTGCCGCCGTCATGACCATCGCTAACATCGCACAACCGAGCAAACAAGTACAAAAACCAACGGCCTTGCGGATCAAAGCCACTGGTCACTGTGCTCAGGGATGTGCGGTCCGCAAACTGCATTGTCGTCAAGGCAAAGGCAGCCGCAATCATCCAGGCTGAGAAAGGCCGCACGCAAACTACAGCAACAACAACAACAACAACAACAACAACAACAACAACAACAACAACAACAACAACAACAACAACAACAACAACAACAACAACAACAACAACAACAACAACCAACACATACCACCGCCACCACAGCAACATCAACAGCAGCAGCAGCAGCAGCATAGCAGGATCCTTGACACGGGTGAAGTGCGTTGTGAGCGCCCCTCATTCCCGTAAAACTGCGACTTTAGAAGGCATGTGCATAATTGGGTCAAAAATTGGCCCGGGGATGGGAGGCTGATGTTTTGTTGGTAGTTAGTGGTCAGTCTTGCTAATTAGATGCCCCCAAAGCGCTGGTGAGTACTCAACAGTCTTTCGATTCAGAGGTCAGTATATAGACAAGGGTGGCAACTTGAACCGGTCGCGATGCGAAGCACCTTTCAATTATCTGGTGAAATCTGAGGGGGCACAGGCTACCCGCAGGGCAGGGGGTTTCGGAAGGTTGGAGGCTGAGGGGGAAGGAGGGGTGGGGGCTGGGGGGCTGCTTGTGGAAGGGAAGGGGGGTAACTGGCTGAAGTAAGCATCTCAGATTCTCCAAACCACAAAACCGTGCAATCATTTTGGGTTAGAGATAGGGTTCAAGTTCAGGTTCGAGCCATGTTCACCCTGGCCCTAAGCATAATCCTAGAACTAGATTTAGGGGTCACTAGCAGCCTTAGGAGAAGCAAAGCAGAACACAGAGGGAAATGTCCTACCATGCAAAATGAGACACAGCAAAATTTGCTGCAGGAATATGCATAGTCTGTTATAGTTGCATTCTTTGTTGAGTCCCAGGCATTTTGAGCATACAAAAGCGGGGCGAAACCGAAAATTTACCTCCTGGTGTAGCCATGCGAAAAAAATTTGGGGCCTCATGGGCGCCACAACCCCTAGGGTGCCACAACCCCCAGAGCACCATCTGTCAAACCAGGCGGCAGGGGAGTTGGGATACAAAGACCGAGCCCAGCTGCCTCCCATGTATATAGAAACACAGTGGTTGCCATGCGTGCCACAGACACATTCAGCAAAAAGGATTTCTGCACATGAACGGATCACAGAGAAGAGGATCTGCAACTAGAGCCAGTGCATTCAGTGTACTCGATGAGGGAGCATCTGCACCGCACGCACACTGTACAAGACTAAAACCTGGACCCATGGGTCCCCTTCAGAGCCCCTTCAAATGCTTTCCCTTGAGTGTTTGTGCACACACAGCACGCAGCGCGCAATTAACAGGGCAAAGTTGGGGATGTTTGGGGTAATTAGCAATTTTCTTGCCTTTGTAGACAATATTGCACCTCCACAATTAGACCACCCATGACGAGACACATAAGGCTTGATGGTATCTTGATTGAAGAGAGGGTGACCATGGAAGGGTGGGAATTTCGAGTTGCACATTCTTGCCATCACTGAACAGTTGCAGGATTTCGTAAGGTCCGCACCAAAGATCATCAAATTTTCCCTGGGGATACCAGGAACTAGGGCCCACCACAATTCGCCCATTGCTGGAACTTGAACTTGCTTATCGAGTTGAGGGGGGCATTGGGCATGGAGTTGATCATGTTGAATGAAAAGGTGCAGGAGTTAGAAGCCCAAAACAAAAGACTGCACCGTTGACAACAGACCAATTGGACAGCGCAATTACAATGCATTACAGCTTCAATTCATTCCTCCAACATAGCAAACACTTGAATTCATTCTTGCAACGGACCTCCATTGAATTCAACTGGCCTTTAGGGATACTAGGCAGTACTATCCAGTTTGTGTATGTTCCCGTACAAATTTTGTGCACAGCGTGTGCACAGCGCGCAATACAGCCCCCTGGCTTCTACAATGTTGTTATACACACATTTTTGTAATGCACTGTGGATTCTGGCATTGCTTTGCGGTGCAGTGTCTTGTTTGTGAACATTGTTGTTGTCTTGCACAACCTGAATGTATGCACTGGGTTCCCATGACACTTCAAGCACAGATAATAAGGGGTGAACACACAAGCACTGCACACCATATTCATCACCTTTCAAACCTGAGGCCACACGGGCATCGGTGTGTTTATGCGTGTGTGTGTGTGTATGTGTACAGAGGTGCAGGGGGATGACAATATTTACGAACGTACACCAGTATCGGTCAGCAGGGTCAGTAGCATAGACGAGATCCTCAGCCATACTGTGCCCGGCAGCTAGGCTGTACAGAGGCACGCCGGTTACACATCATGTAACAAGGGAAACCAGTATGGGTTGGCAGGATAAAGGGGTACAAGAAGGCTCACATCAAGGCTCACAAGCCAGAGGCTAGGGGCGGCCGTTCCCTGTGTCCGCAAAGGGGGGACTGGGCGCCTTTGCATGCGAGAAGATAGAGGTGTGCGCACATAGGAATGGGATGCCACTGGCGGTGGAGACAGGGGGGGTAGTGGGGCGGGCACAAGTCACATGGGCCCGGACAGGTGCATGGGGTTGGGGCACGCCGTGGTGAGTGGGACGGCTCCGTTTGGGTTGTGTGTGGCCACCCCACGTCCTCTTGGGCCTCGTGGTCCAGCACAGCGACGTCTGCCATGTTCAGCACATGGACACGAGCCTCATCCGTTGCAAGTCGCAGTTGTGCCGGGACATGAGATGTCAAGTCAGGGAGCAAGTGGGCCCCTTTATGCCACGCCACGCCAAGGCGCGACAGAGGGACCCACGAGGGCAGACTGCTTCCACTGCTCTCCACATTCCAGGGCCCCAGAATGCGGCAGTTCAGCGGTACCACAGGTGGGCCAGACGACACCTGTTGCATCAGCAGGGGAACGGGTCAGGGCTGTCCGGGAGGTAGTTCACCAAACGAAAAAAAACAAAGCGGGGGTGCGCGGGACTCTGGTACGCATGGGCCTCAACGGAGCGCCGACCGGCAACGCCGTCAGTTCAGAGTCCATCGGCTTCGGTTGGCCATCAACTGCCACGGTAAACCACGAACAGCCTTGATTGGCAACCGTCGTCGGTTGACAACGATCCTGAATCCTCAGGCGGTGCGTAAATAAAACAGAAGAAAGGGAAAATATACCATACTCAAGGACAGCCCTGGGACCAGCATGTTCTGTGGGGGCTCGGTACAGGGCCGAGCGGTGCAGCATCTTGTGCCTACAGCAGTTGTACAAGCGACAGCACCGGGGCGGAGGCACGCTACAAGGGCAGAGCCGGCGCCTGCCACACCATTCGCGGCAGAATCGGGTCATGTAGGTAATACGTCAACGTTATGTACAAGGCAATTCGCATGGGAGTGTGCAGGCGATGGAGGCTTCTCGGGAGTTGAAGGTGGTAATGCATGTTGTCAGGGCGTGTCTATCCTCCGGTCTCTGCACTTGTCCCGCTATTTTGGCCAGTGTCACCAAGCCAAACACACGCACAGACACATACGCCCACGTGCACAACAGCAGGCTCAACACGGGGGTACCCGCCCTTCACTTATGACAAGAGATACAAAATGTCAACATGGGACAATAATATATAATACGCCGCGCTTCTGTTAATTCCTTCTGCAGCGGATGAGTGTTGTGCTGGTGCCACTTCTTTTGTCACACATATCCTCAGATCAGAGCCCCATGTCCGCCGAGATGTCGGTGCGTCATACAAAGGCCCCCCCCCTGCGCGCTGGAGCACGGTGAGGGGGAGGGGTCTCGGGGGTCACTGCCGGCAGGGACACGCAGAGCCAAATGAGGGGTGTCTTCTGCAAAGACCAGCAACACTTTCAGCCCCAAGCTGCTGGTTCCCTGTGGACCCCGGAACAGCGTCGCGGCGTGGGACCCACAAGCGGGTGGAAGAGCAGCGCCGGCGCGGGGGACGGGGTCCCTCGTCCTCGGGCGCGTTCGGCAGCAATTCACTCTGAACTTGTGTGCGAAGAAATATGCCTCAAAACGGGGCGATGCCCCACAAAGGCGGGGTTGAGTCCCGTGGAGTACACTCGGCGTCCAGTGCCATGTCTTTTACGCGACGGTTGGTCATCGAGACATTTGTCTGTGTCTGTGTTTGTGTGTGTGTGTGTGTGTGTGTGTGTGTGTGTGTGTGTGTGTGTGCGCGCATGGAGCGTAGGACTGGGGTGGGTCTTCGGTTGTCTGGGGTGGGTCTCCTGTGGTCTGGGGGGAGGGGGGGAGGACTCCCACGGTCCGAAGTGGGTCTCCCGTGGTCGTTGGTGGGTCTTGCCTGCCACGGGAGAGCCACCACAGACTCCACCCCAGACTCCGGGGTTGGTCTCCCGTGGTCCGGGGTGGGCCCCCCGTTGTCTGGGGTGGGCCTCCCGTGTTACGGGGTGGGTCTCCCGTGGTGTAGGATGGGCCTCCCGGTCCAGGTCGGTTTGTGGGCGGGGGGTCGTGAGGGTGGAGGGGAGGAAGGGAGGTTATTGCAATTAGCGAACACCGTGGGGGGCCAGGGGGGCTCTTGTTGACCGCGGATACACAGCCGGTGTGTGTGTGTGGCCTCCTCGGTGGTGATGGCATCCGATAATTGTATGGGTGGTGAGCAACCCTCCGGCTTCGGCTGTAAAGTTGGGGTGGGGGTCCTGCCCCCACCCACCCACACACCCAAAACCGATATCTTGGCCCACAAAGTGGCTCAGGACACATCAACTTCAAATGCGCGCCCTCTCGCAATACCCCCAGACTCCCCCCCCCTCCTCTTGCGAGATGGCTCTATGACCGACGCCTGGCCAACACTTCGCGAAGCACACCGTCTGTGCACTTGCGCATCGGATTGGACGAGCGGAAGGGGGTCGCATCGGGGAGGTGAGGGATCGATCCCCCTCCCTTTGACCGACCGGTGCCTTGTCTCCGGCGCAGTGCTATGGACTTGCGGCCCCACTTGAGGGGCTCATTGGGGCCGGGGGGAGGTCGGGCTGCGGAGGGATGCTGCGCTTCGCGGGGGCACGGGCGAAGAAGACGATGCTGTTGCTGCCCTCGACCGTCCGCAGCACGACATCCTCCGCCCACTTGTCGTCGTCCATCTGCACCTTCTCGTGCCAGGCCGCCCTGCAGCAGTGGTGCATGGGAGGCGGCGCCGGGGCACGAGATCATCCACCACCCGCCCAGCGACACCGTGGCCGGTGCGCTGTGGGCACTCCCCAACAGAACAGAAAATCTCCTCCAACAGCGGTTGGCCCGTAACCGCCATAGGTTGGCGGGGTGTCAGGGGCTGCACCGACAAAGAATGCCTTCGAAGGGGCTTCTTAGACAGTGGGGACCAGGTTGCAGTCAGGAATGGCTCAGCACTGGCCACTGGGTCTGGCCCTCTACCCCCGTGGCGCACCGCTGCCCCCGGGCGGCAGGCGGGGATGGGGGGACCGGTCCTAGGGCGGTGCCCCCATTTCCCCCTGGGCGCCCACAGCGGAAATGGTCGCGGGAATGGGGCCAGGTGTTGGGCAACCACTGGGGGGGCGTCCGGCAGTCGACTCCATGTTCCGGCACAAAGAGAGTACATAGCGCTCTGGGAGCGCTTACTGCGCGCCGCAGGGTAAGGGTAAGTAGCTTTAGTGTACACTGTCGAGGAAATATACATCCGAACAAAAATGGTCCACGCACGCTGATCAGTTGACACCATTGCTCTCTACAAAGGAGAGACTACGGCCCCAACCGGAAAGGGACCAGTGCATATCCCCAACTAGAAAGGGGCCTTGGGGAGTCCTTGACCCCAACTCAAGGGGCCACACTGAAGTGTGGGCGTGGGTGTGGGTGTCCTCAGCCTCAACAAGAGGAGCATAAGAACAGTGTGAATGCACTATGTAACCAGCGACGTTCGCCCATGGAGCACCGCCACATCGAGCCCGGGCTGGACTGGAGGGCAGGATCTTCAATGAGCAACAATCGACAGGGCGGTCCTTAACGGGAAAAAAAAAGTGTTCCGGAACCAGTTTTCCCAAAAAAGCCCGCGGGCACTCCATGTGCTCAACCATGGTTAATGGCGGTTGGCGGCTGGCCGTTGGCGGCGGTTGGCGGTTGGCAGTTGGCAACTGGTGGTTGGTGGCGGTTGGTGGTGGTTGGCGGCGGTTGGTGGTTGGTGATTGGTGGTTGGTGATTGGTGGTTGGTGGTTGGTGGCGGTTGGCAGTGGTTGGCAGTTGGCGGTTGGTCGCCGCTGGCGGTTGGCGGCGGTTGGTGGTTGGCGTTTGGTGGCGGTTGGCAGTTGGTGGCGGTTGGCGGTTGGTGGTCCCTTGGGGCGGTCCTTAAGGGCGGTGCTTAGCAAGAAAAAAAAAATCTTGTCCCTTAAGGACCGCCCTGTCAATCGACATTTGTTTTGCGCCTCGTCTCCCCTATCTGGCGCTCAAAGCACTCTTACAGGCCCCCATAGGTTTCCTTTAGCTGAGTTCAGCAGATTACCTCCGGCGCCCACAAAACCCATTGTTTCGTAGAACTGCTTCGGGGTCCGTAGAGCCAGCCCCCCCCCGCCCCTTGGGGTCGGGTCCGGGTTGGCAACCGTCCATGTGCTACCTAACCCTTGTCGTCTCTGGAGTGCCCAAAGCGGGGACGACTCAAAGTTGATACACGGCCCATTCCATATTGGGGACAGGCTGCAAATGCACCAGGTTGTGGGGGTAAGAGGCCCAAAAAGGTAAAAATAGTAACAAAAATAGGGAAAAAGGGGTGCGCATAGGTATACGTTGTATAAAAAACACATGTGTGTATGTACCACTATATTGCCTGTTGTTCCGGGATAATTACCCAAATTGCGCGCCGCGGGAAAGGCACCCCCTCTCTTAACTTGGCATCCACTGTGCTGACCCAACCGATGGCGGTTGTGACCCAACCAACGGCGGTTGTGGGCGCACAACCGTTGGTTGGACAGATGCTGCTTCAACAAGGCGGGTGTTCTTGATAGTACAATTGTGCAGGGCAATCCATCCGGACCGCCTACAGACGGGTGCAGCAGACACACCCAAGAGGGGCAAACTTGGCATCCCCCTCCAACTGCATGGCCTTCCCCACAGTCAACACCCCCAATACCCCCAACTTCTTAGGGGGTTGTGACTCACGTGTGCGGGCCCATGGAGGCGAGCAGAATGCATGACCGAGCATACACCACACAATGCTTCTGCAAATGGACGGGAGTACCATTCCACAAGGGTCTCTCAGTGGCTCCACATGCTACTGTGTGACAGCCACGATGCATTCCCCCCAATGGCCCCTGTACAAACTGCACGACATCCTTCAAATTCCCCACCTTCAAAATAGGGAGGGGGGGGTGCCCTTATTTGCCTCGTAGAGCCCACCTGGGGACAGTATGGGGGCAGGACATTCTGCCGTACTTATGCCAAATATACATACCTCAGAATGATAGGCGCATTGCATCGATCATTTTGAGATGTATATATGACGGAGCCAAGATAGGCTGGGGCATGCCCATCCCCCACAATTTTGACTGGAGACCGAAAACCCCCGCCGCATTGACAACCCCGTGACTTGCAGCCACAGACGCGAGTGCCCTTCGGGGGCCGATCGGCAAACCAGCCCCAGGCCTGGCCCGGCGACCTTTTGTCAATGCATGTGGCTGGAGGCCGGAGAGACGTGGGGGGGGGGGGGGGTCCGCATCACCAGAATGAAAGGAGGTCGGCCCTGCGTCCGTCGCATGCGGTGCGCCACATACACAGACCTGCTCTCCTGGTATTCGTGCACAAGTCGTCTGACAGTGGTCTGGGGCAAGGGCAACCGAAATTTGGGGGCCTGAGGGTTGAGCTCCGAAATGGAAGACCTCCGAAGATACGGATTGTCACGCAGCCGAATGGAGTTCTGTGCAAAAGGCGACGGTGCAGGTGCCCGGGTGCCGTCACATCTACTGCCAATGTGGGGGGGGGGGGGCGTCATTTAGACAACGGATTGAACATGCAGTCATCGGCATCGGAGAGTAACGGACCAGCACGACAGCGACGATGACGACAACGAAAACGACAGCGATGGCGACGAGCACAGTTGCAGCGGCCGCAGCAGCCACCTTATCAGCGCCGTTGGCCGAATCATCAGCAACAGCAGCAGCGGCAGCAACAAACCCATGCTCCAGCAGCATCTGCACGGCAGCAATAAAACAAAAAAAACCCACAACATCAGCAGGCCTCTGTCACATCCCCCCCGCGCCATACATCGGATTATGGGGGGGGGGGGGGGGGCAACTGCTTGATTTTTCGTTTGGGGGGGGGGAGGTGTGGGAGGAGGATGCGTGCGTGGGGGGGGGGGGGGGTTATGCGTTGAGGTTGCGTGTTAGGCGGCCCGGGGGGGCTGTGTGCATCCAGCATCATTACCCTCGCCTCATTGTTGTTGTCACTGTCAAATCAGTCAAAAAAAAATCAAATAAAGACATCAAATGACTGACAACAGAACCAACAACAGCAACACTGGCATGAACAGCAGCGGCAGTATGAAAAGCAACAGCAACAGCAGTAGTGGCAGTGGCAGTGGCAGTGGCAGTGGCAGTGGCAGCAAGAAGCACGGCAGGGAGAACAGCAACCACTTCAACAACAGCGATGTCAAATACGCTAACCAACGGTACTGTACCTTTTTCAAGTCAAAACTGGCCGTTGGGCCCAAGTGCCAAAATGCCCTGCACAGTGCGGGGCGGGGGGGGGGGGGGATTCGAGGCTGAACGAGTGTGCCAGTGGTACTTCCGGGTGTACGTACGTGTTCGCCGTTCCAGGCGTACGGTCAGGAGGGGGGTGACCCCACCCACCCCAAAAAAAGGTCCCCATCATCTGTGGACCAACAGTGTACAACGAGGACTCCTGGAAACCCACAAGCAAAACGGAAAGGACCGCAATGCAGTACGGCATCGGCCACAAGCGAAGCTGCGACAGTCGCCGACCGCAACACGAGCGCTGCTCTTCCGCAATCCATTTGAGCACCCCGAAGGAATGCTGGCTAAGTCACGTGTGCACAGGCGGCAGACAAAACAAAGCGCAGAAGATGTGGCTCGTCAGTGGCCTACAAGACCATAGGTACCTTTCTGTCAAAATTGAAAGCAAAGATGCCCGTGGGTAGTTCACTGAGCAAACAAAGACAATGGGCACACAGCGGAACGCCTTGAGCCGCCGCCATGCAGGGCCCACAGGATCTCTACCTATGTCATATACTGAGTTCTGTGTTGAGCACCCCCCCCCCTCTTCCCTCAACAGCGGACGGCGTATCACTCCATCCGCCCCATCGCTATGCACATTCCCCTGCGCACCCCCGTCTCGGCATCACCTGGATGGCGATCTCTGCACAGTGGTCCTTCAGCGCCTCGTACTCTCTGATACGCCGGTAGTACTCCATGCGCAGTATCTCATACTTCACACGGTACGGACAGGGGCTGGACCATGGCGCATTGATATCCACCGGGGGGCCCTGCATAACAGACGTGCGTGGCCTGCGGGTGGGGGATCAATGCCGTGCCACCGACCGCGGCGACAGCAGACGCCACTGATGCCGAACGTTCATCATGTGCCCCGTCTTCGGTGCAATTTCTGTCGCCCGCAAATGCATGTGCATAGGCATAGGCAGCCCCGGGGGGCGTTTGAGGGAATAATATCGCAGGGAAAATTGCGGCAGGGGGAAGATTTCGCCACCCTGGGAAGTCCCAAGGCTTCGAATGCGTCACACACACCCTAACACGCCCTGCCCTGCCGCCGGCCCTAAATTTCGTTAGGGGAAATTGTGCCACCTTCCTTAGAGACGAAAATTCGGACGAAATTATCCGAGCCTATAATCCCCCTCTTTAGGCAGAGGCACAGGCACAGGCCCACGCATACACGCGTGGGTCGATGCACAAGCAATCAACATGCACAGGCCCACGGAAACGCACTGGCAACCACCTTCATGTTGAGGCCGATGAGCCCATCTAACGACACGTTTCTTGACGTCTGTCGTCCGTCGACACTGTTCTGCCGACTGGACGGCTTTTGCCCCTAAAACGAAGTGCAGCCGCATCGGACGACACCGCCCAACACCCAAAGAGCGCGCAGACAATGAGCCCACAAAGCACCGCCTTGTGCTGCGCCATGCCCCTGAGTGGCACCGAGAGGGAAGTGGCGAAAACTTTGGGGGAACGGGGGCGTTGGGGGATCGCGTGGGGCCGGAACAATACGCACCCGAATCACTCTGCCCCTGGACCATTGTAGACGAGACTCACTCCTCCTTGTCGCCTCCTTGGGCCAAACCCCAGAATAGGGGGCGGAGGCGGTGGGGAGTCCGGTACAGGGCCATGGGGACACCCCAGAGAGTTTCTCCTTCTGAACGTGGACGCTTCGAACCCGAGGTTTCGACGCCAATGCTGCCCAGTCGTGCGTGAGGGCGTTGCTGACTGCATGACCCCAGACACCATTTCGCTCCGTTGTGCACGAAGCTGCCGGGATGCACGGAACCCACTGGCATCCTACGCTCTGTCCACCGATGTGTCTTTGCTTCTACTGCAACCACCGCTGGGCTCTCATTGACAAAATGCATGCAGCAAGTTTGGGCTCACGGGCAATGAACAGTTACACGTGGGGCTTGGGGGCGAGGCAACAGGTGACTGGGGTGCGGTACAATTGTCTCGCACCACAATCCAGCAGAGAGAGGCGTGTGTGTGTGTGTGCCCGAGGGCCAGGTGGCATTGACGGCGACTAGAGGTCCATCAATACCTCGTTGGGGAGGTGTGGCCGCGGGCTGCCTTTGGCAGTGCCGGCTTTCCTGCGCTTCTTCTTGCCTTTGGACACCTTCGTCACAGGCTTGAGGTTGAGCGGCGACGCAGATCCGCAGGACGACGGCTTGCGGGACGCGACGCTGCCGCCGCTGGACCGGCGGCGAGCACTGGACCGGCGGCGTCCCGCGGAGCGGCGGCGATTGGGCGACATGATTGTGGGCGTCAACTCCTTCTTGGCCTCCTCCTGCCCGACAGGCGAGAGGTCGTATAGGGGGGATCAGGGCCGGAAAACGAGCCCAAAGAGGCAGGCAATGGGGCCTACGTGCCCTCGCCCAATCCGCCCTGCATTCCTGGGGCCCTCTCCCTCCCTCATACCTCTTCTCCCACAACCCGGCATTAACCACACCCTTTACCTTCTGCTTGTGTCCTTCCTCCTCCCCCGTGCCCAAAACGGGACGAAAAAAGCGGGTCACGACAAATTGTCTACGACAACAGTGAAAGTGGACGGATCCACGGTGTCACCAACCGCTAGACAAAATAGCATAGTGTGTGGTAGAGGTACCTTGCCTTTCGGCAAAAACAAACTGATTCTGCCATTGTATATGTGTGTGTGCATGGGGGGGGGGGGGGGGTGCAGGTGTGTGCCGAAGGCACTGTTACCAGAATGGCAATGGCCGGGATGTCGTACCAATGAGAACTGGAAGACAGGGCTTGGGCCCTGAAACCCAAGGGTAAAACTCACCTTGACCCTCTAGTCACGGGCGAGGAGGTCCTGCCTGCCCTCAGGCCTGGTCCTGCAGATCTCATGGCGCCCCGTTCCAGGGCAGCTGTGGGCACCGCCTGGCGTTCGGCCCGTGCTGCGGTGTGCACGGCCATCATTGGCCGGCATAGCCCTTGTGCTGTAGTGCACAGGGCCATCCTTGCACTGCCGGCTGCTGTGCCTCGATGTACCGGGCTTTGTTGAACTGGTGGGTTGCATGGGTGTTTGTGTGGATGTGTGTGAGGGTGTGGGGGGGGGGGGGGGGCAAAGGCGCTATTACCAAAAGGCAATGACGAAGATGTTGTACCAATGGGAACGGGTAGACAGGGCTTGGGCGATGAAACATGAACCGTAAAACCAAACGGTAAACCCTTTGGTTGTGGGCCAGGGAGTCGATGCCCACCCTCACACCTGATCAAGAACCCCTTGGCTTGGTCGGGGTACAAATAGCGCAGCGCCCAGGCTGTCCTAGCTTGGGGCCCCGCTTGGGCCTTCAGCAAGGTGGCCCTCGCCTTGGCATGTGTATAGTAGACGTGCAGAGACTTTATTGACTTGGCAGATGCAATGCACCCCAGCACAGGGGTTGCTCCCGGCTAGGACCCAACCCCGAGGGGTGTTCAACCATTTTGGGGGTTGTAGCCCCCCCCCCCCACCCCTTCATAGACCCAACACCACCTTTTTGTCGGGCACCTTCGAACGGTTTGATATGCGGCCCAGGTGTGATCCGACAGTTCGCACTGCCCCTTACCCCAATAGAGGGTAGGGTATCATTGGCTTGGGTATTCCCAGTCACACTGGTGGCTACTTGGAACACTTTCAAGGGAAGGGCCTGAGACCAAGAGTGGCTACTTGGAACACTTTCCAGGGAAGGGCCTGAAGTGGGGAGCAAATGGGCAGAAAATCGTTCAACTTGTCTTTGGCATATTTCGAATTCCTGAAAAATCTGAGCATTTTGAGTATAAACACATGTGCTCAAAACAAAAACTCACCCCCTGCTATAAGACTAAAATAAAATCTCCGGCGCCTCCGGCGCCCACAAAACCCACAATTCCATGCAACCGTTTTGGGGCCTATAGACCCCCCCCCCCCGTGGGGTTGGGTCTTGGCCGGGAGCAACCCCTGTGACCCCTAGGCCCTCCTGGTGCACCACCGGATCCATGTCCCCAAACGAAGAAGAAATCAACATGGCTACGTAATTGGCCACGAGCAGCGTGTGAAAAGATTTACTAAACCGCCGTCCTTAACAAAAAAAAACTACCCACTCACGGCATACCCACATGAGGGGGCGGCAGGGGTCGGGGGGTGTCAATTCTCAAGCGCGCTACAAAAACCCACCCACCCATCCCCGCACTCCGGTCAGGTATTTGCAACAACAAAAACAAAGCCTTCGTCACAGAGCTGCGGGCGGACTAGGGCCACCTGTCTACCCACTTGGGCATCCAGCCACTCTACCATGCGTCGGTAGGTTGCCACTCATGCACCATATGTGGCTAGCCATTGCGAACCATCTAGCGGTCGTCAGTTGGTGCATAGCCCGCTCCCCCGGGACCACCATGGTGGGCAGGTTGTTTGTGCGATGGGCAGTGATCACAGGGGGGAGACTACAACCGGTCCTGATGCGACATACCCCCCAGCTATCTGTCAAAACCCGGGGGGGTGGGGGGCTGGGGGGGCTGTATGGGCCCCCTCCCCCTCCTCCCTTCCCCCTTCCCCCTCCCCCGTTGTTCCCCCACGCCCCCCGGTTAGTTTGTGAGAAAAATTCGTGAGGCTTGGTTAGAGTTGGGGGTTAAAAGGAAAAATGGATGGACTTGTGCTTAGAGGTCCTTGAAAAGCTCCCCCTCTGAGGAGGAGGAGGAGGAGTCGGCGGGCGCACTTCGATTGAAGCTCCCGTTGGGCTTCATCCCGCCTCTTCTTGTTGCGCTTCCCGACGCTTTTAAGAGGACGAGATCGCTCAGCCCCAGAGGTCGTTGCCTCGGACTCACTTAGCAAGGGGGCCGCAGGGGGCTTAAGGTGAGGGGAAGGCATGGGATACTTTGCCAGGTGCCACTCACCTGACTGTAGCTTTTCCATGACCTCGTGGAGGCTATTCAAAAAAAAAAACAATGTGCCACGCATTGCTACTGTTTTGAATGCTGAAAAAAAAAGGGGGGCTACAGGTTAAAGAGGTTGGTAGATTTGGTGGAGGATGTTGCCACAGCCAACCGCACCTGGTACAACGCCGATGAGAAGGACTCTTGTGTCCTTTTAGATCGTGCAGGTGGTCCTAGTGTGTGTCACGCTTTGTCACGGGCTCACCTTTTGCCCAGTCTGAGCCACTGTTGAGGCCTTGCAAAGAAAGACACGATACCCCTATTGAGCGAATGTTCGTTCGACTCATGTTTCCAAGCATGGGCGGGTAAACCGGCAATTGGCCTTACAGAGCACCGCGATGACATTTTTTTGGCCCCAAGGCTGTCCGTTGGGAAGAGGGACATGATTGAAAGTCTTTGTGAGTGCGCACCTCCCAAACGGTGAAACGCTCACTAATTTGCAAGAGACGTCGATGGTATGAGACCTGTGAGCGCAAAAGCTGAAAGGATCGCTGCATCGTGCGAACATCAAAAAATGCCTTTTGCTCCATGGCACGGTGTTCATGGAGACGCGCGTGCAATGCAAGGGTGCCACGGTACTTGTCCTTTGGGTGGGGCTCTGGTGCCATTGCAATGCGCAACCTTTGAGCGAGACCGGGGCAATGCTTCAAAGAAGCACATCCAGCACAAGAGTGCCCATCGTATGACCAACCTGTGCAATGGCAAGAGCGAAAGCTAGCCAATCCCTCCATCCATTTCCATGAATGGGCTGTACCTTCAGCCGCGTTTTGTGCATCCAAAAAAAAATGGCCGGTTAAGTATCAGCGACTGTTGTGTATGACCATGAGGCATGTAACCACCACATGGAGTGGGGTGCCTATCATGTGGAGGGGCAAGAAGGATCGCATCCTCCAAACCCGGGACTTCCGGCTGAGCATCAAATGGAATGTCTGGTGCGGCCCCTCTTACAACAAACCGTTCAAATGGTGCCAAAAATCGATGGTTCGGGGGGAGGAGCATGCACCCATGCCTCTTGCTTAACAGAAGTGTAATGCTGCAACCTCTTCCCCCCGGAAACCCGACCCTTGAAACGGTACCCACATCCACAAATTTCCTCAGTGCATCCGCATTGGATATTCACTTCGCAACAAACGACATTTGTATAGCGCCTCGTCTTGTGATATCTGGCGCTCAAAAGCATTGATGGGTTGATGAAAAGGAAGCATGCACTAAAAAAAGGGGGGCGCCGTTGGCACCATGCCCCCAACCCACTATCTCTCAAAACCCGGGGGGGGGGTGTCACATACAAGGACCGGGCCCGGCCGCCCCCCCCCCCATGTGGCAGCGATAGGCCATTGGTGGTCTGAGTGGAACTAGTCCATAAGGAGGGCATGCCGTGGCCAGTAGTGAACCCCCCAGCTATTCACGTCCAAAGCAGCTAACTACTCAACGAGCCACTCACAGAGCTCTAAGGGTGCTTGCCACTAGTCATGGTACTACTGCTCGGGGACCATGGCACATGGGTGCTAGAGCAACCAAGTAAGGTCCATCTCCAGGTCATCCTTGGTCACCACATCTACACGCACTTTGAGGTTGGTGATCTGGTAAAAAGGTTTTGGTACGATGTGTGTCCGTGTATGGGTGCCCGCGTGCTGTGCACATTTATGAGGGAGACCCATACACTGTTGTGGAGAAGCAACAAATTTTGGTCACACCTTTGAGTGTCGTTGATTATGGCCTATCTCTACCCCTTCACCTGAGTCAGAACCTTTGTTGGAAAGTAAGAGACTACGTTATCTGAGAAAATCCCTAGCATGGACGGGTGTGCGTGTGTGTGTGCGGGTGTGCGTACCCAACAACTAGCCCCCCCCCCCCCTTTGCAGACAGTGCGACGCCCCAAAGAATGCACACACACAGACACACACATACACTATGACCCTGCTGCACTTGCTTAGCAGGCTTAATGTGCATGCACGTACTCACTGACTGTCGAGCATGCGCCCGTGCTCCATACCCAAGCTCGTTGTGCACATGCTCTCCTCGTGGCTCAACTCAGGCCGCCCACTGGGTAGAAGCAGCGACACTTGTGACCAAGCACCAACGGTCCCCAAAAAGTTTTTGGCTCGCTGCGGCATGCTGCGGCACGCTGCAGCATGCTGCAGCAGCATGCTTCACGCTGTTGGTCAAGGGTACCATCATTTTCCGAAAGCGGCACAGGTTTCAAAAACCAGACCAAAAGACAGTGAATCACATGCCCTAACCCCCTGCAAATGTCAACACTGCTGAATCAACTTATAACTAGGCGTGTTTTTACTGCTCCTCCTCAGATTTTCGTTTCTTGTCCATTTTATTGACATACATGATTGCCAAATGGCGCCACGTTGTTTCTCCTGGTTCTCCTGTTTCTCCTGGTTGTCTCCTTGTTCCTTGAGGATTTCTGAGACTCCTGCGACTCCTGTGATGCCTCAGTAGTTTGAGTATCCTCAGGACTTGACATGTCAAAACAACATCAAAAAAGCGAAAATCTGTGCAACAATAGAGAAGAACTGACAGGCAAAAATTTGACTATTCCGGGAATGGAGCCCAGGACCCTTCAAACTGGGACATGGCACATAGACCACTGAGCTACCATCCAATGCTAAGACGTCTGTGCAACAAAGGGTTCACAGGTTTGACATGTCATGAAAAAAAAAGTCCGCCGTGTGAAAATTTTGGCTCGCTGCGGCATGCTGCGGCATGCTTCAAAACCCCCACCAACAGCTCCCAGAATCTGGCGCTGCGGCATGCTGCAGAATGCTGAGCATGCTGCTGCCGTTGGTGCTTGCTTGTGACTTCAGTGCCCTGCCCTTCGCTGATATGAGGATCCATTGCACCCCTTCGCCCTTGCAAAAGGAGTACTGGACCTGCCTCTGCACGAAAGTCCCGGGCACGGGGAGTGGCAGTCGCAGGTGGCTTCTGTGGCAATCGTGTGTGTGGGTGTGTGGGTGTGTGTGGGTGTGTGTGGGTGTGTGTGGGTGTGCGTGGATGGGGGTGTGCGTGGGGGTGTGGACAGTCCCAGGCATCAGCAGAGGCACGTGCCCCGCTGCCCACTTGCGATGGCGTGGACGTCATGCATCACGGGAATGGGACTGCGCGGACCTCTCGGGCGTCGAACTCTTCCCGCTCGATGCGGGTCCACTGCCGACACAAGATCTGAATCTGCGCCCTGCGGAAGACGTAGTGCTGTTGGAGCCGGCGCTTTAAGTACTTGAGCTTGTTCATGAAGGTTCTGACGCGGACGGAGACTTGCTTGACGGCCGTGAGGCTGCAGAGAAAGTGCTTGACCCGGTCTGTGGATTCCTGCAGAGAAGGCGTGTGGCACCGGCAACGAGCGACGAGACCGGGGCTGGAGGCCCGGAATATGGATCCGAAACTTATTCCCGGGCTTGTGACGGTCTCAGCTGCTGCCATCCATCCATCAAGCAGGTACCATTGCCCTGGTATGAAAGCCAGAAAACGCGAAACATTGCTGCAGCCCAAACAGAGCTGTACAGAGCTGATGCATTGACGGTGAACACCATCTGTTGTCTGAAAATGGTATGGGGGCTGTAAAATGTGTGCAACGATGTTTGGCATTGCTGGCGGATCCGCAGAACCAAGCAACGCCACCTGGTCTTCTGACGCTGACGGGTGGAGTCCACGAACGCCCCTGGCGCAAAAGCAGAACCCCAACCCCGGGAAGCATCGTCTACCCAAACGCAGAGGGACCGGGGCGGCGTTCGCTGTGTCGTGTGGGACTGAAGGATGGGGGCTGGGCGCAGGAGTGGCTTGCAGTGACGGCAGCCGGAGTGGCAGGGGTGGGGCCCGTGCAGGGGCCGTGGGGGCAGATAGGGGAAAGGGTCAGTACGGGCTGCAGGGGGGACGGGTGTCGCCGGGGCGCGGGAGTAGCGGTGGCAGCGGCCATCAGGGGCTAGAGCGATGGCGGCGTGCCGGCGGAGGAAGGGGTCCGGTTGGGCATGCAGCGCAGAGGCATTTGAGAAGAGATGTGGTCGTTCGGGTTGGACTGAGCCGCGCCGGACTGTCTGGGCAGTGGTGTCTTTGTCCGGCGGCGCGATGATCCAGGGTCAACTCCAGAACCATCCCCTGTGCCGATCTATCACCACCCGCGAAAAAAAAATGCCCATGACATTCCGGAAAGGCAAGCGCCAGCCGTTGATGGCCCATCACCTGGGCAGGGGGGGGGGGAGACCCCTCGGTTCTGGACCCCAACTACCCCCCCAACTAACTGTTCGCCGGAGGCCCCTTTGGGGGGGGGGGGCTTGGAGGGGGGGTTCTGGGAGGGGCGATTGGGGGGGGGTCTAGGAGGGGCTGGGGGGGGGGGGGTCCGGGAGGGTCGGTTGGGGGGGGGGGTCCAGGTGGGGCGATTTGGGGTGTTTTTGGGGTGTTGGGGGGGGGGGGCACAGGCTCCCCTTACCTCCCCTTGCCCTCCCTCTAACCATACCATCACCATAAACCTCACCCTAACCTTTGCAGCCAGTTGGTTTGGCCATGCCAGCCATGTTGATTGGGCTGAACAAGATCCCCCCAATTTCGTTCATGGCTGCTTTTCCCACATCATTGCTCTCCATTTTGGACCCCAACACTCACTCTGACCCTAGCCTAGGGTGAGAGCCAGGGCTAGGGTTAGGGCTAGGGTCACCGAGCCGGTGGAACCAGTCTTGGTTTTATAACCCTTTTTAGTGTCTAGGGTGGACCTACCAGGTTTAGCAGCAAGCAAGCAAGCAGCAAGCAAGCAGCAGCACGCGCGAAATGGGTAAAAATCAGAACTCCGTCGTGGTGCTTCAAATTCCGGTGAAATTTTGGTGGATGATACCTATGGGTGTGAAGTACATCACACAAAGTTTGAGCAAGAAACTCAACGGTGGCGGCCGGGAACGGGATTCGCAAGTGGCGGATCTCAGTTTAAAAAAATGCAGTTTAGGGCCAAAAACAGCCATTTTTGGGCCAAAAAAGCCCTGGAACACATTCAAAACGGCCAAACGAAGGGAAACGGTGGGTACACTGCACGTGCGGCTTGACTTCCCCGTGTCAACGAGCTCTTTGCGGCCCTCTGGCTCCATGATATGTCCCGTAAATGGCCCAAAAAGGCCCCCAAAAGCTCCAAATGCCGACAGCTACAAACCAAGAATAGGCCATATCTTTGGCTACATGGCTCAAAATGCAATTCCGAGGGCACCTACTCCACCCACAACCCCCCACTTCTTGTGGTTTCCACCCCTCAGAATTGCCCAAACGGACACCTAGACCCCAATACCTAGGCCCACTAGGCTGCGGCAAGCTGCAAGCTCGAGCCCAAACAAGTGGGTGCCCAAATGGGTCAACAAGGTCCACTAGGGGCAAAAAGATGACTTTTCTCAAAAATGATCCTCGACCATGTGCGACGCTAAAACAAGTGTTTTTGGACCGTTTTGAGCTTGTTGTGGCCCATTTTGGTCCTCCGAAAATGCAAAAATGCCTTGAAAATGGGCTATTTTGGGACCAAAAATGGGTCAAAAATGGGTCAAAAACACATTTTTCCAAACCTCATCCTAGACCATTTGGGGTGCACAAACGGGTGAAATGAGCCCATTTTGAGCCCATTTTGGGGCATTTTGGCCCCTCAGAAGTCCAAAAAGCCTTGAAAGTGGGCCTCGTGGTAATGGGGTTCACTTGCAAGCTGATTTCACTTTGTCAAGAGCCATCAATGCGTGAATCATTCTTGATGTTCCTCACCAGTCATAGCTGATGTTCCCTCCCCCACCAGCTCGGTCCCAATATTCAGGCTTGATTAGGTGCGGAGATAGGAGTAGGCTGAGGGTTGGGGGTGGGTGTTAGAGTCAAGGTTGGGTGTAAGGATAGTGTTGGGGTGCAAATTGAACAAAATCACCTCGCAGAGGTTGTTAGATCAAAGCCAGGCAGGCGTATATAGGGGAAAACGCCACATACCCCCCCATTTTGGCCATTTTGGGCCTATTCGCATACCCTACCCCAAGGGGTTGAATTGTTAGTTTAACCCCTTGTAAAATCGTTATTTTGTCCAATAAACGCATCCCCCAATGAGTTTTTGGTCCGGACCCCCCCAGACCCCCCCCACTTGAAACCCACTTTTTTGAGGTTTTGAGGGAGGTGGGGGGGGGGGGGGGTCAAAAATGTCGAAAAAATACCCCCCCCTTTTTTTGGGTCGAAAATCATGAATCTTTTGGTTTTTTTCGATTTTGAGCCGAAAAAGTGTTTCCGGGTCCCGACTCTATGGGGCTTGTATGGGGCGGAGTGGGACGAGCGCTTATGCAGATTATGCACTTTTTCAGCCATTTTCGCTATGTTGGCGGTTTTGGCAACCTCGGTGACCCCGTGCTACCCACTCCGAGGGGTGTGAGTGGGGATGTTGTGACAGTATATGCCTACTAGGATACGGAAGGACGTTTTTTGCAGTCTCTAGCCTTGCTTGGGGCCGTTCACAACCCGTGCCAAAGACGCGAAATGACTGTTTCCACCAATAATGGCCTAGTGAATGGGCCAGTACACAACCTGCTTATGCAGTTTTTCACCCCGGGTAGCTCAAAAATCGAAGTTTTTGAAACCTGTTTTTTTGATATTGTGACCACCTAAAATGACCATCCAAGGTATGTAAAGCATGTTTTAGGCCGTATTTACGTGTTTTTCACCCTATTTGGGTATTAGGTCCGTGGGGGGGGGGACCTCCCAAGGGATTGGTACACAACCTGCTTATGCAGTTTTTCACCCTGGGCAGCTCAAAAATGAAAGTTTTTGAAACTTGTTTTTTTGATATTGTGACCACCTAAAATGACCATCCAAGGTATGTAAAGCATGTGTTAGGCCGTACGTACATATTTTTCACCCTATTTGGGTATTAGGTCCGGGGGGGTGGGGGGGCTCCCAAGGGATTGGTACACAACCTGCTTATGCAGTTTTTCAAGCTAGGCTGCTCAAAAATCGAAGTTTTCGAAACTTGTTTTTCTGATACCGTGATCACCTAAAATGATCATCCAAGGTATGTAAAGCATGTTGTAGCCCGTATTTATGTAGTTTCCACCCTATTTTGGGTGTGTGTTGCTCGGGGTGGATTCTCTGCGAGGTGGACTTGCCGAAGGCATTAGAATCACCTCGCAGAGGTTGTTAGATCAAAGCCAGGCAGGCGTATATAGGGGAAAATGCCACATACCCCCCCATTTTGGCCTTTTTGGGCCTATTCGCATACCCTACCCCAAGGGGTGGAATTGTTAGTTTAACCCCTTGTAAAATCGTTATTTTGTCCAATAAATGCATCCCCCAATGAGTTTTTGGTCCGGACCCCCCCAGACCCCCCCCCACTTGAAACCCACTTTCTTGAGGTTTTGAGGGAGGGGGGTGGGGGGGGGGGGCGGGTCAAAAAATGACCCCCCCTTTTTTTGGGTCGAAAATCACGAATCTTTTGGTTTTTTTCGATTTTGAGCCGAAAAAGTGTTTCCGGGTCCCGACTCTATGGGGTTTGTATGGGGCGGAGTGGGACGAGCGCTTATGCAGTTTATGCACTTTTCAGCCATTTCTGCTATGTTGGCGGTTTTGGCGACCTCGGTGACCCCGTGGTACCCACTCTGAGGGGTGTGAGTGGGGATGTTGTGACAGTATATGCCTACTAGGATACAGAAGGACGTTTTTTGCAGTCTCTAGCCTTGCTTAGGGGCCGTTCACAACCCGTGCCAAAGACGCGAAATGGCTGTTTCCACCAATAATGGCCTAATGAATGGGCCAGTACACAACCTGCTTATGCAGTTTTTCACCCCGGGTAGCTCAAAAATCGAAGTTTTCGAAACTTGTTTTTTTGATATTGTGACCACCTAAAATGACCATCCAAGCTATGTAAAGCATGTTTTAGGCCGCATTTACGTGTTTTTCACCCTATTTGGGTATTAGGTCCTGGGGGGGGGGGGGGCTCCCAAGGGATTGGTACACAACCTGCTTATGCAGTTTTTCACCCTATGCTGCTCCAAAATCGAAGTTTTCGAAACTTGTTTTTTTGATCTTGTGATCACCTAAAATGATCATCCAAGCTATGTAAAGCATGTTTTAGGCCGTATTTACGTGTTTTTCACCCGATTTGGGTATTAGGTCCGGGGGGGGGGGGTCTCCTAGGGGATTGGTACACAACCTGCTTATGCAGTTTTTCACCCTATGCTGCTCCAAAATCGAAGTTTTCGAAACTTGTTTTTTTGATCTTGTGATCACCTAAAATGATCATCCAAGCTATGTAAAGCATGTTTTAGGCCGTATTTACGTGTTTTTCACCCGATTTGGGTATTAGGTCCAGGGGGGGGGGGTCTCCTAGGGGATTGGTACACAACCTGCTTATGCAGTTTTTCACCCCGGGCAGCTCAAAAATCGAAGTTTTTGAAACTTGTTTTTTTGATATTGTGACCACCCAAAATGACCATTCAAGGTATGTAAAGCATGTGTTAGGCCGTATTTACGTGTTTTTCACCCTATTTGGGTATTAGGTCCGGGGGGGGGGGGGTCTCCTAGGGGATTGGTACACAACCTGCTTATGCAGTTTTTCACCCCGGGCAGCTCAAAAATCGAAGTTTTCGAAACTTATTTTTTTGATATTGTGACCACCTAAAATGACCATCCAAGGTATGTAAAGCATGTGTTAGGCCGTATTTACGTGTTTTTCACCCTATTTGAGTATTAGGTCCGGGGGGGGGGGGGGGAGCGGGGCTGCCAAGGGATTGGTACACAACCTGCTTATGCAGTTTTTCACCCTGGACAGCTCAAAAATCGAAGTTTTCGAAACTTGTTTTTTTGATATTGTGACCACCCAAAATGACCATCCAAGCTATGTAAAGCATGTTTTAGGCCGTACATACATGTTTTTCACCCAATTTGGTAATAGGTCCGGGGGGGGGGGGGGGGCTCCCAAGGGATTGGTACACAACCTGCTTATGCAGTTTTTCACCCCGGGCAGCTCAAAAATCGAAGTTTTCGAAACTTTTTTTTTGATATTGTGACCACCTAAACTGATCATCCAAGCTATGTAAAGCATTTCTTAGGCCGTCTTTATGTCGTTTTTTCCCTTTTGCTTGGAGTAGATTCTCTGCGAGGTGGACTTGCCGATGGCAATAGAATTTCCTTAGGGCACCTTTGGTGTTCATGGAGCATCGGGCGCCTCAGGGGCCCATGGACGCCTGAGGGCGACACCTTTGGCAACTAACTATTGGCCGAAGGCCCCTAGGGGGGGGCGGGGGGGGGGGGGGGTGACCTAATTAAAAAAACAGACAAATGCAAACCAGAGGTAATGCACTCCACAGTCAGGCATAAGTGCATCTTTATTCTCTATGCCAAACCTGGTTAAACCTCAAGACACACACTGTGTCTGAAACAGAAAACAGAACATCATGTCTGACTACATTAGTCAGACAATCACAGTCAGTAGCTGTCAGTCAGACATCAGCAATCAGTGTCGGATAAAGACACCATGCATTACCGGCATGGCCGAAAAGGGGCGGGGGGGGGGGGGGGGCAGGGGTAGTTGGCGTCCTAGGACCCGCGGAGTCGACCCCCCGTGGCCCATCGTCAAGCCGCATGTGTTGGCGTTCCCAACGAAACGAAGTGTGTGACATTCCGTCTGGTTGTTGTTTCTTTACGGGCCCTGGACAGTCACCCGTTCCTCCCTTTGCATGTTGCGCCGGGTTGCAGCTTTCTGTCGGCCGCTGCAGCTGGTGCTCTTGCTGGTGTCGTTTCCGCATTCACGGAGCCCGGTGGTTGGGGTGCCGGGGCTGCGCTAGATGTGGCATGGTGTGCCGTTTGCGCGTCAGTGGCGCGCAATAGTTGGCGTATCGAGGTTGTGCTAGTCGATGCCGGGGTCGTTTGACTGTTTTTCCTGTCCACGTGCCTTTGTCCACAGGCCATCTGTAGCCTACCTCGCTGTGTTTCCGTGTGTGTGAGGCCCAGGTGCCCTGCTCCTCCACGCGTTGTCCCGACTGTCCACCATATGTCCCTGTCCCCCTCATGGCTGGTCTGCCCCTGGTGAGCTCCCATACCTGTTGCGCAAACAGCCCATTTGCCCCCCCCCCCCCCGCCCCCCTGAACGGGCCGAATACCCCCCCAAAGTGTTCAGGAGTGAAGTAGCCCCAAGCCTACGGCACGGGACTGCGTCTACTCATGTCTGTTGTGCCCTCAACGACCACCGCCAGCAGCGGACCCAATGGTGGCATTGCCAGACAGGCCTGAGGCGAGGGGATGGCCTGGTCCTGCCGTGGGAGCGTGGCGGCAGAAATGCGTTGCAGGGCCCGTTTGTACAATGCCTGTGGCTGTGGGCGATGCCCTGACACCCGCACGAGCGCACTCTCCCACGCCAAGAAGGTGCGCATGACAGCAATTGGGGGGGGGGGGGGCACAAAGGCTGAGGGAGCGTGCCGCTTGGGGAGGGGGGGGCGGTGTTCAGATGAGTTCAGTCCCGGACCCCCACCGCCGCAGCAGGGGCTGCCTCCCAAGCCTTCCCCCCTGCCCAACATGGCACGAGCATGGCGCACATGATGAGATGGTGACTTCACAGCCCCACATTCCGCCCCCCCCCCCAGCGCCCCCCAATGGCAGCTTCCTGGTCTCCAGCCTGACCCCAGCCCTGCGTGACCATGTCCACATCGTCGGTGGAGAACACTCTCCAAACCCACAATCACAGCGGCCGACGCCGGCCGTGGGGTGGATGCCACGGGTGCAGCAGCAACACTTGTGAGCGGAGGGACAGTTGGCCCACTCTCACCCACCAAAACGGATGTCCCCATGGTGGCGACTGGTGTCTTCAATTTCCTCTCCAGAATTTGAACAATTGCACGCATTGCAACGTACCAGTCGGCAGACTTATTGACGGGGGTGTGCCATAGAGGCTGAATGAGTATGTCTAGAGGGTCCAGAGGGGGGGGGGGGGGGGGCTCCAATGGTGAGGGTGCAGTGTCCGCATTCGGCTCCAGCCGCGCTTGCTCGTTTGCTGCGATTTTTTCTTGGAACCTTTTAAAAACCCCAAAGGCACATTCCAACTGCACGGCAGTCATCCCCTGCGGCTGTCCAAGCGTGCTCTGAAGCCCGCACTTTGATGGCCGCCATCGAGTGTTACCCTGCCCTGCTCCTTCCCCCGGATGCCGTTCGTGCTCGGGCTGCGTCGGGCTCTACTGGGGGTAGGCGGGCGTACCGGTCAGGGGTCACCCCTGGGCCGTGTGCCCGTACACTGGCCCCCCTTTGGCCCACACAGATCAGGTCAGAGAGGGGGGCGGTCCCGGCCCGACACCCAACGCCCTCCAGGGGGACTGGCAGCACGAGGCTGACATGCTCGCCCACACACCGTCCGCTTGCGGTACCGCAGCTTCGCCGAGTGCCGCAGACACCACGCGGCGATCTTCGCCTCGGCCCTCCGCTGGCGCCGTGCGTAGTATCTCCTGCAGCAAAAGCACACAATCGGCAGTGACCGCCTCCGCCTCCGGGCCGCCTCGGGGACCCTCGGTCGTGGTTTTTCTTAGCAACGGGGGTGGGGAGGGGGGGGGGCAGAATGAGAAGAGGAGGCACCCACTTTTGGCAGGCACTTGACCTACCCCCGGGGGGGGGGGGGCTCAGCTCCAGAGGCAACCACCCACTCGCCAACTGACCAACACAAATGAAAATATGAAGGAAAAAATTTGATGGCCCTTGCCCTCAAAACCACCAACCCCACTGTTGGCCCATCAGAAGGAGGCACCATGATTTTTGGAAAAAGGCAGGCACGCACCCCCCTGTATAACATATAGTCCGTCTGTGGTTTCTTTACAGGGCCCTGGACAGTAATCCGTTTATTCTTCACCGCATGATGCAGTGTCGATCTTCTCCTGAAGGTCTGCCAAGCCGCTGTCTTGACCCCACCATTTCTGTTTCTCCATGGCGGCGGGTTGTGGTGGTCAAGACGTTTAGGATCCATACGACAAACCTTCGCTCAGCCTCCCGACCGTGGTGTAGCACCCGTGCTGCAGGCCCCTGGGTAGGGTTGGCGAGGCACTAAGAAAAACCAGCGTATCTTGCGCCGCCCTCCGAGCGTCACCGCGTTACGTGACGCCCATGTCTCGCACCGTGACGACCGCAGCATGCCGCGTCCACTGCGTCCAGGACCTGTCGATTATGTGCCTTCTTACCGACGAGAGGCAGACCTGATGTATGGCACGAGGCGCTCGATGGTCGCGGACGCGCGCCTCTTGGCCTCCTCCTCGCTCTTGGCTCTGCGGTACCTGCGGTGTGTAGTGGCGGTTGCGACAGCCGCAGCCTCGGGGCAATGCCCCCCTCCCCCAAGAGCGCTGCTCTCGGCTCCACATTGGAGGGCTCATGTTGAGCAAGTGCTGCACGGGGCCACTACCCCAAAGCCCCAAAGGGGGCCTTCAGACAGTGGGTTTGCTCCAGTAATACCCCCCGAACATCCCGCCTCAAATGTTGACAGCTCGCAGATGTCGCCTCCCATGGGCCCATGGCTCGGTCACCGGGGGTGTGTTCCCTGACCCAAAAGTACCGGCGACACATGCTATGCGCCGGACTGTGGCTCCATCACACATGGGCCCTGAGAGCCATGCCCGGAGGCCCTGAATGCGAGCCCCTCCACGTCAGCCTCGCCCCTTGCACTTTGATGGGGCGTCGATATTGGGATGTCGTTTCGTACTGCGCACTGCACGTTCTCCACCACCACGCAGCCCATGTGCCAGTGCCGACCGTTTTGGCCCGAAGGGCGCTGAGGCCCGAAGGGCGGCCGTAATCCGCCATCTCCTCCGCAGGCGCAACGCGGTGCAGTCCATCTATACCGCGGTCCAATGCCCCTTTGTGAGGGCCCTCTGTAAGACCCCCGGTTGCCACTATGCCCCTCCACATCGCAGGAGGTCGCGGGCAAAAACTGTCCGGGAACAATTATTCTACGCAAACCTGAAATATGAGGCCTAAACTTGTACCCTCCGACTGCCCGATCATGGAAACCGGGCCCCTGTTTGGGGGGAGCGGGGCTGGTGTCTCAGGGCTGCGTCCGGCAGGAGGCTGCGCTTTTCAGAGGGGCCGGGACATCCAAAGCGTCGCCCGCGGCCGTGCGTCAGAAGCCACACCCGCGTGTGACAACTGCGGGTGGTGTTGTGTTGGGTGGGGTCTAGGGAGCATGGCAAAAAGCAGACTTGGCCGTGGGTTCTGTCACCCGCACACATGCCCCCGCTGTGGGAGGCAGAAGCTGAATGCTGACCTGCAAACCCAACAAGGCACAAGGCTGCAGATCAACACAAGTCGGAACTCAAAGCTCTTCAGTGGCATTGTCATAGGCCTGGGATCCATTGCAACTCTGGCCCGGGGCGCCCTCCAAACCTGTTTCCCAGCCCCCCACCCAAACCCTCATTAGGCTCTTGGGGCTGGGCCCACCAAAGTGACGCACATTCTAAGCATCAGTCCTCAAATGCACAGTGCCCCCAGGCCCCAACCAGCCTGCTACAGGGTCCCTGTAGAGTACCACGCCTTTGCCCCCAGCCAACCCTTGCAGGAACGCATCATTATGGGAAATTTTACAGCTTGGCTCTTCGGGCCTCTTTCCCACCACCCCCCTCTTTTTCGGACAGGCTTGGAGGGCCCTGCCCCCGGGGGTTGCAATGGAGCAGCAGCCATGGGCACCTCTGACGCATCCCCCCCCCCCCCCTCCGTGGGAAGCAGACACCCCGGGTACGCGTGAGGCACAAAGCGGGAGCAAGGCACGACTCAACAGAAGGAGATCAAAAGTGACATGTCACAGGCCCATTTCACTGAAGTGGGCACAAAGGAATTTGCATGAGCCCACCTCCACATTGCTTGGCCTTATGACTAAGGACTGGCCGGGGCCTCGGATCGCTACTTGGGTCGAGCGACCAAGCCCCCCATCCCCACCCCACCCCCCTTCCCCGACGTGCTCGGCCGAACCCCAACAGCGAGGGGTGACCGTCGTGACCCACGAGTCTCTTGCATTCGTTGGCTCTGCGCTCTGTGTCTGTTCATGTCTGCACGGCGGCAGTGAGGGAGGGCTGTATGCCCTTGCTGCTCGCTGGCCCGTTCCATCGGAGCCCCGGCCATGTTCACCATAGTCGCCCTAAGACACCCGGACGATCGCCGGGCCGGGGCGCACCCTGCAGAGGGCTCAAGAAGCAATAGCAGGGGGGCCGTTTGCACGCTGTGCCGAGTTTTGGTTGCTGACGGGTGTGCCATCTCCTCTTGTACAGGCAGAATGCCTGAGACGAGGGCATCTGGCTTCGTGACCACGTCTGAGCTGGACGCCTGTCATACAGGAGGCATTCAGCACGAATATAGGCCGAGGACTGTGACTATGGAGCGTGGCACCAACAACGGTGAAGAGAGGCATCACACGCTGTGCACTGCACGTGGCCCGCAAACACCGCAGGCCCCGATCCCGAGGCTGTGCCGTGGATGCCCCGCCCAGCAGCACAAGGGGGAAGGGCACATACTCTTCCAGCACCCCCTCCTGCTGCTGCATAGAACTCTGCAGCACCAGCAATGCATTCCACTGCCGCACCCTCTTGGTCTCGATCGGCGTGTTGCGATCGATTTCGGCTTTGAGACGCTTCTGGAAATGCGCACCAAGGGATCGGGCCCCTGACTCCACCGACAGCAGCAATACCCCCAGCAGCACATATTTCCACAGTGATGTTGCAGCCCATCCCCCATTTTCCACCCACCCCACGGGGGGGGGGGGGACGGGGGGTGGACCCCTTTCACGTACCCGCCCCACCCCCTCAAAAGACGCTGAAAGAACGCTGCAAACGACCACCGTCGGTCCAGGGCGCGGCACCTGTGCCAGGGGTACAAGGCCCATGGGCCGCGGGCTGCTGCTTGCACACAAAAATGGTGAGGCTCAGATCTGGACCGTATGGAATGGCCTGAAGAAGTAGCCGCCCCCTCCCCTGCGGCCGGATGACGCTCCACAGGGAAACAGGGCACGGGGGCAAGGCACGTGGTGCTGCTACATGGGCCCGACGTGCCGCAGGAGCCAGCCCGGCGGCGGACACCCCCGTGTGGGGGGGCCCACGAGGACCGCCTGAGACCGCCCGTGTGGGTGGTCTGTGGGGGGGGGACGTTGCGCCACGACCCTACCCTCTCGGGGGTTGCGGTATTGTACCACCTCGCCCTCTCTCGGCCGTGGGCATCCGTACCCAATGGGCCTGCTGACGCATAGACCCCATGACGCCACGACCTCCGGCGGGCTGATGCCAACAGAGCTCCGTGTCAACCCCCCCACCCTTCGAGTCTCGGGTTCTATGCAGGGCTCCTTTTAGGGGGGGGGGGGTCTGGCTGGGCACCCCCCCCCCGGGGGGGGGGGGGCGAGTTTTGAAGGGCGCCGAAATGAATTTTTGGTGAAACTGTGTGACTCAACATGAAAAAACAGATCACCAGCAAACAACAATTGCCATACTGAAATCCACACTGGGGGTTCTAAGCCTTTTTCGAAAATCTCTAAAGGCAAAAAGGCCGCAGCTTTAGCCATGGCATGCAATGGCATCTCCCCGAAGGGATGTGAATGTGCCACAATGTCATGCGTGCTGTCAAGGCCAGGGTTTATGGAGGTGGTCCCATGCGGAATCACAGTACAGCGACTGATGTCACTGAGCACATACATACTTACATACATACAAAACTGCAACAGGCAAATGCAGTACAGTGTACACGGACGGCGACTACAGGGATCAATTACGCTGAAGGCGCCCAAGCAAAATTTTGGCCCAATCTTTTAAGGGGGGGGGGGTGTGGGTGGGTGGGTCTAGGGGGGGTGGGGGGGTGGTGTGGGACCCTGGGACTTGTTAAAAGGAGCCCTGGTTCTATGGACCGCCGTGTTGGATGGGGGGCGGGGGGGGGGGGGGGCATCCAAGACTGAGGGCCCCACATGCCTCCGAGCCGAAATTGAGAAGAGTAAGAAGGCTTCTGTCAGACTGGCAGGGCGGGGGGATGAGGGGGTACGGGGTTGAGGGCCGGGGGGGGGGGGGGGGCTGGCCCAGGGGAATGCAAACTTGTGACTGCCATCCACTCATCTACTGCACCAAAATGGCCATCTGTCCCCAACACAGGCCCTCCCCATCAAAGCGAGCCTCACCGACCCTCCTCTGACCTCTTCCGCCAGCTGAAGCTTTCCCGTGGCTCGAGCCTCGGAGAGCGCATCCAAGCGCCGCTTGTTCATTGCAACGTACTTTGCTTTTTGGTCTTGCTGCTTGAACCAGACTTTCTTTTCAGAAACGACCTGCAGGAAGAGGCACAAGGTCATGGGAGGCAGACCGGCGGGGAGCTCAGTGCCGTTGCAAGAGGTAACGCAGCTTGCAGGGTTCCACGGTGGTGGACGTGCCCTGGGCAGGGAAAAGGGTTCGTAACGCCAACAGAAAACGAACGTTCACAGGGACGCTCTCTGCTTCATGGCCAAGACATGGGCAAGACACCAAACCACAGAAAAAGTATTGAACAATGGTTGGTGGTTGACGGCGGTTGGCGGTTGGCGGTTGGTGGGGGTTGGCGGCTGGCGGTTGGCGGCGGTTGGCGGCGGTTGGCGGTTGGCGGTTGGGGGTTTATGATCCTTGGGGGCTGTTCTTAAGGGCTGTCCTTAACCAAAAAAAAATTGGGGCTCTTAAGGACAGCCCTGGCCCTGGGCAACGAGCTCGGTTTGATGGTCTACGTGGGTGGCTGCATGTGCTCATCAATCCTGTGAGTCCCTGCTCGCCGAGCATGCTTTATGGAAAGCTTTGGGAGAAAGAAATAAAGAAGGATGCCCCCATCCCCCAAACACACACACACACACACACAGGCAACACGGGAAACAACACAAGCACAATGCGGGTGCCAAATGTCAGCCTCCTTGTCAGTGGGACCGTCAAATAAGACAGGGCCTGTTCAACATGTTCAACGCCAATAGGCGCCTTTTTTGTGGGAAGCAGGCAGGCGCACACCGGCCAGCAGACACGCGTGGGCGCACGCACACTACACTGTGTAAGCAGACCCAGCGAAACCCACTGTAGATACCCAACACAGGCAGGGCAGCGGCATGCACTGGTCAGAAACAGCTTGTCAGCCAAGGATCACACAAACATTGGGATTGCAGGCGCAGTGCCTTTCTGTAAGACAGTAGCAAAGAGTGCGGGCGATCGGTATCTCATCAGCCCGAGGGCAAGCACTGTCCCTCGCATTATTGCGCCCAAATGTCCTTGAACACTGAGAGGGGTGAACAGTGTGCCAGCATTTCATGCAGCAAGGCTTGCGTGCTCTTGATTGCCACATACCAGAGAGAGACGGAATGGGAGAAGGAAAGACCACGGTTGTGCAAAACCGTGTTGAGCGTGGAGCCAAGCGTAACCGCTTGGTCACTGCAACACACACACACACACACACACAAACACACACGCACACACCTGCGTGCGAGCACACGCGCACCACACAAAGGCGCACCCATGAACGAAAGCAGTCTTGTGGGTCTTGATGTTGGTTTGAAGTGTACCACGTTTGGTCGCTCTCCAGAAAATTAGTGCGGGGGGTTACACAAGAGGGAATGGTGTTGCTTGGGTGCCCATGTTTCGGCTGACACCACCCGCACAATTTCAACACAAGGTTCCCGTGCTGAGAGGTTGGACGTGCAACTTCTGGGGGTCTATAAAGCCACGGAAGGGGTGCTATTGAAAGGGCCAATATTCCAAGGAGCCCCTGCCTAAGGGGCTCAAAAGGCATGGTGCATGGACCATCCGCAGGGGCTTGGAATCCAACGGCACACCACATGGGTGCCCCAGGCCGATGTTTGGGAGCAGCCTAGTGGGACAAGCTTTTCAGCAGCAGCAGTAATATTTGTAAGCATTCTTGAAGCTGGAATTTCCGCAGCTGCTGGCAGCAGACTTGTCCCGCTGCTGAGTTTGGATAGCAGCGTACATCTTTTTTTCTCCGCTTCGTGGTCACATTTCCCGAAGCCAAAGTTAGTAATGCACAGAGCAGAAAGACGGGGAGAAGATGACACGCGCAAGGGCAGCTGGCACCTCCTGGAGTCTGATGCCTTACTGTTTCTGCTGTGCTGCACAATAGCGTCCCTGATGGTGGTGGTGGTGGTGGTTGGTGGTGGTTGGTGGTGGTGGGGGGGGGGGGGGGGGGACTGTGTGCTTGTGCAAGTGATTGGTTGATAGCCAGTGGAAAGGCAGCTGAGAGTGTTTATGGAACCCTGCTATGCACCTGACCGCAACCCTTTGCACTCCCCATCGGAGCCCACCCGTCTGCACCATAGCATCTACTCCCCTGCTGGTGCCCTCCATCCTCCACCTTCAAAGGGGAGAGGAGCAGGAGATGCACCTCACAGGCTGGACACAGCGAACCTCAAATCAAAATTTGTCAAATCATAGGCCGGGGTCGCACAGGAAGGCAAACCTGATCCCAGCACTGCACCGCCTGCATGTTGCGGTCCACAGGCGTAAATGCTCGATCATGGTCAGGACTCCCAGACGCGGATCGACTGGCGGCCGATCGGGTGCCACATGCCGAGCGGACCAATCGGACTCGCTGCATCCGCTCTGAAAACGTGCAACCCATCGCATAACGCCCAGCATCATTGCATGGGGTTGAAATCACTCGGCTTCCCGTTCATAAAATGTAGTTCATTAAGGTTCCTACCGGCCCCATTCGAAAAGTCGTGTCTATCGTTCTTGACACGGCCAGAAATGGACAACGTCAATTTTTTCGTACTTTTCAAACTTATTAATCCCATTGTTTTGTCCAAAGAGCTCAATTCATTAAACTCTTTAAATTTGGTAATCTTTTTTTGGGGCGGAACTAATGTTGTGGTATACCTATGACCAAAAATCTTTGTATACCAAATACCTCATGGTCCAAATGCAGCATGGTTGAACAAAACAAGCAGTGTGCCTTGTCCCCCATTTATTCGGGACACAAGGGGGTGGGGACTGGACAATGGACAAAAGCACGGACAGTGGGCAGGAAAAAAACAAAGGCTTTGGGGAGGAGACATTAAATTTGCTATAGGGGAGGGGAAATTTTCGCCCATGGACAAATTCGATGAGGATAATTTCGCCAGGGGAAAATTTCGCCACCCTTGAAATCCCCAAACCCCAAAGTGCCATACGCCTAAATGACTGCAATAACACAACAAGACATGCCCCAGACAGAGACTACAAAATTGCAACACATTGCCACAACAAAGAGGGCCAGCACCTCCAGCACCTGTTACCGGATCGGCAGCACCAGATTTCATACATCTGCGCAAAAAACGGTTGGCTCAGGCGCGTTCGTAAGCGCTTGGCTCTTCTTAGAAAACATAATCCCTCTGCAGCAGTGGCGAAAGATGGAACTGTTCCACCAAAATTTCGCGTTCCCTCCCCTGTATTATTTGGACATCTTTCATGAAAATACCGCAATGATGAAATACATTTTCATAAGTTTCAAATTAGGCCGGTAGTCCAATCATCAATCCAGTTTGCAATTCGAGAGATCCAGTGTGCAGGCCCAAAACACGAGTGCATGCGGCACGAGGCACCAACTTGCAGGTGGCACACAGGCGCAGGAGACATGCCTTTATCCTGTTTCTTATACTTCGCCAAGCGCTCAAATAGCTCCCTCTGCTTCACAGGATCAAATAGCTCCTCCTCCAGCCGCGCCTCAACCTCCTGCATTCGAGTCCGCGGGGCTGCTTTGGGGGTGTTGTTCGGTTTGGGCGGGGCAGGCACGAATTGCGGGATGTGATACTGGGAGCTGTGGAACACTGTGCTGCGTCTTTGCAGGAGGCTGGGTCTTGGTGTCATACTGCATAGGATGGGGGCATTGGCGGGACGAGGGCTGGCCCTGGCACTCAGCAAGCAATGAAAAGCACAGAGTTTGCCCGTCATCCTGACATACAAATAGTGGTGTGAGCCTCGGAGACCATGTGGCAGGGGATCTTGCCAAGGGACTGCTTCCTCCGCGCCACAGGTGCCGCAGGGTAATTGTAATGTGCTGAGTGCCGGCTTTTATGTGGGCACTCACACATTGGAATGTGTCTCATGCAGCACGTTACCGGAAGTACCGTGTACTTATGCTGCTGCAGTTCTGCCGCTCAAACAATGGTGAACTGGCAGAGCGGCTCTTGGAGTACCTCTTGCCACCCCCCCCCCCCTTCAACCTCCGCTCGAAGACGTAGTTTTTGACAAAAATGGCTGTTGAGAAAGCGTTTCTTGCGGTTCCTACTGCACCTGCGGCGTTTGCGGCATGACCTGCCCAAGACCCGGAAGTTCGAATTGTGCAGACACTCTAAGAATGCATGAATTATACCCCCACGTGCCATTCCTTGATGTTCAATGGGTTTATCAGCCCTTTTAAGCTGTTTCGCTCACAGATGGTGGACATGGTGCCTGGAAAGTACAAATAACAGTGCGCACAACAGTGTCGAAGAATCAAGAACCAAGGAGGGCATGAGCTACCCACACAACAAGACCACACGTAGAATAGCACCTGCTGCACAATGTCCTGCACACCCCAGCAGGACAGACCCAGTGCTGGGAGGTTCCAGCCCCCGCCCCCCAGTTGAGGTAGCACATGTAGAGCAATTGCTAGATGCAGGGCGGACATGTTCGTGTATGCATGTGGGTGGGTGGATGTTTGCAGCAAAGTAGAGTGGGCGATTGGTGCTCTGTGCCCGCTACCACTTGGGTTTACAAAGTCATACCTTTCAGTAGACAAAGCACCTTCAGTGTGGCGTGTCACTGGCATCGCCAACACTCTAGAGGGCAGGCTCCTGCACCAAGCGTCCACACCTCCATAAGACACACAACCTGCCCACCTCCACCACCATCGGTCAAATAACCTGCCAACTCCGCCTCCATGCCATGGCACACACAACCCTCACGTGCAGGTGGGTGCATGCCCACGCAGGCCAATCCCCCCGCCCGCTGCGGACCGGGGCCTGTATGCACCGTGCTACTTGGGCGTGTGGGCTCATCGGATCAGCTAGGTGATGCCGTAGTACCCTTTGCTTGCCCTGACACCCTACGATCCAGCTGCCCCGAGGCTTCATGGTACCCAGATTTCGATCGCTGGTTGGCGTTTCAGGGTCGTCAGGGTACAGGGTCTTCGAGGAGTTATTGAAACAGCTACCCTGATCACCACCTGCAGCTGGCGCTCCGAGAGCAAATCAGACGCCGGCATCATGGCGAAGTGGAGGCTTTCTGGGGAAATGGCTGGTGGCCTCCATACGGACTGCAGGCACGGCACAGGCCTATGGAAAAATGTGGTACAAAATTTTCAGATTGTGCAGACCCTGGGAACTGAACCAGGGACTTCCAGTGTTGAAGGAAAGTACTGCTACAACTCAGCTACCTGCTTTCTCTGCTATTCACCTCTGTAAGGGCTGGTAAACATTTTCTGAATGCAGCCATGTTTCAAATGCAGGGGACTTGCTTGTGATCCCCAGCCACCACATCCATGCCTGAGGTTCATGGCGGAGAGTACTTTCTGTGGCCGGCTGAACCACCACGACACCTAAGCAAATGGCTTCAGTCCTTAAGTACCATAACAAAAATGTGGTACAATTGTGCCACATTTCACCATACCAAATTTCGCCTATACCAAATTCTCCGCCCCCCCCCCCCCCCGGGTATATGATCAAATCAAACACAAACAGGCCGCTGCATGACTTGTGCATTGAGATCAGCACTCAAGGCCCAAGGCCACCCTTTGGGCAGGCGCTCCCCCGCCATCAACACCCCCTCACCCCTCATGCCACGCCCACGTGCACCTACACACAGGGGCATACTTGGCAAACATGGCAGCGCCGCCCATCAGCTCTTCTCTCCTGAAACAGAAGGACACAGCCGGCGCTCCGCTGTTATCCTGGCCCTCTCCCCCATGACAGACCCCAGTCCCCTCAGAAGCTGATGAAACCTCCGTCCCTGCCCTTCTTTGCCCAGCCGCTGTGCTACCTGTGACCGTCCTCTGTCTACGTCATGCCCGGCTCTGTCCTTTTGCGCGTGGAGCCCTGCCACTGGCCCTGCACAGGCGGTCTGTAACTCGTGTACCAAAAAATCGTGGCTGCAAGGACTTTTCTTAAGCTGTAAGATCATGTGACTGAATCACCTAACACCCAAAAAAATTCTGTTTTCCAAATATTGTTTTTTCCAGTAGATGCTGGTACAATATTCTTGTTTTAAGATTGATGCCTCTATTGCAATATGTACGATTGCCAGTTCCGTACGGCACCCCATGGCGACCTTAACAATGGGACGTTGAGTCCACAAAGTCAAAAGTACTTTGTGTGGCCACCAACTAAAGGGACCCAGCCAATATAACAGTAAGTTTATACCTCCACCTCTTCAGCACTGTGGAAGAGGCGGATGCTTGAAGAGGAGGTAGAGTTCGCAAATTTATACCCCCACCTCTTTGGCACCATAAAAGAGGTGGATGCTTGAACAGAAGTTGGCGCTAAAAAAAGAAAATAATATGGCAAGGGCTTTTGCTACGAAACGTACACCCACTACAAGTAGTCGTAGAACACACGCTTGTAGATCGAATCAGACTTTGTGTCCGATGACTTAGGCTTTGAACCAAGATTGGCGTTCTGCGCACAACCTTCAAAGAGAGTCTTTTTGACGTGCTTGTCCAGGTCGTCAATGAACACTTGGACGCGTACCAAGTGATTTTGGGCGTCTTTTGAGTCCTCTCAGGTACTTGGACACGCTTTCCAAGGATGGACACATATTGATGGGTGTCCTCGTGTGTGGTGGGATTGGCCGTGGCCTCCTTGGCCTGTGAGGCTTCGATGCCTTGCTCAAAGGAGGCATCCTTGCCTTGGTGCAGGGTGTGGGTGACCTCAACATTGTCCGTGGCCTTCAACACCTGCTGGTAGGTGTCCTCCTCCGTGGTAGGAGTGGCCATGGCAAGTTGCCCCTTGAGCTTTGAGGCTTCCATGCTTCACTTAGAGGAGGCATCCTTGCTTCGAGCGGACGAGGGGTGGTCCGGGCACTGGCCTAGGTCTCGAAAAATGCACCCTAAAGTTGGGTTCTTAGGGGTGAGGCAGGAGGGGTATGAAGCCTGGCCATGCCCCTTAAGTATCCACATAGGGCGATTAGCATTGACAATGCTCAATACATAGCTCAAAAAGCACATAGGCATAGGGGTCAGGGAACTTCACGCCTCTTGGCTTGCAATGTGCGGGCTTTGAAAACCACAAGACCAACCGTCCTTTTGGAAGCCCAAGGCTCGCTGCTTGGTGGTAAAGTCATGCCGCTTGAGCTCCGCTAAGAAAGGGGGGGCCAAGCCAATGGAGCTCAAGGGTTCCCATACCCCAACTACAAACAAACCAATGCAACCCCACTCGGTCAGTGCGGCAACAACACCATGCCATATCATCCAATGTTGAGCCACATTCAACAACTTGCATCCGCCTTGAGGGTCGCTTAATGCAAGGGACGGCAAGAGTGCAGGCACGTGATTCATCAACATCCATGTGGTAGAGCTCTTGATTCAGCCAACACAAAAATCCTTATCCATCAACCAATCTACACCCACCAATGGGGCCATTTCATTGGGAATGGCACTCCGGGTACGGTGGCGAGAAGCCACAAGTGCTAGATAGGGCGCACCCTTTCGAGGCCTTTCTTCCCTTCCCCTTCTTCCCTTGCGGCAACACTCCGTTGGAGGAGTATAGAGAATGAAGTACAACTGTATCTGATGAAGCGACCTATTTCCCCTTCCCCTTCTTCCCTTGCCACAACGTTGTGCTTGAGGCTCGTGGAGGGGCCGCAAAAGGAGCTAGAAAGAGGTCCACCTCCTCATCGGCACGGCTTTTTCTTTCTTCCCCTTATTCCCCGGTGAAGAGGCCAAGAGAGGGTCCGAAAAGAAGTCCAACTCCTCGTTGGTTGACCAAGACTCTACAATGGATCGCTTAGGGAGAGTGGCAAGTAAAACCTCCTCCAACGTCAAAAAAAAAAATACAAGGCCAGGAATAGGCTACAATGTGCCCCGCGGTCCTTGACGGAAAGGGAAAAAAAAATGTTCCGGAACATGGCTTTTTCAAAAACGTCCGCGTGTAGCTCATATGTTCAACCATGGTTGGTGGTGATTGGCGGTTGGCGGCTGGTGAAGATTGCCGGTTGGCGGTTGGCGGTTGGTGGTTGGCGGCGGTTGGCGGCGGTTGACGGTTGGCGGTTGGTCGCGGTTGGCGGTTGGTGGCGGTTGGCGGTTGGTGGCAGGTGGCGGTTAGCGGTCGGTGGTCCCTTGAAGCGGTCCTTAAGGGCGGTCCTCAACAAAAAAAAAATCTGGTCCCTTAAGGACCGCCCTAGTGCCCCGTATTCGCCATTTGGGCAAGAAATATAGTGGGTTTGTTTGGCTGGACCCCACTACAAAACAAACGGGGGGGGGCAACCTCTCCCCAATGTTATTCTTGACAGTACCAAGAGCCATTACCCACTGGCTAGCGCACTCATGGCATGGCACCTTGGGCCCTCTTGTCTGGGGAGAAAAAGAAAAGGCTAGAGTGGCTACATAAACCTGCCTTCTCAAGGCACCCGAGGTAAGGAGAAATGGTTGCTGTCTCAAGGACCCCGGTGTGGGGAAAATCAAAGTGGTTGCATAATCCCTGCTTTCTCAGGGTCCCAAAAATGGGGAGGAATGGCTACACAACCCCTATTGTCTTGGGGGTTGTTGGGTTGGGTTGGGGTCAAGGCCTCACCTAGTCGCCAACCCACGGTCCGCGCGCCACCCTCCCTGCGGGACCTAACTGAGCGGCCGTAATTGGGTGTCCGGTCACAAGGCCTGCTGGAATGTTGACCGCCGGCAGACCCCGCGGTGGCGCTCGCGAGCGGGAGATGCCACCATGTCTGTGTGTGTGTGTGCCCTTGTGTGTCGGGGGGGGGGGGGGGCGGGGGCTGTGGCACACTTGCTTCCTCCACTGTTGGTTGGCGTTGGTGCACGTGGCGCGGGGAAGTGTGTGCCTTGTGCTCCAGGCCCCGGCAGGGAGGCTGGATGCTGAGTCTGCTGGGGTAACGTGGGCCTAGGCTCGCAACCTCCACATCACAAGGACAAGCTACCCAACCACTCCACGACTACCTGCTATGTATGCGGCACGACTGGGGTCAGATCCGCACTCCTTGACTGCCTTCAGCACAGGTGGCGCCGCCACGTGGGCTGGGTCTGGCTCCCCAGGGCCGAGAGCGTACCCTGGGCAGGTGGAGGGGCCCCAGGGGGCATAGAGTGCTTCCCTGCCCTGGGTGCCGCCGGTGCTAGTTGCACAGGCTGCGGCACTACAGCCCGCGTAGACGAGGGGGCCAGAGGGCACCACACCCGAATGGCCTCTCCGTTGGGTGCTGTCTTGGGGGGGGGGGGGAATGTGGGGAGAAAATTGCAGTGGATGCATGACCTATGCCGTCTATGGGTCGCCAAACTGTAGAATATTGAACCAAAGAGTGAAAAGTGGTTTTTTTTGCAAACACAAGTAATTTTTTGGTTGTAAATGAGCGCGATTTTTTTCATTGGAAACCCCAGTGCAGAAAGAGAATTGTATTTCTATATTTTTTGTTTGCAAACGCGTGTACAAAAAAAACGTGTTTTGGGCAACTTTTTTTGTTTTGCGGCAAAAGCGAGTACCTGGTTTTGCAGTACTTGCAAATACAGCTTTTCGTACTTGCGGCTTTTTTGTACTCCTGTTTACATTAAAAACAATTTCTCCGTTGTGCAGCTTTTTTTGTACTCACATTTACAGCAAAAAAAAAAAAATAACACACCTACACATCACCTACACATCTACTACACCATACAGTCTGCTTGTCCGCTAGCAAGTGTCATGGCAGCCTGTGGCAGGGCAAACACGCATCCGCACGCACACATTGCGTAGCATACACGTAGCATACCTAATCTTGCCGTATTGTGCAAGCTCCTGTGTGAAGGTATTGCAGAAAGGAGGCACCAAACCCAAACCCACAATGCTTTGGGTCAGGGTATGATTTAGAGGCAGCAGCCACCATCCCCAGGACCAACAGCCACAAAGGCCGAACTACTCCAGGCGGTCGTACGGGGGGCCCTGCAGATGCCAAGCGGCACCCCCAACCGCCACATTCAACCACAAGGAAGAGGCACAGACAACCCAATGCGCCGATTCCTCAACGGAAAACGCGGGCCGTCAAGGGTCGTTGGTACACATCACGGTGGGGGTTGAGATGCCGGCATCGGCGCGAACGTACAACGCTTTGTCCCAGTACCTTTCCCCAACCTGGCCTTCCGCAACAGCGGAAAATGTTGCACAATTTGACTGTTGGGCGTAGTTAGACAGTCAGTCGTGAATTAGGCAAAGGGGGATGACGTTTACTGAGCTATGACGGCGGTGTGTCAACAATAAATCCGCACCCCGACCCTGCCAGGCCCCCAAAATATTCCCAACACGGGTGGGATCTCAAATTTGCATGCAGTGGCTGCGTTGGGCCAGTTGTAGGGCCAAAAGTTGTCAAAACCTGGAAACCCTCACAAAAATACCATTGAGAGGCCAGGGGTTGATACTGTCGCAACCACAAGTGTGTAGCTGCCAATGAATTCTCCAGCTGTTGCCTGCCGTGAAAGTGTTGCTCCTGCAGGGCAATGGTGACACACTCACTCTTGTTGAACTTCTGATGTCTGCCCCTCCACCTCGGCTGTGGAGGGGGGCGGGAGTCTGATTGGAACGGGGTGCCCCAGCCGAACAAACTTTTTGGATGCCGGCAGGCCAGGCGTCAAAATCACGGATGGCGCTATCCATCGAATTCTCAAGCCGTCCGGGCACTATGGAAATCCCCCGAAGCGCAAGTGAACGAATGCCCAGAGCTTCCGTGCAAAATGTTTGCACGAGTTCCCTGACTGCGATGCACTGCTTTACATCCTGGGATCCAGGTGTGAAAACTGGGTGTTGAACACTGGGGGAGTGCCGGCCTTTGCCAATCTCATTGACCCTCCGTCTCATGTGAAGGCAGTGGAAATATGGATACTCTCAACAGCCCACACCTCAACCCCAGCCCCCTTTCGGGGGTGTCATGTTCAGTCACACACAAAATGGACAAGCCTCTAGTGTTGACCACCGCCATTGCACTTGCCAGCTCCCAGCAGCTGCATCATCGCGATCTGGAGCCCTGCATCCATGGCTCACCCATTGCTGTCAAATTGACGAACATGGGCCGGTCCTCGGAGCCCCGCCAAGGGGCTTCCCTGCCTCACTCCTCCTCTGTTTGCTCGTACCCAATTGGAAGAGAGGCGGGGGGCCGGGGTTGAAAGGGGGGGAGGGTCTGGCCGAAGCCCCCTTCCTCCTATAGTGGTCCATCTCAGGTGCTTGTTGTTAGTCCCCAGTGGAGGCCTATGCAAACAACAGGGTATGCAATGAACGCAATGCTTCATTCATTCCGCATTCATTCAGTCATTCATTCTTCAGGAAAGTCTTGACACAGTGTTTGCCCACAATTGTTCATCATTCTACCTGGGAAAGAGTCAAGAGCAGGGGGCAGGGGTTTGTTGGCCTGTGACTGACTGATAGGGTCCCCTTCACAGGGGGACACGTAGCAAAGAGTGTACCCCCCCGCCTGCGACGCATCAGGGGGGGGGTCCAAAAAGGCGGGCGGGCGGGGGGGGGGGGTCCTCCTGTGGCTGTACTCAGAATGGCCGTAGATGACCCTCGTGGCTGTTGAGTGGCTCACGGCGGTGGATGCCCAATGGCCTGTTGCTCGTGATGCACCGATAGCAGCAGATGTTCCACCGACGGCGGTCAGTAGGCAACTACTCAGTTCAGTGGTGCGTGGATGCCCCGCCGAGGCCCTGAGAGCACCGATCATGAGCACTTTGGTCGCCACAGCCGCAGCACGTTCCACAGGATTGTGCATTCGGGCACCGCAGGGCGCACTTGGGGGAAGCGCAACAGGCAGCGGAGGACCTTGACATCCTCGACAGTCTGCAGAATGGTCTGGATCATGCTCTCCCGCGCGGCTTTACCCAAGTCCGGGTGGACATCCGACAGGAACGTCGTCACGGCCTCGCGACTTAGCGGTGGCATCTTCTTGTCACTGAAGACAGACAGTCAGGGTGGTACCCAAGCCCTGTGCTTCGCACGTCTGGTCACAAATGTTGTTGTTATTGATGTTGTTGCTGCTGCTGCTGCTGCTGCTGTTGTTGTTGTTGTTGCTGCTGCTGCTGCTGCTGTTGTTGTTGTTGTTGCTGCTGCTGCTGCTGCTGTTGTTGTTGTTGCTGCTGCTGCTGCTGCTGCTGCTGTTGTTGTTGTTGTTGCTGCTGCTGCTGCTGCTGTTGTTGTTGTTGTTGCTGCTGCTGCTGCTGCTGTTGTTGTTGTTGTTGCTGCTGCTGCTGCTGCTGTTGTTGTTGCTGCTGCGGCGGCGGCGGCTGCTGCTGCTGCTGCTGCTGCTGCTGCTGCTGTTGTTGACAGACAATCAGCGCCGGTGCACTGCTCCCATTCCTCTGCACTTGGCACACCAGCATCCCTCACACACACACAAAACCCGCTTGTTCTGTTGCACTTCACCCCCCAAACAAAGTACGAGCAACGACAGCCGACCAACAGCGCTGGGCCAGTCAACAACTGCGGCTGACCAGCCACCGACAGCCCTCGGCGGTCATGAACGGTGCACCAGACGTTGGTGCGGGATCCCTGTGCCTACCACCCCAGCAGCAAGCTACAGACGGAGGGTGGCTGTGAAGGTAATGCAACTGGGTACGGGCCGCAAGCAGGTCAACAAGGCGCTCCACACAAGCACGTCCTGGTGTGCATACGCAGCAATGTTCGGCAGTTCAATTCACGGGATCTCAATCGAGCAATCTCATGATACATTCCCTGTGGTATTGCACGTGTCTCATTGGGCGGGAGGGTTGGTGTACGATAATCGCACACACGACTCCTGATTTGGGGGGCTTGCGCTGCCCAGACTGGCGGGTCTGGGCTGGTACCCATGCGGGGCTCGTCATCTTCCCAGTCCGGATGGTCCGGCGCTTCTCCACCGCGGTCCCGAACCAGGCTTTGGAGGTGAGACCAAATGGCAGTTGGCTGTGAACTGACAGCGGTGGCGGCTGTGCGACGGCGATCAGTGGTTGACGGGTAAGTTGTCGCGTAACTGCAGCCGGTTGGCGGTTGGCTGCTGGCGGCTGTTAACAGCTGGCGGTTGGCCAATAACCATCAGTCCCAAAGGCCGTCATTGAGCTCAGCCAAAAGGACAGCGTAGACCACGGATTTGGGATGGCAGTGGACTGACGTAGTTCTGCACTACTACTGCAAGGGCTGTTGCACCTGTGTGCACTGCGCGGGCACTGCGTGCACCTGCCAAGAAACTCACCCAAGATCGCCTGCCACCTGTCTAATAGCACAGCAAATCCGCAAAGCCCACAAGATAACAACCAACACATGAGGGGGCACATGAGGTGGAGAGCTACCACGAGGGCCCCTCGTCTAGGGATTTTGGCCTGATCCATGATACTCTTGAGTAGGAAATGTCGTTTGTTGCTGTCCATTGAACATCCGCGCTAGATTGGGCAAGACGAGGCGCGTAAGAAATGTCGATTGTTGCTCTTTGAAGATCCCGCCCTTGAAGCTCAGCCCCGGCACGAAGTAGCGGTTGGTGGGGCGAAACTTGTCGTTGGGCTGCGATACTGTCGGACCCAGTGCTCGTTTCCGTGGTGTACATTACTGTTAAGATCCCATGGGTACAATGGCTATCGCAATATTTGGAGGGGCAATGGGACTACCCTTCACACAAATTCGCATCTTGTTGTACCTCACCCAGTTTGTATTCGGCGCCAGGTTCGCTACCCCTCGTATGGCCCTTGGCACTGCGCATGCGCCGTCAGGTGCTCCCCCAAGGGGCCAAAACTAGGGTTCGAGTATTTGCCGACATACAAAACTTTGCACTGCGTGCGCACTGTGTGCACGGCATTCCCAAGGCATCCACCGCGGCCTCGGTAAGACAAGAGGGGCACAGGAGCATATTTCCTCAGCATCAGCACACCCTTTTGCGTGCTTCCCTGGCGTGCTCACATCTTTGCTGTTACTGCTCTCCACCAACGAGCCATACAAATCCATGATCCGGTCGTTGACTTTTTGGGTGAGGCAACTGATGGTCTGCATCTCCTACAGAAGGCCAAGAGGAGGCATGGATTTGAAGAGAGAAGCAGGAGGTGGGAAGAGTGGACCATAAAGTGGAGCACAAAGGGAGGGGGAGGCTGGGAAGGTTCCGGCCTGTCCGTCCACAGGGTGGGAAATGGGTGTTTGTTTGTTGGACGTTCTAATGAATGGCCGGTCAAACATTAGCCAAGAGCGAATGATTACCAAGCGCTGGGTAGCTGGTGTGGCTGCTCACACCAGCTGCAACGTGCGCCGTATTTGTACTGCAGACTACGAAAAACAGGTGGCCCTATGGAAGCCATGCACATGATGAAATCGTTCTGGTGGGCAGTGAGAGTTTTGGCCAGTCAAAGAAACAATTGGGGGGGGGGGCTCCTCGGTCATGACGCGAGGTACCACCCCAAGTTTGTTCGGCGCAATCATCATTCAAACTGCAACAGTTTTCTTGTCCGACGGGATACGCTACGAACAATCAAGATGAACCGCTAAGCATTCATCTGTCCATCAATATCTGCATCCATATCTACAATCAGGCACATGAATTCTGGCTGTCTTTGAAGTTGATAAATATGTTCAGGAGCGTGGCGCTGCCTCAACTTTACAGTCTGTCCTATCTCCCAATGTGACCATGATCAAGCAGTCCTTCGGCTCTCAGGACGGTGGGTGTCCCATTCTGTGTGTTACTGGCTGAAGTGAAGGGATGTGATGAGTGAAGTGACGATACCTCCCCAACAGGGGGGGTGGGGGTGGAATGGAATGGAGTGGAGTGGAGTGGCTGCTCGACCTGGGCAACCCCCGACCATCGGCGGTGGAGGCGACGTGACACTGTGTGCGTCGCATGTACCACGCTGGCTCCAGGACTTCCATGCGCTGCTCTAACGCGCGTGCGCCATGCGGTTGCTCGCTGCGGTTGCTGTGGTGTCTGCAGGGCACGCCCGAGTCCACCTCACGGCGGGCGGGCGGGGTACTACCGTTTTTACCAGGTCTTCCCGGTTGGACCTGTATGGCAACCGGCGGGCGTTCCTTGGAGCCACTGCATTCGGATTTCAGAGTTCCGTCCTTGGCTGCCTCAGAGATGGGTCAGGCGTGGCGGTCTGCCTATGGCGCTGGCCCACGCGCTTGTCTCCCCACCGCCCACCCCCATGTCCTGCTCCTCCCTCAGTTCACCCCCTGCACGTGCACTGGGGTCCTTGTCTGTTTCTTTCACTTTGGCGGCTTGTCCATTGGACAATGGGTCTCATAGCAGGCGCTGAGTAGGCGCTAGACCCGTATGCTGTATGATCATGGTGAGAGTTGCACCCTGCGTGCACTGCGTCCGTAGCATGGCAACTTCCAGTGGTCAACACCTGTGAACCATCCCAAGATGTACCCACCGTCCATAGACCCCCAGAAAACCTCATTTGCAAGCACACCACCTGTCTTCCTAGGGTTTTCTTCATGATTGCCAATAATTTCCAAAGGCTTCTGGCTACTTTTTGTTCTTTGCTGGAGGCCTCTTGATGGTTGCAATTATCACCGGGAGGGTCTCCAGATATACCCAAAGTTTGCACCGCGCCCGCACTGTGGCAAGAGCGCCCTCATTGTGGCTGACAGGTACGGACCACTGCGCGGGTCGGTTACCCAGAAAACGTGGGCTGCTCCTACAGCACCCCCGGAGCATGCCCAACATCCTCCTCCCTTGAAGGGAAAGCGGTTGTAACCAACAGCCCTTGGGGAAGCGCTGGCCCCCTCTCAACGCCCCCTGAGTGGGTAAGTGGATCTCTGCCCAGGGCTGGGCTTGAAAAGGAGTGAGCCCTGTGGACTGGCGCTCTGGCTCGGGGTGTGATCCAGGGCCGGGCTCGCACTCACCCCTGCTCAAGAACTTGTCTAAGCAGGCCTCAGAAATACCCGGACGAGGTGGGGTAATATACCCAGCAACGTACCCGTAATGTACCCAGTACCAGGAAAAATGGGGGGAAATGGGGGGAAATGGGGGGAAATGGGGGGAAATGGGGAAAAATGGGGGGGAATGGGGGGAGGTGGGGGCAAATAACAAAAAGTGTCGGGCTAGGGTGGACTGGTTTGGTTTCCCCATTTTTCCCCATTTTTCCTTGGGAGCTTTTGCCAATGCACCCCCCCCCCATAGCCTTGTTGCCAATCAAAACCATGTTTTTTGACCTTTTCAGCCCCAAAATTCCCCATTTTTCCATCGAGCATCCAAAATTTCTCACAGTTTCCCCCATTTTCCCCCATTTTCCCCCACTTTTCCCCACTGTGATTGAAGATGTGCAAAAGTTTTTTGATGAATCTGAGTGGGGTTGTGTTGTACGGCGAAGAGTTGGGTTGAGGCAAGCTCATGTTCCTGTTAGTGAGTGTCTAGCTATGTGATTGCCGTTGACGTTGGGCAAAGCACGGAGCGCATGTGCGAAAATTTGTGGGCCAGGTGTAATGGGGAAGCTCAGGAGGACTATTTTCCCCCATTTTTGCTTGGGAGCTTTCACCAATGCACCCCCACCATAGCCTTGCTGCCAATCAAAACCATGTTTTTTTGGCCTTTTTAGCCCCAAAATTCCCCATTTTTCCATCGAGCATCCAAAATTTCCCACACCTTTCCCCATTTTCCCCCATTTTTCCTAAATCAGTCCATTTCGGATAAGTGCACGGTAACATTCCGGAAACGGGTATTTCTGAGGCCTGTCTAAGCACGGCCACCCCCTCAGACCATTGTCTTGTTGACCTCATTGTTTGTGGGTGCTGGCAGCGCAAAGCATACAACTATGGGCCAAGGCGAAAGTCGCAGGGATCTTCACGAAGGTCCAAATGCTGCAAAGACTTGTTGTGCATTGAAGTGCAGTTGCTTTGCCCATTCCCCCATCTTCATCCTGTGCTTTTCATACATCGCGCACCCTCAAACTCAGACTGGCCCAGGCGTTCTGCGGGCCACGCGTGCAAAGTGGCGCACGTAGTTGCTGCACAGTCGATGTCAGCTGCACACACCAGCCCGGCACAGTCCAATCAATCAAGCAATCAGTCCAAAAACTGATGCAGCAGTGCACCGATGCTGCGCCGCCGCAGTCAATGGGGCACAAATTGTGCACAATGGAATAAGGCAGTTCATAGATGTGAAGTCCCCCATTGGGGAGGAGGTTTGGGGCGGGGGGGGGGGGCCTGGAGGGCAGGGATGCCTGATGGAGGAGACGAGAAATTGGCTTCTATGGGCTCCTATGGCCGGCCCCTCCAAACAGGTGTCAGCCTTCTGAACACCCGTCATACCGCCGGACCTTCATCCAGAGCATCGGCCACCAGGTCCAAGCTTCGGACTACGCTGTCCTGATGCGGGCGCCGCGGGTACGTCTGGGTTGGGGTGGTCGAACCGTCCATTTTTGGCGAGAGGCGCTTCTGTTGAGTTGGCGTTCTGTGTGGGGGGGTCGGCGCTGGGGTGTCCAAGCCTTGTCTCTGGGGCGACGCACGGCGTGGGTACGTCTGCGTTGGAGTCCCAGCCTCTTTCTTGAACGACGACCCTGAGAGGCAGAGGGAACCGGGACGGGGGGTTTTGTGAAGGGCGGTCCTTAAGAAGTTGCAAAAATAGGCAACCTGCTGCGGTCCGTCAAACCCAACTCGACGGTGGTTGGTTGTTGGAGGGTAACCGACCGCGGCTGGAGGCAGGGCTTCTGGTGAGCTGGGGGGGAGGGGGGGAGGGGGTTCTGAGGGGGGAGGTAGGGGGAGTTTGGCCAGCCCCCCCCCCCCCCCGGGTGTTGCTTCAGCGGAGGGGGGAGGGGGGAGGGGGGGAGGGGGGAGGGGGGGAGGGGGGGGGGGGGGTCGAGGGGGGAGGGGTCCCCCCCTCCTGCCGAAATGAACCATATCCACCAGGAATTGCAGAAATGCACCACACTGACCCATTCAGCATATATATTTGTCATAATGTCTGAAGACAGGTAATCAACTCATCTTTTTGGGTCCATACGTTGTGCCCTCCACCAAGCAACACAAAAAGGAAACATGGAGGAATGCTCATTGTTATCAAATTGTTTGCCGAAGATCAATCAGAGTCCGACTCACCTGAGCTGGACTCACCAATGTCATCCTCTTCTGAACTAGAAGAGCAACCACAAGAATCTGAGCTGGATGACGAGTCACTACTTGGGGCGGACACCATCAGCGAGGACACCATTTGTGTCCGGTTCGGAATCATGCTTTCTGTACAACATTGTATGCCTCTTGCCTTTTCTTCCCGGTCCATCTATCTTGGAAGCGAAAATAGAGGATTGCGTTTATAACGTCGTCGTGTTTTGCACGCGGACACGGTAGGACTGGGGTGCTGAAGAACGCACTTATAGGACGCTGGGACATGGTGCGTGCAACAGAGGGACGAAAGGAAATGGGTGGAGTGACCAAAGAACCCTGCTATAAGTGTGCCGAAGGCGCAGGAGGAAAAAATTGGCCCGAACGAAAAAAGGTTCCGAGAACTGATTCTTAGGTGAATTAGAGCGGAGGGGGAAGAGGGGGGAGGGGGTCCAGGGGGGAGCCCCCCCCGTATGGTGACGTGTGAGCTGTCACGTGTGTGTTGGTTGAGACGAAATCAGCACAACAGGCAGCACATGCAGATCACAAGAAGGAGAGGAAAAGCTTGTCAAGAGCCGAGACGGCCCTAGGCGCCTTTCGCAAAAAGTCTGTGAGGAGAATGTGCAGGTGACTTCTTGCGTGGGAAAGAGGGCAACATCAGCCAGTGATCAAATTGCAGCACATACATACAATACTATATCATGAGGTAGACAAAAGCAGACCCTCCCCCCCCCCCAGCCAAAATAAAAATTAAAGCAACGCCCTGCCCCCCCCCCCCCCGTCTTTGCGCACCAAAATGTATCGCAGCAAATTCTTTTCCTTTTCGTGCAAGGTTTTTGTTGTAAAAGCGGATGGTTCATTCATTGAGGGTTGGTGTTAACTAATGGACAATTCCTGGAATTCCTAGAGCAGTGCACAACCCTTGCACTAGCCCAGCACATGCAATAGTGGCCCAGTAGAGATGGAGCGTGTGGAGTAAAAAAGCGTTTTGCCATCACTAAGTGTCTAATTGAAGAAGATGCATGTGCAGCTAGAAGGGAAGCAAGAGTGAACAAAGCACATACTTCAAAGATCACAGGCAAGGGGGGGGGGGGGGCAGGACGATTCTGTACCCCAATGATTCTGACCTGGATGTCCTACACTGAATTTTGCCCTCACCAACACCTTTAAAAGCCGCAGGAGGAGGGGTTGCCGGTAAGGGAGGGCCGAGAGGCTCGTAGGGGCATTATTTACATGACAAGTTGTTGCACTGCGTGCGCACTACATGGCAGTGCCACACCATGAAAAGTAGCCAGGGAGGAAGGGAGGAAACCAACTTGCATTTATGCAGCCGTCACATGGGTCTTCATATCCTTGGTGGTTGGTGGCCGTGGCCAAGCGCAATGTGCTGTTGCGTGAGTGTGTTGGAAGATGGTGGCAGCCTTTTGGGGACATAGGCATTCTACCTTGACCCGAGTGGGGCCCAACTTGTAGCAATATGCAACACTATGTGGGCCGTTACTGATAAACCATGCTATTGATTCGCGACGATCCGAGAGTGCGGATGGAGGGTTCAAGTGCTGGATCATAAAGAGAATCCACAAAGGACATTGTTCCCTAGAGATAGCAAGGCAATGGCCATGAAGGTTGGAATCCACTTTGGAGTGTGTAACAACCCACCTACCGATCTATTGCATTGTGAATGTTCACGACATCCGGTGATTCCCCATCATCATAATCCACCATCCAACTATAACAAAGAACGTGCAGCAAAACCGGGTGAAAATGGGCTAAAATGGCTGAAAATGGGTGAAAATGGGTGGCAATTCAAATGTGCCACATCCTCAATGCACAAGAAGCATAAAAAGAACTGTTATGGAACAACAAACTTGTGAAAAAGGGCCAAAACTAGGGTTCAAGTAGTTGCCGACAAACAAAAGTTTGCACTTGCGTGCGCGCTGCGTGCATGGCATTCCCATAGTATTAAAGTATCCCTGTGCCTTGCTCTCCTGGACTCCCTGATGCCAAGGCCTCCTCTCGGCCCCCCACAACAGGCCAAAAGAACCCCTAGACCTACCTTGGCACCAGATGTCGACAACGTTGGCTGACAAGAAAAAAAAGATTTAGAAAGAAAAACAAAAGTTTTTGGAAGTGACGCAATCTCAAGCCCCCAATGCTTTGTTTAGCAGAGGGTGGGAAGAGTTGAGAGCAAGGAGAGGGGGGTAGACAGTAGATTGGGTCCGCCACAATGAAGGGGGGGACCCCCATTAATTATGCACTGTCATGCACTGTCATGAATCACCAACCTGAACTTTTGCTTAATTGGAATGGGGGGGGGGGGTTGCACCCCCCCCACACACACGCCCTTGGTATTTAATTATTCTAAAGAAGCCCTAGTTGGAGGGTAACTAACGGCGGTTGAAGGGTAACCGTCGGCGGCTGGAGGGTAACTGACGGCGGTTGGAAGGTGTCCGATGGCAGTCTCACAGTACTAGAGCGGTCCCTGGGAGCAGTCATTGGACAGCTTTTTGTATCAAAACTTGTTGGGGATCCCAAGTGGTCAGACTCGCAGACAAATGGCCAGGTTGGGGGGCTTTCCGTGTCCCCTGCCCCCCTTCGCCCCAAAAGGCAGATCTTGGCACAACACAGCAAGTGTCATTGATCCATTGTTTCATGGTCTGCAACGTCCACAAACTGCAGCAGTATGCAAAGCGGACCAATTGGCACATTTTGAAGAGCCCCCCCCCAAAAGGGGGTAGTTTGGCCGAAAGCCGCACCACAGCACAAATTGCACACGCTTGGGCGCAACCCCACGGCACCGAATGTATGGTATCGAAGTACGCCGCGAAGTAAAAAAAGCTACGGTCTTTGCAGGAAGTCCAGTGTGGATAACACGTCGCTAAGACCAAGGGGGGGGAGGGGGGGGCGTTGCATGACCAGCCTTGAAAATGGCACAACTGTGAGCAGCCATTCCACAGGGCCGGGAGTCCTCCCGGCCCAATCGTTTTCAAGCTGCAACAGTTTTTTGGGTATTTGAGCTGCTTGCGGCTGCATATGTGTACAGTCACATGACGGCAATATGTACGCTTTGGCACTGTTCCTTCATGGGTCCTCCCGTAGTCATGGGTAGCTCAGACCTGGTCCCCTTCCACACACACACACACCCAAAGCTCCAACCAATGGGTTGCGCCGTACATCTCCCAGACAAAGTACCCCCCCCCCTTGAAATCTCCCCCCTTTTGTTGGGCCGGTTCCCCCCCCCCGAGGGGGGGGGGGGGGTTGGACGGTCACAAAGTGACGGTTACGCCCCTAGGGGGGGGGGGCACACCACAAATCTGTACCATAGTACCCCCCCCCTTGTATAAGCTACGCCAAAGTACCAAATTAATACGGTCCCTACACCTACTGTAGCTTGGACACGGGCGTAGCTTGCGCGTGACACACACAACCACCAACACACACGTACGTGAGCGCATAGTATGAGTGCACCTCAATCTCCACCCATGTTCCCAGAGGCATGCAAACGCAAGAAAGTGTTTGAAACATGGAAATTCAGGTTCACACCCATGTTTTCACAAGCAATGAAGCATGATAAGCCTACAAATGTTCGGCTTGGAAACCCTTCTTGCGATCATACACCATGCGGAACAACTGCACATGCTCACCATTTGAAGATGTCTTTGCCTGAGGTTTAGGGGCTGGTTTGGGCTGAGGCAACTTCAAGTTCTTGGGAATGAAATTGCCTTGCATGTGGTCTCTTGTAAAATACAACTTCCCATCAAAGACACGGGCCGTTCCCCACACACCTCGTGGCTGCACTACATTTGGTACCGAATTACAATCAGGTACCAAATCAATACGGTCCCTACGCCTACTGTAGCTTGGACAAGGGCGTAGCTTATACAAGGGGGAGGGGGGTGTATCACAGCGTAAATCAGCTTCGGCGCCCTGTAAAAATTTTCTTTGGCGCCTAGTATTTCCTATACTTTCTGGGCCAAGGTGACGGTTCCCCCCCGGGGGCCGGGGGGAGGGGGGGATTTCAAGGGGGGGGGGGGTAGGCATGTGGCCTCTTGGCACAACCCCAATGCACGCGCCATGCGCGCACCGTGCCGACTAACCCCCCCACGCCCGCCCCCCCAATCCTCCACTTCCAATCCAAGGCACCGCACCCCCATCAAAGCGTCTCCTACCACCCACAAGGCTCAGATGCGACAAGCCATGTGCCACGGCCACCGGCTGGAGGGACCAGTCTCTAAAGCTCTTGTTGAAGGGCTTTGCCGAACAGGGTCCGTCTTCCGGGAGGTTCCTTCCACACCGTTTGACTGCCAGCCACACGGGTCTGCCCTGACTTTGGACGTGTGCTTGCGGTTGTACCGGTGCACACACTGGCCTGCCCTTGGACTACCTGGCCTCCACTCAGGGACCCACTTGGTCCCACCCTGGCTTCAGCGATGAGAAGGTCAACCACTGGTTCAGTGCCGAGGGAAGCACAAACGGACAGGCAGGGCTTCTGGGAAGACAAAGGACAGACCTGGTCGGGGAGGCAGTGGGCTACTGGTGCCATCCAGGAGCTGCTTGGGAGGACGTGGACTCAGACCCTCTGTCAGGCCCGCCACCGCCATGAGCCCTTGCCCGTTGGACGGGGAGCCAAGGGGCCCAGCCCAGAGGGCCCAAAAGGTTGCACAAAGGACTGCAGGGGGTCAGCGAGGGCACCGTGAGCGAAACACACAGATCTCTTGGGGTATGTGGTCTGAGGCCCCAGAACAGCAGAGCCTGGTATTGGAAGCAGGTCTCTCTATGGCGAAGCTGGTTCTTCACGCTGCAATACTCGGTGTACCCTGCGCCCTTTCTCTCGCTCTCGCGCGCGCTGTCTCTCTCTCTCTCTCTCTCTCTCTCTCTCCCCTTAGCTCTCTTCCACCACTCCCTATAGACTACTGTACAACTCCTGCACGGCTATCTCCGGTCAATTCTGGCCATTTTGGGTGCCAACAAGCAACACTTAGAGGCTGCTCATCTTCAATTGCTCAACACGAAATGATCCTTTGGATGTGCTGCCAAGTGGTCACATGCAGGGAGTCATCACTTGGCCAAGTTGTTGCACTGCGTGCACACTGCGTGCACCTGCTGGGAAACTCACCCAAGATCACCTGCCACACGGGATCTTAACAGTAATGTACACCACGGAAACGAGCACTGGGTCCGACAGTATCGCAGCCCAACGACAAGTTTCGCCCCACACCAACCGCTACCTCGTGCCGGGGCCGACATTTCTTACGCGCCTCGTCTTGCCCAATCTAGCGCGGATGTTCAATGGACAACAACAAACGACATTTCTTACTCAAGAGTATCACGGATCAGGCCCCAAATCCCTAGACGAGGGGCCCCCGGGGTAGGAACTGTGGGTGCTTGGGTGGCCAGAAGGCCGAATCTCCATGCTGCGCATGTGCCGCGCGCGTGCCACGTCAGGTGCTCCCCCAAGGGGCCAAAACTAGGGTTCAAGTATTTGCCGGCATACAAAACTTTGCACTGTGTGCACACTGCGCGCACGGCATTTCCCTTGTTGTTGGGACACAGCAACATGGCGCCGCTTTGGCGGAAATTTCTCTTGGAAGCATCACTGAGGGAGTACTTGTGCTGCCCACACGCTGCGCACTACTTTTGCGGTGAGTACAAACAAAACACCCTTCCACAGCACCCATGGGCAGGCCCATGAACATGCCTTATCAAACGAATGATCCAAGCAACATCTCCCACGTGATTTGATTGTATTCATTTGCTGAGCAAAGCAGCAAGCGTGCAAAAGGGGTGAGCGAAAGCTTCAATGTCACCGAGGGGGGCTAGGAGAAACAAAGAGGGCTGGGAGATGTGGCAAACTCAAGATCTGCGATTGTGGAATCCATGTGTGATAAACCGCCGGCAAAAAAAAAAAAGGCACCTCCACACAGGGCCAACTAAAAGAGCCCCTTTCTTGAACCGCTGCAAGGTTTTGGAGGTATTCCCCTCCCACCCCTCTACCGTCCTAGACTGCTGCTTGAATGCTACCATACAGTGGCAGATCCGGCCCATTGTTCTCAAATTCTCTCACCGACGCGGGCCCAGGAAAGCCCTCAATGCCCTCCATGGCTCCTGAATACCACAGCTGTCGTGGTCTATGATGCCTGCAATGTTGGTGTGCCGTGACTGGCTGACCTAGGTAAGTGCCAAACATGAGCCTACCACGGGGGGGGGGGGGGGGCGACTCCTCGAGTCTGGACACCAACTACCCCCCATACTAACAGTTGGCCAGTGGCACCTTTGGGGGGAGGGGGGGGGTGGGGGTTCTGGGAGGGGTGGTTGGGGGGGGGGGGTCACGGGGGGCCTTTGCCCGGGGGGAAGGGGGCGAGTCAAGGATGGTTGGTTGGGGGAGGGGGTCCAGGTGGGGCAACTTGGGGGGCACATGCCCCCAAGGCCAGGCATTGGTCCATCGCAGGCTCCCCTTACCTCCCCTTGCCCTCCCTCTAACCATACCATCACCCTAAACCTAACCATAACCTTTGAAGCGAGCTGGTTCGGCCATGCTAGCCATGTTGATTGGGCTAAACAGGATCCCCCAAATTTCGGTCATGGCTGTTTTTGTCACATCATTGCTCTCCATTTTGGACCCCAACACTCACTCTGACCCTAGCCTAGGGTGAGAGCCAGGGCTAGGGTTAGGGCTAGGGTCACCGAGCTAGTGGAACCAGTCTTGGTTTTATAACCCTTTTTAGTGTCTAGGGTGGACCTACCAGGTTTAGCAGCAGCAGCAAGCAGCAAGCAGCAAGCAGCAGCACGCGCGAAATGGGTAAAAATCAGAACTCCGTCGTGGTGCTTCGGATTCGGCTGAAATTTTGGAGGATGATACCTATGGGTGTGAAGTACAATCACACAAAGTTTGAGCAAGAAACTCAACGGTGGCGGCCGGGAACGGGATTCGCAAGTGGCGGATCTCAGTTTAAAAAAATGCAGTTTAGGGCCAAAAACAGCCATTTTTGGGCCAAAAAAGCCCTGGAACACATTCAAAACGGCCAAACGAAGGGAAACAGTGGGTACACTGCACGTGCGGCTTGACTTCCCCGTGTCAACGAGCTCTTTGCGGCCCTCTGGCTCCATGATATGTCCCGTAAATGGCCCAAAAAGCCCACCAGAAGCTCCAAATGCCGACAGCCACAAACCAAGAATAGGCCATATCTTTGGCTACATGGCTCAAAATGCGATTCCGAGGGCACCTACTCCACCCACAACCCCCCACTTCTTGTGGTTTCCACCCCTCAGAATTGCCCAAACGGACACCTAGACCCCAATACCTAGGCCCACTAGGCTGCGGCAAGCTGCAAGCTCAAGCCCAAACAGGTGGGTGCCCAAATGGGTCAACAGGGTCCAGCAGGGGCAAAAAGATGACTTTTCTCAAAAATGATCCTCGACCATGTGCGACGCTAAAACAAGTGTTTTTGGACCGTTTTGAGCTTGTTGTGGCCCATTTTGTCCTCCGAAAATCCCAAAATGCCTTGAAAATGGGCTGTTTTGGTACCAAAAATGGGTCAAAAATGGGTCAAAAACACATTTTTCCAAACCTCATCCTAGACCATTTGGGGTGCACAAACGGGTGAAATGAGCCCATTTTGAGCCCATTTTGGGGCATTTTGGCCCCTCAGAAGTCCAAAAAGCCTTGAAAGTGGGCCTCGTGGTGATGGGGTTCACTTGCAAGCTGATTTCACTTTGTCAAGAGCCATCAATGTGTGAATCATTCTTGATGTCCCTCACCAGTCATAGCTGATGTTCCCTCCCCCACCAGCTCGGTCCCAATATTCAGTCTTGATTAGGGCTAGGGTTGGGGGTAGGGGTAGGGGTAGGGGTAGGGGTAGGACTAGGTTGGGTTTAGGGTTGGCTTTAAGGATAGTGTTGGGGTGCAAAATGGACAAATTGCCCATGGAGCGTCGGGCGCCTTTGGCACCCATGGACTCCTAAGGGCGGCACCTTTGATTTCCCTCCCTGGATCCTGGTCTCACAAGCACAACACAAACTCAGGTACGTGCTCCATCACTGACCGCTGGGTTGGTCCTATCCATGCACCCTCGGTGGCATGACACCAAAGGGCTTTAGAATCCGTGTAAAGACACGGGTACGTCGCCTGCCCTAGACCCACGGCTCGCCTGTACAATGCCTCCCAGGAGTATGACACTCCCGTCCTCCAAATCACTCGCGAAAGAGCATGTCACGTCCTTAGGGGCACTCGGCCAGGCACCTGTGTCAGCGTTGCTTAAGCGTACTCTGATGCATGGCTGTGTAATCAAATACCCCCCCCCCCTTGTATAAGCTACGCCAATGTACACAATTATTACGGTCCCTACACCTTCTGTAGCTTGGACAAGGGCGTGGCTTGCGCACAACACATACAACTGCCGACATACACGTGCGCAGGCTAAATGTGCTGAAATTGGCAATTCAGGACCTATGGGATGCATCAGACTGAAAAAAAAAGATTCCTGGTGCACCAGCAGGGGGCCCCATGTGCTGAAATTGGCAAATGTGACGACAAACCCATGTCTTATGTGGCCACACTACATTTCGTACGTAATTAAATTGCGTACACAATTAGTACGGTCCCTACGCCTACTGTAGCTTGGACAAGGGCGTAGCTTATACAAGGGGGGGGGGGGGTATGTATAGACGACAGGCGCTGCATCGCCCGAGATTGGGTCGGATTGTGTGAATAGGACTTGTTCAAAACGGCGCAGGATACTGGGCATTCCCAAAAACCAAATGTGGTGAAAACCCCTGGCCTGGGGTGGGGACAATCAAGGAGACCTCCCAATCAAAGTCGTGAAGCTGCGATGTGTTTTTGCGGATCCACCATACTAGCATGTTCTCGCATGCTCTCTGTTTCAGAGTCCACATCACCTGCACGAGTAAGGAGTACATCTCCTGCTTCAGCATCACCTTTGCTTCCCCTGTGGTCGTGACCACCTCCATCGTCGTTCGTCGTTTTGGCTTCCGAGCTGATGTGCAATCGTAGCCAGATTCTTTGATTGCGCCTCCGGATCATCGCCTCATGTGTGAGTCTCAGCGTCCCCACGCCTCCTGCTCTACTTCTGCCAAGCGTCGAATGGCCAGCACCTTGAAGCGCCGTCTTTCCTGTTGTGGCTTAGGCCTTTCATCCTGCCCCTTTGGTGGCATGACACCAAGGGGCCTCAGCTCACGTGTGAAGACACGGGCATGTATAAAAATGCTGTGGCATGGAGGTCAGTACTTGCCAGGCGCCGCCGCAGGGGGCAGACGTGTGCTCAGACCCGTGCCGAACCCATGTGGGCCAGCTGTCGGACATCGGACATGAGGATTCCCCACTTGGACACAGCATCTACTGTTGCCCTACTTATTGATGTCGGGTTGGTCCCCTTCAACCTGGACAAGGCATCCGCCGGCATCATCTCTGATTTCACCCAAAACAAGTGCAACAGGGTCCCAGACCACCATAGCCTGTTGAAGATCCTACGTAGGATTTTGTTCTGGGTGACAGCCCTCGGTGTGGCAGATAGCTTGTTAACACTGGCAATGGCCGCCGTCTTATCCCCCACCACGCTGGCAGAGCTCCATCCAAATTTTTCCCCCAGGCTGATGGCGTACCCCATGCCCTGCAGTTCTCCTTGTTGCGGATTCTGTGACATGAAGGTTTTGGACCTAAAAGCTCCGTTCCTACACGACACACCCACTCTGCACAGTCCCACCCCCGCCTCTGTTGCGTCTACTGCCACCCAAGGTGCAAGCAGGGGGGGGGGGGGGCGTCAGATACTATCCCATGCACAGGCACTGTCCCAATCAAGAACGCATCAACCATGCTGGGGGTCATCATGCGTGAGGGTCTACGAGCGAACCTGAACCCTGCAGACTTCCACCTGTACCAGCGCAACACGAACGCCGTCATGCCCTGCCAGGGCCCAAACAGCCACCGTAGCTGACCTGTTACCCTCTCCACTCTTTTTGGCGTCAGGTTGGACACTGCTGCCCTTACCACTACCGCCAGCGCCTTGCGGATCGTTCCCGGAGTGTTGCGCATTGTCCCTCTAGCTAGGTCAAAAGTCTTACCAATCCAAGTGACCAGCGCCGACGGCTCCGTCTGGCTTTTGGTGCTTATCAACAGTGATTGTGCCTGCAAGAACTCGCACAGAACGCGCGTGACCACCTGCAACAAGGCTTTGCCCCTTCCCAGAAGCAGGATGTCATCCGGTTAATGGAAGTACACCACCCCACTGCCAGCGAAGCTGCCCGGGTATCGCCTTATGAGGTCCCCCGGTGTTTGTTGGGCAATAAGCGGGGAGTAGTTCCACCCAAATGGAAGTGAGTGAAAGTCCGCATCTTCCAAGCGGAACAGGTCCCTCACCCCAGCCAGCATCCTCGGCGACCAGCAGAAGTTCATTAGGTCGATGGTGGTTCCAAACACAGGGCCTTGCTGTCTCATTGCTTTTATCCTGTTGAAGATCTCCGCCACTGTCGGGAGTGGGGACTTGCGTGGTTTGATCGTGCATTCCTCGATCAGGCTGCGCATGTCCACGATGAACGCGCACTTCGGCGCGTTCTTTGGCTTCACAAAGGCGTAGCAGTTGCTGTCCATGTCGCTTGCCGGTGCGTGTAGGAGGCCATCCCTCAAGAGTGTCAGCAGGTGGACTGGGTACTTGGACGTTTCCGCTTTCCAATTTCGGATCTAAGTGATCACCTTCGAGGGGACACAGTCGTTCCAAATCTCCAGGTGCACGTCATAGCTCCCACATAGCCCAACTCCTGCATCTGCCATGTCCTTGGATACAACTCCCTCCCTTGGCTCTCCGTCGTATCCGTCGTAATTGTCATCCAACAGGTCCCAATCCACACTTGGCAGTTGCTCTATGGCATCTACCAGCATCTTCATCCACAGTCCTTGCGTGTGATATTCGTAGAGCCGTTTACGTGCTCTAAGTAAGACCAGCTGCAGCGCCCGGAATGCTTCCGAGCGGGGCACCTTCAGCCCATTCGCCACCCCACGTGAAACTTTCCACGCCAGGGCTCTGCACTGTTTATGGGGAAGCGATGCCTGGCGGCCACTGACCGGGTCCAGGTAGGTGTTCCACTTTGCCGGCTGCTGCCAGCCATTAGGGCTACGCCCAACCAGATTAGGCCCTTGCCCCCCAACGGCGCTTCTTCGTGGGCACTCGTCTCGGGGGTCAGGCCTGGGTGTCACTGCCCCCCGAGGTACTTGCGCTGCACTCTCCGCTGTCATTGTTGTCGTCGCTATCGCTAAGAACGTCGTTGGGGAACAATCCCGCTGGCCAGACATCGTGGACTTCAAGTTGTGATGACCTCTTTGCGAACATGTCCTTGCTGACCAGATTTGGGGCTTTGGGCCATTCAGAGACAAGTTTGATTGTCCCTTCTTCCGGGCACTCCGCATACCCTTCGGCCGTTTGTGTGGACCGCCATCCACACCACGCCTTGATGCTAGGCATGGGGGTTCCTCCCCGGTTCAGGGTTGCCGCGCAAAGTCGGTGCCACCCATGCCAGCGGACCTCCTGCCACTTTGACCCTGCGAGTAGCTTGGCCATGACCCGTTCCAGCTGGCGCGGCCCACTCAAGATTTTGTCGTGCTGGGTGCGGCCCAACTTTCGGATTGCCCACCACTGTAAGAACCGGACCCATCTGAGCGCCCAGGGCCCCACTCCCCGGGAGTACGTTCTGCGGTTGACCTTCTCGTCCCAGAACGCGATCGTGCCTCTGATTCCGTCCTGTCCTCTGACCTTGATCCCCGCCATCTCTCCAACGCGTAGTCCCGCCACCGTCGAGAGCTGCCACCACCGCCCACTCGGTAGGGTGCTAGGCCTAGGCACCCATTGTCTGCGGGGCCTCAACCGATCCCCACAGGACCTCCCTGTCGTCAGAGGCGTTCTCCGCTCCCTTGACATACTTCCAGCAGAATCTGGGCACCGTATGTTGTGCGATTCCCATGGACACCACCCATGTTGCCGCTGAGAGGACTGTTTTAATGGTGCTTGGGCTCCTCCCATAGCCATTTCTTCTTGGAGTTGTTCCTCAAGGATCTTCCATTCTGGCTCTTTTGGGGCTGCGGTATGCCTTCTTCCGAGCTTTCGCAGTCCTGATGCGAACGTTCCCAGTGATGACGTCTTCCAAGCAAGGGCCAGCAGGGTCCGCTTGTCCGGAGGTTCGACAGCTCTGCGTTGTTGTAGGATGCCCCCCAAAACCGCTGCCGCAGTGCGGTAGGTTGGCCATGACTCCGAGAATCCCCATTAATTTTCTTCTTCTACCCGGTCGTTCTCGTCGCTCTCCTCTCCTCCGGCACCCTCTGTGTTGTGCCATGCTGTATGTGTAACACACTGTGCTTTTGCTAGTTCAGTCCTAGTGACATGACACCGAGACATTTCTCCCCCCTGCGGCATGACGCAGGAGTTTTTCCTTCGGAGTCTCCGGTCTCTCCGGGATCCGTCTTTGAGACTGAAAGAGACCCTAGGCTGCCTCCATCGCCTGGGATCTCGCCTCGTCAAACCAGGTCGCAGGTCCAGACCCAGTGTTCTTTGCCGCATTCTCTGCGCTTCTCTGGCGGGTCATTCTGCACGTTGTACGCATCGCTTGTTGTCGTCATGTAGAACGTGTCCCCCTCATACTCAATGAACCGGAAGTACCCCGCTTTGGTTTTTTCTCTATACTTTTTTCCTCCCCTATCCAACATCTGCTCCATTGACAGATTATGCTTTTTCCTCGGTTGAGATCCTTGCGACTGTGAATTCCTTCCTACATGTTCCTTGCGATCCTTTGATTTCTGGTGGTACTTGCTTGCGTAGGATTCTTTCGTATCCCACATTGTTGCGCACACTTCATTACTGAGAAATTGGATCAGTTTCAGCCCTTCCGGCTCTCCTTGTTCCTTAAACAGCCGCACGAGGGCGGCCTCGAGCTTCTCCATACACTTTGGGACACCCTCTTCCGAGAGCAGGGTTTCCACCGCTTCTTCCGAAGTTTTGGGCGCACCTTTTCCTTTTCGTGCTCTCACAGTTTGGACTCCGGTTCTTTTATACGCCTGCTCAGCTCCTCGACCACAGGATCACAGTTCTTTCCACCCTCCGCTTGTTTGGTGCTCCGCACAAAAGTCACATTGGCCCTGGAGCCTACAACTCGGATTTCGAATCCCTTCTCCGTATATAGGGCATACGCTGCCAGCACTCGCAAGATGTCCCAGTATGTGAACCCCAGGTCCTCTTACAATGTATTTCTCCACTCCGGCATTTGCCATTTTGAGGCCCATGTCCGCTGATGCTTTGGCCAGGATTAGTCCATCCACCGCCGACAGAAACACCTCGAACACCACTGCCACGAAGTTTGAGAGTTCCTTAATCAAGTCCTGGTCCAGGCTGACCGACATCACATCTCGCGTCTGCTATCCCGAGCCTTCCGCCAGGGGTCTGAATTCGCCAGATCGGATGTCGATTCTTTACGCATGGGCCGCCTCATAGGCAGAGATTGCCTTGAGTAACTCAGAATCATCGCCTTCAAATCCGCTGGCCTCTCTGAGCCATTCCTCCTTGTCCACGCCCGCCTCTTTGATGCTGTCCAAGACCTCCACTGCGGCTTTGGCCACCGAGTCAACTCCTTTGCTGTTGATGAATGTCTGGAGTTCTTGAGTGAGTACGACCTGGATGAATGTGGGCCTTGCTTCTTGATTCATCGGGATGCAGTAGGGAGGGGCGGGCAGTGATCACCCATTTATAAAAATATTCTGAAATCGCATATGCACATGCATGGGAAATCTGGCAATCCCTACCGTGAATCCCTGAGCAACCAACTGCTGGCTGGAGGACTCAATCATGATTCCACTGCCACAATTTGAAAGTCTTTGAGATGCTATGTGTAGGCGGCATATGTCTATGAACAGAAAATTGGTTCCATAGTTATACGGACCCGAAGCCACAAACAAGTCTTGGAAATTCAGTTGCGGGTGCCATGGGGAAGCAACAGCCCTATAACATACTCATTGTTTTCATGCTCGACTATTGTCCTGCTCAGTTCATGTTGGTAAACACCGTCACTCATTGGGCAATACAGTCGCTGATGCCTAGATTATAGTGTGTGTGTGTGTGTGTCATGTGTGTGCTCAAAATAGTAAAACACTGGGCTGGCAGAGGACGACACAGTATAGTTGAAAGAGTACAGCCGTAAGTTGTTGTGAGGGGGCCGTAGTCCCAGCCTCTGAGTTGCAGAAATAGCGCCAGTGGGTACCTGTACTACTTGCCTGTAAGTTCCGTGAAAACCGTCGCTTGTAAATTTAGTTTTTGGCCTCCTCAGTGCAGTGGTAGTGCGGCCGATAGCCACCCTGGAGTCACCGGTTCGACCCCCGCAGAGGCAGAAGAAGAAGATGACGAGGAGATGCGCCCCCCGTCGGCCAGCGGCGTTGGTGGCGGAGCACGCTGCTGCAGGTGTGGTGCCGCCGTGGTGTTTTGTGGAAATACATGTTGGCCGGAGACCCGGGGGGGGGGTTGGCACAAGGCCTCGGTATCGGATTGTTTGCCTTTGGCGGCGCCTATTGGCCTCTTGCCACTGCTCATTCTGACCCTCTGTGGGCCTGAAGGGGGGGGGGGGCAGGGGCTGTTGGCGTCCTAGGACCTGCGGTGTCGGCCCCACCGTGGAGCGTGCACACCAGACTGGTGTGCATAGCACGCACCCACCCACACTGCAAGGTAGCATCGAAGGGCCACTACGCAGTCGCTTGTCGGTGTTCAATGGTACGGTTGAGAAAAAAAAGCAAAGCTGGTAAAACCCTGAGATAAGCATCAACTCTCTTGAAGAGGGACACAAACCACAAACAAAAGCACAATTGAGTGGAGAACAACTCAACTCCAAATGAGTTTACCATGTCAAAACACAACCTTAACAAAGACAATGAAGAAATCCGGCTATATTTGCAATGAGAAATCTGGCTATATTTGCAATGATCTTTCCCCTTACCTACCTACCCACATGCTGATGAGGGCCCCATGGCTATGCAACTGCTGGAATTGTGCTGTCCAAATGTAACGGGGCACATTGCTCATGGCGGGGGGGGGGGCAGTGCTTGGCTAGTATTGGCTTTGCTGAGGGTGTGTGTGCCCTTCCAACTTTGGCAGTTGGGATGTGTGGATCCATGTTGGGCCTGCATGTGCATCATGGGATTTGGTCCTTAGGATTCAAGAAGTCGTGTGTTCAGGAACAAACATATAATTGATGTGGCCATGCCCCACCAATTCTGACACTTTGGACATCTCATGAAATTGGTATCGTTGTAATTGTCCTTAGTCTTGCTGCTTCGACTTCGTCTAAATGGAAACATTTAAAGTGAAATGCACCTTTGAGGCATTTTCACCAAGCAAAGCAGACTTTTCCCCTTTGTTTCCCTTTGTTTCAGCTGGTAGCAATTTCAATCCTGGAACAATATTGCACGGAGCATCTCTCCAATGTGCCCACTTATGCTCAGTTCCGCTTCGCTTTTAACAAGTGCTAATGACCTTGCCCAAAATTGTCACACCTTTGATGCCAGGTTTCTTTGTGGCTGATGAATGGTTTGGCACAGGTCTTGCGGCCCAATGCATCAAGTGTCTTCATGCTACTGTTGGGTGCTGTGGAGTGTGCAACAGCCATCAACAGCACCTGCTTTGCTCACCACATCTACATCAGGTTTCCACCAACAGCAACGTTCAGAAATGCCAAAAGCATTGCGAGCTACCACGGTGTTATTGCAGGGGGCAGTTCACTGTAACTGCAGGGGCTCGACACTTTGTAAATTGGACAGGCAGCCAGGATGATGCAAAGTGTCTCTGGCTTTTTTAAGAGTCTTTGCTTCGAATCCGGGAAGAGGCAGTCCCACTCTTCTTCAGAGGTTACGGGTCCCCAAAGCTGGATCCTTTGGAACTGAGTGCAAGCAAATCCCTTCGACTGCTGGAATGCACAAGCAAGAATGCTGTTGCCTTCAGTGGCTGATATTGCCCTGCGGTTGCATGGAGTCCGACAAATGCACCGCACTCGCATGACCGTCAAAGCACAACCTCAAGCCTGAGTGCAGCCCACTTCCCAAAGCCACTACATGCACCATGTGCACGAAAAATGCCATGTACTGGGCCACAGTCCGGAACTCGAAGATGTTTGTTCCAACCTGAAAGCGAGCCTTTGCACTCCGCAGCTTGAGGAACGATACTCTCACTACCCCAATTTTGCAGAGGAATGCAAATTCCAGACCGCGTCCAGCACCTCTCCTCTCACTGCATGCATCCGGGCCCGATGGCGACATGGTGAAAGAGAACATTACTTTTTTCTCGGGGGCATACTCTTTTCTGGGAACCAGGAGACCCTGAGGTCCACTTCAGGGGGGTCAGCACAGACGTGTAGATAAAGCACATCACCACGAGGATGGTATACACACTGTTTTTTTTTTCGGGGGGGGGGGGGGGTTCCACACATGATACACACTTTTGCAGCTTGGGATACATATGCAACACATGAAATCCAAGAACAGAGGGAAGAGATCTTGGCCATGCTTTTTCAACAAACATTGTGCAGATGTAATTGCTTCATTGTTTTGTTTGTTGGGGGGGAGGTTCAGGCCATGGCAAGCTGGCGATGCCCGCTCATCAGAAGGCACTCAAGAAATCTCTCTAATTGCTTCATTGTGCCTGGGAAAAAGCCGCAAAGGACTGGGGAACGAACCGCGTAGGACTACAAAAGCAGAAAAGGCTGTGAGACACACTCTGAAAAGTTGGGATACACACATGATACACGGATTGAAAGCTTGGGATACAGTTCAATGCAATAACTGGGATTTTAGGAGCACACGTTATCTATGCGTCTGGTTCAGCAACTCACATCCAAATTTGCCATGGGCGCCCAGGGCCCCTGGAAACGCCTTGGTCTGAGATGACGACCTTGCAGAAAAGTTTTGCCCAATCAATTAGGAGGAGCGGGAGGATGAGGAGTGGAAGGAGTCTGCCGGCCGCCCAACCACCAACTGTTGATGTCTGATTTGTGCACCCGCCTGGACCCTCAAAACTTTTTGTGAACGGTAGGCAATACAAATATAATCAGTTTGGGCTTCAATTTGGAAACAATACATCTACAACACAGGGACAATGCCCAATGTGGCCCCTTCCCCTTCCCAGGCAATGTGGCACTGCGGCACTGCCTGGGCTTGTGCACATGCAAAACTACCACCATACTGCTGCCAGGTCAGGGCAAGCATTTGAGAATGGGCGTTGGCGGGCAGGGCATTGAGCAGCCCAGACAGTCCCGCCGTATCCTCTGCTACACGTTCTTAGAACGAGGCAACAAGACAACCACACCGTCCCCCCTGAGCATATTCTAAACACTGCAATGCCATGGAGATACCAATCTTGGCAGGTCGTGCTTGCGCAGTGTGTACCAGGCACGAAGCAAATGCCATCCTGCAAGTGGGAGTGGCGCACATGAGGTCAAGGGCAGGATTCGGTGTCGCCCCCAAAATGCAGGGCTCAAGAAGACAAATTCTATGACCAGGACTGAGGAGACAAGGGGCCAAAGACCACAGCATTTCTGTACAATATTTAATTTTCATTGTTTTGAGACGTGCCACTAAGGGAATTTCTACAATGGACGTGCTCAATCGGGCCGACTTGGTTTTATCAGGAACAGGCTTGCCTGTGCCTAGCAGGCTCTTGTGGAAAAGGAGCATTGCTCTGTCAGTGGGAGGGGAGAGCAGTAGAAGGGTTAAAAGCAATGGGTATTCAAAGGGCCCCACGATAATGAATGACCCCATGCTAAAATTCATGGGTCTGATGGGAATGACCTCCCTCTCATGACAATCTACAGCTGTTTGAGACACATGTGACTTACTGTCGGTCAGAGGCGCTTGGGTTGCACAAGCGTCAATAGTCGCAACAACCTATCCCTGAACAATCCATCGGGCAAACGGCTGCACGACGGGCGCACAGCAGGCACACTTTGAACCACTTTCCCAGGGATCAAGGCACCAAAGCACCCTCCCAGAAAGCACCCCAGCCCATCACAACCTGCAATTTTGCACCACAATACAGCAAACCAGCATAAATCCGCAAGATTGGCATTCCTACCAAGTCCTGAAGGACAAAGCTGAAAACCATCATTGAGCATGCGGGATGGTTGTCGCAAGAATTGCAGAAGTGCGATTTAGAATGGTCATGTTCCACTGCACACAAACATGGCCCCATACAACGAAAATGGTAGGCAAAAGGGCCACATTGAAGGCCCTGGTGATTCAGAAGCATTAAGGGGGAATCCTTGCACTGCGCGCTACTTTTCGACTATGTTCCCCCCGAAGAGCCCCTAGGCACGCCCCTTGGAAACACCCTTAGAATTAGGTGACCCAAACTGGACTGGAGGGGACCTTGAGGGGGACCTTCCCGGTTCTTGTGGCAGTGGTGAAGGACCAGGGGCCTTTGGGGGGGAACTTGACTATGTGTTGGGCGGTGGAGATGGATGGCAGTCAGGTGGCGAGTCCGAATTTGGGATGGCAAAGGAGATGGACTCCATCTTGCATTGCCGATTCACTACTCTCAACCCATCTTGGTAGTATTCCAAGTGGAGGAGTCCGTCTTCAGCCGTCCCAACCACCGTGGTAGGAGGTCGCAGGCCATTGGAGCGGGTATAGAACACCCTATCCCCAATACTGAGATCCATGGAGAAAGTGGGCCTAAGAAATGCTGGTAGACGCCCTCCGGGGGCACTTCCAGGGCCTCCACCTCGACAGACGCTTCACTGTGGCCCCCCTGCCGCATGGTGCTACCAACATCTGCGTGCGGCAACTCCAAGCGCTCCTCAACCCCGGGGAGCGCACCCCAGACGACCTCGTCGATGTGTGGATCTGGTGGTTCAACCTCCACCAGCCGGACCAGGCGCGAGTGTGGGTCCCGCACCTCGCCTGGGCACACACGCTCATCGCCCCGCCGACCGAGCCCCGGCCTGCACCAAGCACCGGGGGCCGAGAACGAGCTGCGCCGCAGCTGAGGGCCAACGCCCTCAACATCCCGCCGTACAGTGGCTTGGCGGCCTGGGAAAGCTGGACGGCCCCGGAGAGGGGACAAAACCTCCGGGAAATGGTGGAGCGGTATGTGGCGGGACCGGAGACGTCGCACGCGGGACCCCCGGGACGCGGCACCCCCAACATCGTCTCCATGGTAGTGTTGGAGAACGGCCACTACTACCAGGTGAGGATCACCCGGCGGCCGCTGGCGCGACATTGGGACCTGGAGGCCGTCGACTCCATGCTCCCCAGGGACACGGCCATGCGGGACGGCCCCACCACTTTGCCCCCGGACCAGCCCCCAGACCCCCTGACGACCATCGTGTCAGGCAGGGCCGGCAGTTGGCACCCGGGGCACGCCCTCTACTGCCTCTGGCGGTGGGCCCAGCGACACTGGCAGCACACCAGGGAGTGGTCAGCGGCGTGGAGGTTCCACCTGGACGGCCGGCAGCAGGCGGAGGTCATCCCGCCCCACGAACGGGCGAACCCCCCCACCACGGCGAACCTGTGCCCCGTCTTCGCGATCCACCAGATCCGGGCGTTGGCGTCGGGACAGGTGCCGCCCACCATCCGCACGGAGGCGGAAGCACGAGCAACATATGCAGCCCTCGTGAGCGAGCTCTTCGACGCCCTCCGCAGCGCCCTCGTCCAGCATCCGGGTAACCCCACGATGCCTTGACCGACAACGGGCCACGACCGGGGGACCCCCCCCTCCCCCTGACGTGCAGATCATCATGACTACTACGATACAACACTGACCACCACAAGACCCCCCACGCGCCACACGGGCGGCGCACCGACGAAACCGCCACCCCACCCGTCCACAGGGGTGGGGCGGCGACGCGGCACCATTGGGGCCCAACCAGCCAGCCAGCACCCGCTCCTCCCCACCCGCCGCGCGACGGGGCGCCGAACGTTATGGTACGGCACATGCCTGTGGGACACCGGCGGCGACCGGGCCCACGTTATACGCAGTCCCATCAACCGAGAAAAAGAGTGGATGTGGTGGAAAACGGAAAAAAATGTGTGCAAAAAAGTAGAAATGGGTGAAACAGGGTGAAAATCCAAAAATGCCAGATCCTCAATGCATCAAAACCTACTACCAAACAACAATGATGCCCGAAGTACCACAAAGTATGGGTTTCTACTACGGCCAGAAGCCGAAATAGTTGCACCGCCCGTGCACTGCGCTTAAGGCGCCCCCTAAGATGCTGGCAGGGTGCCTGCACGGCGGGTTATATACCAGATGGAAGTGAAGGCACACTGCAACAGTCCATAGTTGTTTGCTTGAAAATGGAGCAGCAATAGATTCGCCTTCGTGAAACTTTGGGTTGGAACTCACAATAAGTGAATGGTGGGGACTTAGATCTAGGAAGGTCGCACCCCTATCTAGTGTCGCAGAGCAACCCCGTTGTTCATTGACCGCCTGCTGTGGGGACCATCTATTGCCCAGCACACAGGAAACAAACTCGCCTAAAACAAATTCACAGGTCCATCATGCGCCCATGCTTCATCACTTGCAGTGGCACAGAGATTTTGAACCACAGCTCCATCGTCAGCACGTTCTGAACTTGACGAGTCTTCTTCCTTGGGCAGATCACAGTCAGATAACTCACTGCTGTCAACGCCTAGCATAAAGTAACCGCAAAAGGGCTACAAACAGTGGCTGTGGGTAGAAAAGGTGCAGCAGAACATGCGACATCCAAAATACCATCCAGCGGTTGAATAATACCCGGTACTTGATGTGATACGGGGCACCGCATTCCAGGGGACATCCCAGCTTATCTTGTAGGCCCCCCTCTCCGGTGTGTAGTGGTATCTGGGATCTACACCAGGCACAACACATTGCTCACCACATCAGAACACGCTCTGAGAGCATCTCAGAAGACAAACGTAGTACACCAGCTACAAGTCGTCACAGGCACTGGCCTGATGCAGCTGCCCCGGATGCAGCGTATCGTGTTCTGTAGACCCAGGGCCTGGACCGCTACTCGAAACCTTCTGATGTTTCCTCCGGCGGCAGGGGCTCCTATGGAGATCCCCATGTCCGCATCCGAGGCGCATTCAAATGGATCCCCTTTTCCACAAAAGATTCACTGCTTCACTATGGCCCCCCATTACCCGCCCTGACGTTCGCATTTGCGTGCTTCCTACTGACCTGATGCATGCATTTGCCTGCTGCTCCTCTGAGCCCCCTGTCCAGGCTGCCCCATCATGGAGGCTTGCAGGGCAGGCTCGACGGGTTGCAAAGGCCTGGACTTGCCCACCAGGTTTTCGGGGCCCACGTTGCTCAGTTCGTAGTGCCTCAGACCGCCCGCCTTTGCTTTCGGCCACAAAAATTCTGCAGTTGCGTTCACACATCGTACCTGCACTCTGCACATTTTGTGGGATCCAAACCAACAAGCTTAAAAGCCAGTCGTAAGGCTGTTCTCCAGGTGGTTTTTGGACCAACTACTAAGGTAGAACATGCAAAGGAGGCGCACTATGGAACTTAAGGATGCACAAGACTTTGCCGGAGTCTGTCCGGCTTGACTCTCTGTCTCTATGGTGTATTGGATGTCCGAGCCGCAACCCCATCCCCAGCAATCACGGGCGTTGCACTGGGGGGTGGTCGCCAGAGAATTAAATGGCACCGTATCCACGGAAAGAGAGGGTGGGCACCGCTGCAGGACCGCTGTGCTCGTACTCCAATTCTGTTCCAGACGAGCACTTTGGAGCGTTGGGAATGCCCAGGTCCTGTGCAGCTTTGGACGGAAAAGTGCCGTCAGGCACGGTCCCCCGACTCGGCACCGTGCAGGCAATGCGAATGAGAATAGGAGTGCGGGTCCTGATACACCGACAGACTGTGCTCTGTACAACAGCGAGAACCCTCTGCACACTCTTGTGCCCATCAGTATGTCTCGCGTAGGTCTCCGAATACCTCACCGCTCCTGCACGCACTGAACTCATTCAGGCCCAAGCAAACATGCTGCCTCACTGCGTGCAGACACATCAAGCGCAAGGGGGGACTTATGACGCCCATGCGACGCCCACCCTTGCACTCCCAACAAGAAGCCCCCCCAAGGCCCAACGCCGCGAAAACCCGCCGAACAAAGTATGCCAGACACAATCACGGGATCCGGCACTTGACAATCGCTGTAGCATCCCTCCAACGCTCCAATGCTCCCCTAGTTTGGTCAGTGTAGCTGCAGTACCTCAGGTTTGTTCTAATCCAGAGTCAGAAATCAGGGTCAGACGGTGGGGGCAGAAATGACTCAAGACGGGTGGAAACAGCGGTCTGAGGCGGGTCGCAGTGATACTGAATGGCGGAGGGGGGCGACATCGATCAAAAATTGGCAAAAACAAAGAAAGAGCCGTTGCCCAATGGCCCGCCGTTGATGCGTCCTCAAGTGGACACGCCGTCGTAATATGTTTTGTCGTCGAAAATGGTCTTCACGTGCTCCAGAAGGCGATGCTGCAATTTCTCGTGCTGCTTCTGAATACTTTCTTTGAGGATGCGGTTCCGGTCCGTGAGGCTTCGAGCCTGAGCGAAGATGTGGGGCACTTTTGGGGGGGCGGCGTGCGGGGCGCTGCTGGACATCGCGGCTGCAAAAGCCACAACGCCCAATGGAAGCAGATTGCGCTTCTGACGCGGGGCACGCCCGGCACAAAGCGCAGCGTTTCTGTACGAACGACGGGAAGTGTGGACGGGGGCTGTCCGCAAAGCCGCTCCCATTTCCCTTTGCCATTTCCCATCTACTCCTCATCTCAACGCTGCTCAATTGATTTCTGTTCCAATAGCAATGCCACACTGAGCTCCCCCACACCATCAACGACAGGTGCATCCACTACTACACCAAGCAACACACACGTGTGCGGGAAACACATAACTCCACAGAAGCGTGCTGCCGAATTTCCTGATGATATGGTGGTTCGCCAGATAAAGGATGAGGACCAGATGTGGTGTAAGCACTGCCCAAAGGGTTGTCCTTCACGGAAACCATGTCTCGTTGTTCAAGGACTGCCTTTGGGTGCACAGGCATGTAGATGTCGCCCTCTCTAACACTGCCATCTATGCGGGCCATCAGGCCCTCAGAGGCATGTGTGCTCCGCGTGCCAGCGAAGCATATTGGCTGCGGGCTATTGCCCACGATGGGGCCTCATCGGTCTAGGACCCTCCAGTCGGTGCAGAGGACCGGGACTGGCACAACCCCCACCAGCCGTCCTACACGTGCACACACACCTCGTTCTCTAAAGTGGTGATGCGCTCGTTCTTCTCTTGGAGCTTCAGGTCCTTTTCCCGCTGCAACTCCGAATTTCGTGTACACACTTCTTCAAGTTTCGTCTGCAGTGGAACCGGATGATTCAGATGTCAGGGGAAGAGGCTTTGGAAGGCAACCCGAGGGAAAGGCACCTGTCCAGAGCCCACAGCTGGGGGCAGGGATGGCCTACAGAGCTGATGGAGGGGATCCATGGGGAGGGAAAGGGGGGAGGGGGGTCACACCCCCTCCCGCCCCCGCCGTGCACGCATTGCACTCCACATGCTAGACCAGCCCCACTGGGAGGTCCTGGGGTTTGAAAAGGGGGGGCTGGGCTTCGAACACAAAATTCACGAGTGTTTCGTCGCAAATCGGGGCCGCTTTCATGTCTGCACACACAGATGGCCCTGAACACGTGGACAACCCTCAGGTGCCCTCCTGCAACCATCCGTCCCATGCGCTGCAGGGGCGGGATAACACTGGGGCCTACGTCTCACAAAGGCCCAGAATACCCTCTGTGTTTGCTGCTGAGACCGAGAGGGGGAGGGGGAGGGGGTTTGGGGCTAGAGGTGGTGACAGGGGATGGGACCCTCAACCCTGCCTATTCTAACTTCTGAGCCATCCAGGGGCCGCCCAAACACACTCAATCCAAAGAGCAGGACTACAGCAGGGCAAAGGCGTTCTCAAACTGCAGGTGCTCAGTCCCATCAGAGTCACAATTGCTCAGGGGTCCCAGGTCCGATGACTTGCCTTCCGCGCTTCACTCCACCCATCGGGGGAGGGGGGTGCCATCCCTGCGAACATCTTTCAGCAATGGGGGTCTCTAGACCCGTGGACACTTGCAGTGCTCTGCGTTTAGCATTAAATCAAGTTGTATGGAGGGAAAAGACCTCCAAAGTGTTGGTGGTGGATCCTGCGCAGCCGGGGGAGCGGGTTTAAAGGTGGGCACACTAGTGATATGGGGCGGGGGGGTTGGCACACTGTGGTGAGCGGGCGGGGAAGGGGGGGGGGGGTGGGATGGGATGGGAATGTCCAACATCTCAACACCTGACAGGCATGTAGCCCAACAGACCCAGTCCGTCGGCGGCTCGTAACGTAGGCTGCCCCGCACTGCACTCGGAGCCACATAACCCAAGACAGACCCAGTCCAAGACCGGCGCAGTGAAGTTTTCACACACAATGCTCATGCACGTGCACATGCATACACAACCATGTTAATTCATGGTCCTGACTGCGGGGGCTGTGGGCCCTACGCAAAGCAGTCAGTGGAGTAGCTGCGCTCACCCGCAAGCAGTGGCAGCCACTGCAGGTCCCACAACATGCCACGGTGTTGGAGACACAGGGGCAGTGGTGCACAGTCCGAGACATGATGCACGAGGTCGGGGCCGAGCCCCCAGACCACAGGACCAGGTCTGCAGATCTTGAGACTGGTAAAGCTTGCCAGAGGACATCACACTCACCGCAGCTCGCGAGGGAAAACGGAGGATGGGGCTGATCAGTTATCCAGAAGCCATGGTTCAACGAGGACGTAATCGTCCAAAGTCCCGAACAAATCTGTACATTTTAGACAATGCGGTACCAGGGCAGTGCAAGCAGCAAAATTTCAAATCATCCAGGAACACACCCACCTGGGGTTTGTTAAATTTTGGTAAAGAGAACATATGGGCCTTCACACACAGTCGGAGCTGAGGGAACAAAAAATTGGCGACTGGCTGCCAGCGCTCAACCACCGTCAACCACTTCCCCACCACCTGTCAACCACCTGTCAACCACCTGTCAGTCCAGTGAATTGGCGGCCAACCACCGCTGGCAGTTGGCGCTTAACCGCCGGCCCAGAGGGCTGTCCTGCGGGGGCGCTCCCCAATGAAAAGAACAGTTACAGAGGGCTGCCCAGCTGCTCCGGGGGTCACTGCAGGTGGGCCCAATTCACAATCAGGTCGCACATCAATACGTCTGTACACCTGCTGTGACTTGGACAACGGGGCCTTGGACAAGGCAGAGGGGGGCACTACTCCACCCACGAGGTGGGGCGGGGAGGGCTGGAAAGAGATGGGGGGCCTCACGTTGGCAGGTTCAGCATCAGCGGTATGATCAGAGTGATGGGGGACCGCCGTGGGGCCTAGGGCCACTGCACCGCTGCCCTGCCATTGCCCAGACCCCCACCCCCCCCAACACGCACCTGATGCATGTTGTGCATGGCCGCCATCTCGGACTGCAGCGAGTCCAGGTGCTTCTTGTTCTCCCCCGCCGCGAACTGCAGTGACGTCACGTCCGCCGCTTTCTCCGTGACGAGGGCGTTGAGACGCGCGATGTCGATGTCCTTCCTCGTCTTCTCTTCCTTCGCTTTGCGCAGGCGCTCCTCGAACTCCTGGACGCGTTTCTCGTGCTTACTGGCCATGCTCTCCTGCAGAACCCGAGACAGACGGGGCTCAGGCTGTGCCCCCCCCCCCCCGCCTTCCCCCTCCCTAGCACCCGAGCACTTTGGGCAAAAACGCCGCCGTTTTAACAGAGTGCCCTGTGCGGAGAGGGAGTGAAGGGGTGGGCGGGTCCTCAGTGTGTGTTGGGGGGGGGGTCGTATAGGGGCTCCTGATTCGAACCCCCCACCCGCAAACCAAACGGGCTCAATAAAACTGATCCTCGGAGTGGCTTTCTTTTTTGCAACCATTATTTTGCCGTTGCCAAGACGCAATTTGACAAACAATTTGGGGGGAAGTTCGCACGACTGTTTTGGAGTAAGCAGCTTGCAACAACACCCCCCCCCCCCCACTCCAACCGTGACCGCCCCCCCCCCCCCCCCCCCCCCGGACCCGGAGGTCATCCGGACCCCCGAAATTCCACAAAATTGCACATGCACTTGTGGAATCAGCGCGTCGTCGGGGGGCCAGAACAATCATCATTTGCCACGTATTCAGCGCAAAGACAAAACTGACGATTGACACTCCGGGAATAATTGTTGGGGTCTTCAGCGGCTGACTGCTCAACGGCCCTGTCCGTTGGGCCCCTTCTCCCAGACCCCCCCCCTCCACACACACACACACACCCCACGGCCCACGCGATACAAGAGAAGGGATCCATCCCCCAAGGACACCCACACAGTCACAGACCTGGTCCTCGCGCATGGCCGCGATCTGGTCCTCCTTGATCTTGAGGTTCTCCTCCTCGTCTTTGATGCGGTTCTGCATCTGCGCCCTCAACTCCTGCAAAGTGCAGGTTGACATCGTGGACCACCTCAGGCCCGGGCTCGGCCCTAAACTCTACAACTGCCCTCCACCGAGTTCACACGAATGCGGGCGGCGTAGTTATGGACAGGCATCGGTTCTCCGTTCTTCCCCGTGTGCTCTCCGTACGGAATCTGTGGTGTTGGCGTTCTGCGGCTGTCAGATCTGAGGACTTGTACCCCGCCCCCCGTGCCCATGAACCAGCAATGTGTTGCCGTGTGATCGGATGGCGGGTTCTTGCGCACGACCGTGAACAGCCCAAGACCGCGAAAAAACCAAACCATCGCGCTGCGCCAGGGCGTGTATGGCCTTTCCCTTCTCACAGTCATACACATGTCTCAAGCGCCTCAAATCACGTTCCACATGCAGCACTGTCATGCAGCACACAGCACAGTCGGCCCTGCGTGCCTCAACGGTAGCCCTACATCCACCAAAACCATGAGAACATTTCTGTAAAAAACAGGAAAAAAAGGGAGTGTCCGGAAAAGTGCCGTGTTCCAGGTAATATGGTTCTTGCACACAGCGGCTCTCGGGCAAGGGGGGGGGGGGTTACTTGCACCCTCTTCCTCTGGTGCTTCTTGGTATTTGCCTAACGGCCCGCCGCTACCCCAGACACCAACACCAACAGGCCGTTGGGTGGGATGTGCTGACGCATGGACCATGCCAGAAAATCATTCTTGCTGCGTTGTCGAGACATCCAGGCAACATCGCCAATGCCTCAATACTCACATCAACACCCACACCCACAGCCACAGCCACATCTGGTCCCAATTCCACGGCCACAGTCCCACAGGCATGCACCTCTTTGTCCTTCGTATGCACTTCCCTCAATCGATTGATGGCGCTTTCATGCTCAATCTTGCAGTCTTTGATCTGTCCAGTGGCGACACTTGAAGCACGCTTTTCGGCCGCGAGCTGCACAAAATGCGGATAGACATTGCAAAAATGTGGGCTTCTGCACGCACGGGTGCGGGTGCTGATGTCGTGAAGCGGTGGGCCGTCAATGTGTGTGTTTTGTGTGCGGCATGACGTCCTTTGAACTCAAAAAAAATGGGGGCAGTCCGGTAGACAGCTCTATTCTTCGACACAAAAGGAGAGCATGATGGCCTCTTGTTGTCGCCTGTTGGGAGGGTAATGACCGCCGTTTGGAGCCACTATTTGAGGGAAAAGTGACAGGGATTTGTCAGCTAACTGACGACAGTTGTGGGCCAACCGATCGCGGTTATGGGCTAACCGACGGCAGTCAAACTAGACGCTGTTGAACGAAATTCAAGGGGAAATACACTCTCGCATTCACTGGTATGTGGCCTGGGCTGGCTTGCAGTGCATGAATGGAGTAGGCTCTCCAACCAACCGCAGATATCACTGGTGCTGTTAACCGCAAAACCAACAACAGGATGCAGCATGATTTCAACGCCTGCGTGCCACCAGTATTCTGTGGAAAAGAACAGGATCCAACATGAACCCCCTTCGACCAACAACTGACACACGCGCACACACAATCAATGAGAAAGCAGGCACTGGTTGCACTGGGGCTGGGAGTGTACAAAACTCATCAGGCAATATGTCAACAAGCTGAAAAAGCATTTCAGATGCCACGAGGCGCCTTTCTGTAGGAGCGCGTGTCCCCCCCTCCCCCCCACACGCGCGTTGAGAACGGAACAAGAACGTTGAGCGCGATGAGAAAGGAAAACAAGAGCCAAACAAGAAAAGCGGTTGGAGAAAAACTCCTCAGGAGCTGCGCTGTTCCGTAGGAGCACGCGTACACCCTCCCACACACACAGTCACTTTTCTTGCTCCTTCACGCGATTGTGGTGTTACCCACTGAGTGCAAGACTCGGCGGTCCTTTTTGGGGGCCAGGCTACGCATTGTCTCCCCGCACGCGGTCTCATGCAGTACACGCAGTGCTCGTGCCATCCTAGTGCGCCGCCTACCTACGGTGTGCGCCCGCGCCTGCCACTGCCGCCGCTGCTTGCTATTGCCAACCTGCCGGCCCTGGTCCCCCGGCAATTTCTGGGCCTACGTGGGGCTCCCCCAAGTGAGTGTGGTGCGACCAACCACAGGGTACCTCTGGAACTCTGTGCTCTTCAATATTCTCGACCTCGAGCTGCATGCAGGTGCGCTGCGCTACGCGGCCGTCTTTTGTTTGTGCGGCACTCTCCGTCGTTTCGGATGCGTGCGACGGCCCCTCTGCCATGGCCGACCCCAACGACCTAGCCTGCAACCCTCCTACAAGCAGTCTGCCACTAGGTGCTCGGCCGTAACCTCCGGGCGGCACGCCGGACATGTCGAAGGGACTATGCCTTCCCGCCGGGCCATCGTGCGCACATGAGCCCCCCACCGAACTAGTCCCCATTCCAACACCGCGCAGTAGGTGCCCCTCGTTCGCCGAGGCACTCCAGCACCCCCGTGTAGCCCAGCCACAGACGGAGAGCCGCGGCCTATACATGGTGGTCCAAGTTATACAGCTGGATGGTATTGTGCGTGAAGCACACCCGGGGCTCTTGCAGCTCCCGGATCCACACATCGACGCGGTCCAGTCACGTGTACCCGGCTTCTCTCCGCCATCGGATGACCTCATGTGGGCATGCCGCGGCTTGCCGGGGATGGGCTTTGATGCCCCCCACCACTTATACTCGCACCGAGTCGGCACGGGGCTAGACGCCCTACTGGACAACGCTAATGAGGTGGCCAAACACCAGGCCTAGATGGCGCAGCCCCGAGTGGGGGCTGACCACAAATCCTAAGACACCCACCTCCGCGCCCTTCGTTTAGTCCACCCCTGCGCCATATTGCTTCACACGTACACACACAAACACACACACACAAATGGCTTGGCGAACAAGCACCGGTCGATCAGACAGTGTGAATGCCCAAATGAGTGGCGAATTTGAGGCGCTTTGCAAATTCGGCCGGCAGCTAGTGAGGCATTTGCGGCGGCGGTCAGTAATACGGCCTCGCTGCATGTGGTGCTGCTACATCGTGCCGCAGTTGAGGGCTCGTTGAGTTGTCGACGGGAGGTGAGGACTAGCCTCCTCGCGTCTCCACCACTGCGAGGCACATGCAGAAGACCGTGTGGACTGGTTCTGGCACTACACTGCACTGCCACTCGGCCACACGGCGTTAGATGGAGTGCTCGGGATGCTCGGGGTGTGTGTGTTGCCGGACGAGGTGGTCTTTGCCCAGGATGCTTCTTGTTACTCCGGCCACACCGTGGGAGCGGGTTTGGTGGTCGCGGACCCTGGGACAGGCTGGTGCCGATCCTATGCTATTCCTATCCTTGTACACGTGGACGGCTCGTACCAAGCCGAGCTGTATGTGGCATGGATAGTACTACGTGCGAGGGGGGCACACCGCGTGGTGTGGGGGGTGCGGGGCACCCAGTGGTCCCTCCATGATAGCAAGACTTACTTGGGAAAGGTGATCACACAAACACACGCCAAGACACACACACACACACACACACACACACACAAAGACACACGCACATACGCACGCAAGAGGTGGCAGGAGGCGAAGGGCACGCGAGTGCACAACAGAAACAAAATGCCTCAGCAATTTTGGAGGTCTGTAGGACAGTGAAGGCACACACCAGTAGAGTTGCAATTTGTACCAATGGGGCTCAGCGTTCGAAATCACCTCCCTGCCCTAAGCACAGTGCTACAGCTGTGTGTGTGTGTGTGTATGTGTGTGTGTGTGTGTGTGTGTGTGCGCGTGCGCGCGCGCGCGTGTGTGTGTGTGTGTGCGCGCGCCAAGGAATCCATTCGAATCTGCTCGAACTGCCAGGTTCAACAATCCTAAGGTCCTGTCACTGCTGCAAACCATGAGTTTGACTGTTCTGCCCTGCAGACGGGGCTGCCCAGCGGGCATGAAGCACCATAAGTACATATGCCGCCAACACACCACGGCTCCTGCCCTCAGAACCATCAGCACGACAGCAAGACACACATTGCATGCTCGTGTGCCCCACCGCTCCCCCACATCCCAGCCCCATGCATCCCTGGAGACTCAGGGGAGGGGGGGGGGCTGGACTCAGAACTGGGCGCCAAGAAAAGGAAAAACCTAGAACACGTACACCACGAAAGCCACCACCCAACTTGCGTGCATCTAATATGGACTTCCTCCAGGTGTTGATGGAACCTTTACATGTGCAGGGGGTCTGCAAGCGCCCATATGCATACCAAAAGGCCCTCACTCAACACCAGAACATGCACTTGCAATGTCAACCGCGTTTGTTCCTCTGTCGGTGGGAAGAAGGACCTGATCCTCCAGGTTCTCAATGTGCTTCTCGTGCATCTCAATCTGCCGGTCTTTGCGTGCAAACTCTTCCTCAGAGTCACGAATCGTCTGATTGAATTTCCGAATACTCGCGAGATGCTCCGCAGCGGCTTGCTCACTCTTATCTGGCAGTACAGCACAGCACAAGAACGGGTCAACACCTTCGAGAGCACACGCGACCTCCATCCATAAAATCACCCCTCCCTGCGGCATAGCTCTTGCCTGCGCCGCACCTTCCGCGCACGGAAATGGTTTGAACATGATCAGCATGGGCGACTTAGAATCCGGCGGGGGAGCGGGGGTAGAAATGAACTGCAGCTCTGCCCCCCCGCCTCGTGTACATTGGTACAGCCTCAGCACAGCAGCACACAGTGAAACGGGGACTGAAGCAGGCGAGAACTGGGGCATACGGAGAACTCCACAGATTGTGTGCGGAAGGCTCCTACCACCAATGAATGAACATCGGGGCCTGAGGGGGAGGGAGGGGGTTCCAACAGGTCATCACAATGACAGGCAGCAGGTACCAAACAGACGGGTGAGCAGGAACAGGGGACCACGGGCTAATGGACCCGCAGACTCAGGCGCACCCTTGTCTGTATCGTACCTCCCAATGACCAATCACCAGTTTCTTCGGTGCCGCTCCCCTTGGGGGGGGGGGGGGGGTTCTTTCGGTGCCCGTCGTGCAGCTGCGGTTCTACGTGACTACGGGGTGGCCCAGAATGGCGATGCCAATGGCTTCTGAGGGCACCAAGGGAAGGTGGGTTCAACTGTGACCCCCACCAAATATCCAGGGGGGGGGGGCGTCAGGGGCATGGCCTAGGGAGCCAGGGTGGGGTTTGGCAGGGGGGGGGGGGTTGACCCATAAATATGGAGTAGTTTTGCCCGTCAGTACTTCAGTTTAACGTACTTGGTTGTGGCTTGTGGAGGCGTGCCTCCGCAAACCAGTCCGCCAGGACCGGGGGGGCAGCATGTTTACTTTTTTTTGCAGATGCATGTGCTGGGGGACAGGGACTGTGCACAAAAGTGGTATTAGGTGGCGTTGCAGTTCAGTTCTGGACCGCCAGGGGTGGGCGGTGGAGCAGCAGCCCAGAGTGCTGTCCTGCAGAGCCACCCCAATTCAAGAAAATGGATGAAAGACAGGTTGCGGTCGCGTCCACGGTCTGCGATTGGCGGCCCCCACATGCTCCTCAGCAGAGGCTTGCACGAGCGTCCGGCGGCTCAAACAGGATCACAAAGCGGGTCCTGTGGAGCTGTCTGCTGGAGGCAGCAGACCCCTGTGGGGTTGTCTGGCAATGCAGACAGACTCTTGTGGTGCCCGTTCCACAGACAGTAGCACCCGCTGTCCCCCATTGTGGGTGTTGCCAAGGGGGTACATAAAACAGACTCAAGGGGGGCAGCCTGATGGAATATTGACACCCAATCGTGTTGAAAGACTTTTGGGGGTCCGGAGGGGGCGGGGCTGTTGGTGGGGGTGGGTGGCAGGGTGCCCGGGGGGACTGCAGGGGAGGTTCCCCGGGGGGCATGAAGGGGGGGGGATCAGGCACCTACAAACAGTTGGGCATGCAGCCCAGGTGTGACTCATGCACCGCCCCTAACCAAAAGGATAGGGTGCCACACCGACAAGTATACTCAATGTGCACCACCTGCTTCAGTTTCTTTGGAGGCATGAGAAAGAGTGTACTGGATATTTGAAACGGGAGCAGGCGGAATGCAAAAAAAAAAAAGCAAGGGCGGAAGAACAGGTCACGACATGTGTTAGTTGACACCAGAGTAATGTATTCTGAGCATTTTGAGTGTACACACATAGGGTGGAAAAACAGTTTCACCCCATGCTGTATGCCCGTGAAAAATTCTTCGACACCTAAGGCGCCAGCAGTTTTCCCCAAAATGTGAAATGGCAGAAAGGGGTGTATGAGGGGGTCTAGAAGGGAAGGGGGGGGGCGGGCTGTCTGTATTTGAACATCTCTAAGGGACGGTGCCGATTATGCCAACACGGAGCGTTTTCAGGGGTCGGTGCCATTGTTGCCTGATTTGTGCTCACTGAGTGTCCCGTAGGTAGGGGTATGTGGGGTATATTCGGAAAGCCCTTGAAAAGGGCTTTTCGGAGATGTATGGGTTAGGGGGGGTCCGGAACCATATTTTTTCAAAAAATGGCCGTTACCGTTGACAGGTTGGGTTTTTTTTGCCTGTTCTAGTCCGGTTTCAGACAGACTGCACCGCACCCCTACCCCCATTACTCCAACATATGGGCATATGAGGGTCACGTCAGTCAGGTGGATTTGTTGCATTTGATGTGTAGAAGACATGTGCAACATGGGTCCCCTCAAGACCCCAATATGTTGAAGATTTTGACCAATAACTACCTTTGACACCCGGGTGATGCCTGGTGCAACTTGCAGCATCAAGCTCACCAGAGTGCAAGAAATCAAAGATGGCAGAATTTCTCAAAGAGGCTGTCAAGTTGGGACATGAGACCACAATATTTGGATTCAGCACGTCAAAATGCATCCATTTACCTCCTTCCACTTTGCTCCAACTCCACAATATGTCGGAGCACCCAGGGGAAGACCTGTGAGTTGGTGTCCTGCACGCATGAGCGGAGCAGCCTGAGGCCTGAAAACCCTGAAACGCCGAAAAGGTCGGCCTCGGTACTCAAAAATATGGTCACCTATCCCCCCCCAACCCATACATTTCTGAAACGGCCTTTTCTCACAGATTTCGAAAAGCATACACATACCCCCCCCTACGGAATGAAATTTTGGTGCTTTGGACAAAAAATTGAGAAAACCCTGAAAAAACACGAATTTGCTCCGCGTTGGCATGTTCTGAATGTCCCTTAGAGACATGCTGCCCCCCTTGAGCAGACTGGATCGAGCAGGACATTGGCAAGCATCAGAGCGGAGTATGGGTACGGGGGCTTGGCCAATACCCATTGGCTCCCTTGAGGAGTCATTGGCAAAAATGCGTGTACCAAAAATGGCTACCATTGGGAAAATCCTTAAAGGATTTCCCAATGGTAAACTGCGTTTTTCCCCATGGTCACTTTGGTCTGAAGGGGGGGGGGGGTCCAAGGGGGGTAGCCCCCCTCCTCCTATGGTGTACGGCCAGTCCAATACTTCCCTGCCCAGACCTCACCCCAGTCCCGGTTTCCATGGCTCCAACTCGTGATGCTTGCCTGCACGGACGAGACACTACCTGCACGATTACTTTGGGATTCTGCTTCCAAAACAGCCGCCTGCAACCGCTTCTTGAGTGTCTCCAACTCCTGCAGTGGTTCGAGAGGGCTGGCCTGGACCATTTAAATTCAAGTGGGGGCCAATCCATGGCAGCAGAGCTGCGCCTCGGCCAGCCCCTGTCCACAAACCCTGTGAGGGCCCGCGCAGGGGGGTGCACTGGCGGTGGCGATCAGCAAGTCTCGGCCACTTCCTACACCACCCTGTACCTTCCACGCCCCTGCATGCCCCAACCCCCTCTTCCCCCAGCCAATGCGTGCTCTGACGTCAACCCGACCCTCTGCCCCCAACCTCTGCAGGCCTTCCTGCCCCCTCCCCCGAGGGCATGCAGGAGAGCGTTGGTACTGGGCACAGGCACGGCCTCAAACCCCACCTTTGTGTTCACGTCTGGGGGCTATGAGTAGACCCGAGGGCCGTGGGTTTTCGTCAGTTCGAATCCTGTGGCGCCAGGCACCCGCTGCTGCATTTGTTGCGCGGGGGCAACCCCTGGTCCTGACGTGCGGTCCTTCGTGTCGAGAGCGGAGCGGGAAATGATGGACGACCCCCCGGTGCAAGCACCCCCCCTGCCCCTCTGCCCAACACGATATGCCCCCTCCCCCTTGTGGCTGCAACAGGCACAGGCCCCTGCTGCAGCCAAGGCCTGAAAAATGCAGGACGAAACAGCGAGTGCAGGGAGGGGTCTGCCAAGGACGGTCTGGAAGTGGCCCGTGAACCGTGGTGCCAAGGGGGCAGTTGAAAGCAAGTGGAACCAACACCGCCCCGCCTTCAAGCGCGTCCCTGAGATCACCCCCCTTTGTTGCTGGATTCTCCATCAGTCGTCACATCCGCATCAGAGTCCCCCTGTGGGCTAGCACCCCTCAGACCAGCTTGCCAGTCAGTGACACGCACGGATGAGCACACACCTGCCGAACTTTATCCGTCTCGGACTGTAGCGCGTCCTTCTGCATCTGCATCTTGTTTTCCATGACTTGGTGATACCCCGAAAGCTGGTCCCGGAGCGTGTTCAACTCCGCCTCCTGCTCCCGCTGTCGCTGCCGCAGAGAGCCCTCAGTCTCCTGGAACGTCTGCACCTGCACGTGGGCCCGACAGCGTGGCAGACTGGCACGGAAGAGCCACAGCACGGGGCCGCGTGCACTCCAGGCCAGAAGGCAAGGGAACCGCGGCTTGGTGCTGGCAGACATGGGTTGCTGCGATCCCGCGGACAGGAGCGGGGGGCAGGGCCAGGGCCGGGGGCAGTGACGGGGGACAGGTTCAGGTTCAGGTCCCGTGGGGCTGTACGCTATTGGCATGCCTCTCAGCTGCCTCACGCCTTGCCGGTCGAGAGCAGCCACTGGCAGATGGTCGAGAGCAGCCTTACCCTATTGCGCGTGCTCGTCGCGTGTGCTGCCTGCGCTCTGTGTTCCGTGTAAGCCGCCACAGCACTGTGTCTTGTGTGGTGTTCCGGTTGTTGCAGATGCTTATTAGACTGCTGTTGAGCGGAGCAGCATTGGTGGGGATGCCAGTAGGGACGGCTGTTGATTCGGATGGTGGCAATGAGGGGCTGGGGCTGGTGAGGTGGGTGGTGGTGAGAGGTAGGGTGGTGAGTTGGGTGGTGATAAGGGTGGGCGGGCGAGGTGGGTGGCGGAAGGGGGAGGAGTGCTGGGGCTGTCTGCGTGAATGCCAGTAAGGGCCAGGCTGGCGATGTGGGTGGTGATTAGGGGCGGGCTGTTGACGAGGAAAATTGGGGGCAGGGGGTTCTCGGGTCTCGGCCTGTGGTAAGGTGCTGGGCGCTGGGTGCAGCTGCCTATAGCAGGCCTCTGGAGGACGGGGCACAGGGGCAGGGGTAGGTACAGGGGGGGGTGGCAGGGGCAGGGGCAGGGGCAGGAATAGAAGAATGCATGGGCCGACCTCTCGCCGCAGTTTGGCCCCCTTGGCTTCCAGAGCGGCCGTGTGCTCCGCGTGAATGCGTGTGCGTTCGGTCTCAAACGAGGCTCTGAGGCGCTGGACCTCATCGTCCATCCTCCGCGTGGCATTGTTCAGTTGCATCTGCGCACCACAAAAATACAGCGCAAGGCCGACCACACCGTACTTCCGGACTCTCACACTCTCTTCTTGGCGTGGGAAACGGGTGGAAGAAGAAAGGAGCGTGGCTGTGGCAAAATACGGCATGGCACGAAGACAGGCCCAAATGCTGAAAAAATGAGCAGTTCCTCTTGTCAATGCGAGGCAATTCAAGGAAAGCTTGAAAAGCTGGGGAAATCCTGAAGAGCGACGGAGTTGATGGTGCCTCGATGTTTGAGACTTTTTTGTTCATTGAACAGACCCCTGGAGCTACATCATGGCACTCTCGGAGCCTGTCATTCTGGGGGCATAGCATTCCCAAGGCATGGTGTTCCTTTCAAGAGGGTGGAGTGTATGCGGGCACAGTGTTCCAGGGCATACCGTTCCGAGAGTGTTGTTGCAGAGCGTTCTACAGGCCAAGTGTGCACAGGTGGAAGTCCCCTGGGGGACAACAGAACTTCTCTTGGTGCCAATGATCATTTGGGGGCATGGGGTTGGGCCCTTGACAGACTAGACATGGCCCATTGAGGGCGTACCTGCCGAGTGGCTCGTTGTAGACTGTACTAATTGGGGGGACTGCCGTGAATGGGCCTGAGTGTCGCAGTGCTGTGGGCTCGAGGTGTGCTTAGCCATAATCCGACGATGGTCGCCACCCTCCGGCTTCTCACCGGTATCAACTCTGTCCACAGGTCCAGGGAACGCGAGGTCTTCTCAGCTCAGGCTGTCCTGTTTCAGCCCAACGCAAGGGGGGGGGGGGGGGAAGCCCACCGCCACCAAACGGGCAAGAGGCAGAGAGTGGGAGGGCTGTGCAGAGTTGTGTAGAGTTATGTAGAGTCGTGCAGAGTTGTGTAGAGCTGTGTAGAGTTGTGCAGAGTTGGAGACGAGACTGCGGGCGGGAGTCAGAGCGTGACCGAGATCTTGACTACCAGTGCACTCGAGGTGGCCATCAAGACCATGCCTACCAACGCCCCTTTCCTTACCCCCTGTCCCTGCCTGCCCCCGATTGCAGGGGCAGGGGGCAGGGGATCACCAAAGAAACTCTCCCAATCAGCCAAGAGCGCATCCCGCAACAGCGTCAAAAGGATGGCGAAAGACAAATACCCGCAAGTCCTCCGCTTCTTCACGGTGCTGCTCTACAGCGCCCTCCGTTCGCCTGCACTTGGCCTCCGACTTCACCTGCTCCTGCTCCAGCGCACTGCGCTGCTGCCCAAGTGCCGCAACTTCTGCTTCCAACTGTTCTCGGCGCTGGTCGGCGTGTAGCAGGCGCTGCTCCAGCAGCCGCTTCTCCTGCTCTGCTTGTGCCTTGACAGCCTCCAACTGCAGCTGTGCACGCTCCAGTGCCGGATCTGGCAATGCACGCTGTTGCTCTGCCACCGTCTTTTTCACTGGAATATGAAACATGGGCGGGCACTGAAGGCGTGGAGTGCAAGGCGGGGGTCACCTGCACCGCGAGCACACTGCACTGCATCCGTCTATTCGACTATTTCACCAGGAAGCAACCCCGTTTCCCCATGCATAAAAAGAGCCCCAGCAAGGTCTCCAAAGCAGAGAGGAACAACATGGCGACATAAGCCGTGCCATGTGGGCTTCAACAACAACCCTCCCAAAGACGAAATAAAGGGTGAGGCATTACACAACGCTGATGAAAATCCGAACCAAGGAGGTGGATCTCCACCTATTGCGTGTTTTGAATCTTGCTGCAGCTTCTTCCACATGAAAAACAATGTCAAAAGGGCCAATTACGTCAAATTGCTCTTAATAATCCACCGCCCCAATGTGGGTTGGCCTCCAGCCGCCCAACTGTTGCATCCACTCCCCCGTGTCATGAAGGCTGAGCATGAAAAATGCTGTGGGTGTTTCCAACAGCAAGGTGCTAATGAAAAAGGTGAACGTCAACCCAGAGACGCAACTTCTGGATAACTGGGTTACAGGTAGCTACAATCGCATGTGCACAACTCAGCGTAGGCAGACGCCTTTCTTGCAAGATCTCCATCCGCCTTAGCGAGTTTAGTTTGATGCAACAGTTGCCCAATCCATTTCGCTTTTTTTTTTTAGCTGGTGGGGGCTGTTGGTGAACAGGGGTGAACGTATGGTTGCACAATTCTGCTTTGTGTTCAATTGTAAATTTGCTGCTACAACCCTGTATGTGGGCACATGTGGCACATGCTTGAGGGTACAAAACACCGCAGACAAGACTGAGGGTTGGTTCAATGATTGGTGGTTTCTGCCGAAAAACGCAGAAAAAGCGGACGCTTTCAACGTCTGCTAAGTCTTGGGGTGCACTATGCGCACAGATACAGCCGTAAACCCCCAAACCTAGGGCGCCGTAAAAAATACACACTTTTTGAAAACATATGTGTGAGAGGGCTCTAACCCCCTCAATCACCCATGGGGAACCAACGGAAAATTTACGGCGCCGGCGCCGTAAACATTGACCAATCTCGGTCAAAATTTCCATTTTCTCCTTCTCTTTATCTGAACACAGTTCCAGCAACATGTTGTACCAATATGTCAAACCCTGGGCCTTGTTCAGATATGGTACCATGGTTCATTGGCAGCCCTAGAGGAATGTAGAAAGAGAAACGAAAAAAGAAGGACAGGTGCAAGATCTAATTTACAAACCTGAGGCAAGGCTTCTGTCTATTTGGACAACTGCAGTGAAGAAAATATTGATCCCTGCAGTTCAAACAGCCTGTCAAAATATCACCTCTTTGTAATTTTCGGTGTAGAGATTCTGCTTCCATTGAAGTATCTCTGCAAAAATGTTTACGGCGCTGGCGCCGTAAAAAATGACGGCTGCAAAGAGCTTGGAAAACAGCAGAATGTGGTGCAAATATTGTTACTCACTGCAGGGGTGGGCCAGAGATGCCTAGATGGGGAGGAACCTGCATAGTCCACTGGTGCTTCCCATGGTTACCGTGTGATCCCCGTCATGACCTATGGCAGCCGGACACACCAGTGAACACCACTAATGGGTAGGGGGGGATCATTCTGTAGTGGGTACACATTTACGGCGCAGTGCCATAAATGTTTACGGCGCTGGCGCCGTAAAATGAGAGGGGGTAACCCCGGATGATTGTCGCGATAATGGGTTTTTGTGGCAGTGCACTTCACCAGCACCAGCCAAAAAATTTCCAGGTGCACCTAACTACAGTGACAAATGTCAAAACTGCAAACTGCACAAACTACCATTTGCAGGGGTCATGAAAATATAGGGGTGATCCAAAAAGGTTTCCACACTAGCCTAATAGCATCCAACAGTTGAAACTGTTAGGTTGTCTTTTCGGGGGTGGTTTGAAACGGGCTGTAAGAGCCAGAAATTCTTCCAAGTGGGGAGCCCCCCAGTCTCACTGCAGTGCACCGCCTTCTTGAATCTCTTGGTTCCAACGATTCTTGTGAAAATGGGATTTTTGTGGCACTGCCATTCATCAGCACCAACGACAAATGTGACCAGCATGTCCTTGGGTGCACCCTGGCCCATGTGTGCTGCAATCGCGTGTGTGCGGTCTAGCTGAAATTGGGGGGGGCTGGCAGCTCAGAATTTCGATTGCACCCCTGTGCAATGATGTAGGTATTGCACTTTTTGCAACATTTTTATGGTCTTTATGGATTTCCCCTGCCAGCTCCCCCAGGTTCAGCTAGACTGCACACACGCGATTGCAGCACACATGGGCCAAGGACATGCTGGTCACATTTGTCGTTGGTGCTGATGAATGGCAGTGCCCCAAAACCCCCATTTTCACAAGAATCGTTGGAACCAAGAGATTCAAGAAGGTGGTGCACTGCAGTGAGACTGGGGGGCTCCCCACTTGGAAGAATTTCTGGCTCTTACAGCCCGTTTCAAACCACCCCCGAAAAGACAACCTAACAGTTTCAACTGTTGGATGCTATTAGGCTAGTGTGGAAACCTTTTTGGATCACCCCTATATTTTCATGACCCCTGCAAATGGTAGTTTGTGCAGTTTGCAGTTTTGACATTTGTCACTGTAGTTAGGTGCACCTGGAAATTTTTTGGCTGGTGCTGGTGAAGTGCACTGCCACAAAAACCCACTATCGCGACAATCATCCGGGGGGACCCCGTCTTATTTTACGGCGCTGGCGCCGTAAACGTGTACCCACTACAGAATGATCCCCCCCTGCCCATTGGTGGTGTTCAGTGGTATGTCCCGTAGGGCTTATATGGAAAGCGTTTGAGTTCACCCCCACATCAGCACGACGCAACAAGAGGACTATGCAGGTTCCTCCCAATTTGTCCATCTCTGCCCTTCTCCATCAGACAGGGCTCCAAGGAAGGGTGTAGTCTCTAGGGGTTCGGATATTCCTGCTTCCTGACTGCTTCCCCTCCAAAAGTCTTGACTGTTTACGGTGTCAGCGCCGTAAACATTTACGGCGCTGGCGCCGTAAACGCTTATGTTAGAAATGTGCCAAACCGCCTACTATCCCCCCTTTGGCAATCCCTGCACTTAATGGAAACATCCATGGTGTTTACGGCACATTTCGCACCTGCGCGCCCCACGTTTACGGCGCTACGCGTGCGCACAGTGCACCCCAAGTAAGCGGTGACTACAATTGAAGCTGGTTCAACAGCCGGACAATGGCAATGCAGTTGGGCATGACGCCATTTTGGAGGCTGTTGTAGCCGAATGGAATGGGGCTAAATGGGATTGGTTGCAGGAATGGCTGGGTGAGTGGTCAAAGAGTGAAATGGATATGACAGTGCGGGGGCTCCGTTCTTCAACCACAACACCCCGAACCCTCCGCAATGGTTCAAATGTCCTTGCCTGTTCGGGTGGTAGCAGTGGGCACAGGAACGACCCTTGGGGACTTTTGGGTGCAACAGCAACCTTCACCCATGCCACCTGGGTTTTGGGTTCATGTCCTCAGTATGAGTGGAATCCATGCCCTTTTGAATGCCATGATCTGAGCGCAATGCCGCAGTGCGCTTCTGCTCTGGTGCCAACACGTCAGGCACCCGTTGCAGGCATGCACCTAACGAGTGAACTCTGATGCCACACCAGCAACACGTAGGGTGCTTGCTCTGACCTCCTGGCGGCTCATGGACCGGAGCACCATCGTGACTGCACTTCGCCGTGCAGTGATTATCAGCTATCAGTGCCACATCAAACACACCATAGACCCCTTGCTAGGGGCGGCGTGTAGCATGAATCCCTGTTGCATGTGGTGGGCTGAACTACGCAAGTGCCTGCCCCAACAAATGGTGATTGCATCCACGACTGTTTGTGCATTTTGCGTGCGTCCCATCAACACGGGGTTTTCGAGTGCAGTAGATATGCGGCACCATGGGTGCGTGTTGTAGGGCTGAACTCAACCACACAGCACCCACGTCGGACCGCGATGTACACTCATAAGGCCAATGACCTCCCTTATGACAAATACCACAAATGACTGGCTTCAAAAATGACTGCATGTTGATCAATAAAATTGAAAATACACTGGACGGCACAGAACAGAATGAATGCAATCACCTCGATGAATTGGTCACGCTGAACAGTAAAAAATGGTATGCCAACGGCCACAGATGTTGCAGCAGACCCTGACCCCTCAAGGAACAAGGTTGCAGAGCAACAAAAGTCAGAACAAAAAGCTCTTCAGTGACATTGCCATAGGCACCTTTCGCTGTGACAATTGAAATGCCATGCATCAGGACCTACCTACACAATGTTGGAAACATCAAGCAGACACCTCGTTCTCGCCTACACTGCGCCCCCGTAACACCGTAGCACTGCGCCCCGTCAACATTACATCCCCGCAACACTCTGACCCCCCCCCAAAAAAAAACCTGGAATAACGTGCCTCAGGAGCACTATGGTCCTGGGACACAAACGCCATGGGCAGGGCTTTAGTGACTGCTTTGTCCAATACCATTCAGTAGTGCACCTTAGAATTGTAACGTGCCCTAAGACTACAATTATTAAGTGACAACGACCCACTACAGCCACCCAGGACATGTATGCCCCAACAGGTCTGCAGCACCGGGACGCGCACCCACAGCCACACCTTCCAGCTCCTTAATCCTGAGTTCCATGTGCCCCACCACGGCCTCCATCTGCACGAGCTTATGCTTGTAACTCTCCTCAATATCGGTCATCTCCCTGCGCACCTGCTGCACGACCGCCTCTGTGTCGCTTTGCGGGGGCAGGGCTTCCATGTGCTGGATCTTTCTCTCCAGCTCCTCGGTGTAATGTTGCAGGCAGACCTTGTCCCGCAGCAACTGCACAGCGCACACGAGGCAGGCGGACTCGACCCTCTTTGGGATGACGGCCAGACCTACTCCATCGGTAGGTCAGGTATTGCGTCCAAAGTCCATGCTGTGCCTGCCATAACGGCCCTGATCGCCGTCTGATCCATTGCTGGCAAAGGGCATTTCACGAGAGTGCGTCAAACATTGATCGTGAGGTCTGGTGGTGTGGGCATAGCTTGCAATTACCTCGGCTTCAGATTCGGCGAACCTATGATGGTGGCGGCCTTGAATACCTGGGCAACCCTGGCTTCGTGCACCCGCACGTCCATCGTAGCCACCTTCGCGGCTCAGAACGTGGGCCCGTTTTACACCATACTTGCGCTTCCATGTGTCAGGGAGAGTTTGTGGATGCCTGAGCGTTTTCGTTGTCCAATTCTTTTTGGGTTGGTTGCGCAATAGCCCCAATCTTTCGCACGAAAGCCAAAACCGCTCTGCCGCCCCCTGAACAAGAAGGGCTATCTGGGTTGGTTCTTCATTCTAGTTCTTGTTCAAAAGGTATGCGCCCGGGATCATCAGCGCATCTGCGAGCATTGTCATGTCTGCAGGTGATTTCTCATGGAAGGGCATACGCCACAGACCTGTTGTGCTCAGTATTCAAGGAAGGCCTGCAGGGGGAGAAAGGGGGTGGAGGATGCTGGCGAGAGCGCGGAGGCCTCCATGGTCCCAGTTCCTTTGAACCGTTGCAACAATTATGCCATGGGAATCGGCTGATGAGTTGCTTAACATGACACACACACACACACACCGGGCTGGGACTGGCCGGGCTCAGGCTGAGGCGGGGCTGGGACATGCGTTCGGCTGGGGTGTGGCATGCGGTCCAACAGCCGTGATTTCACTACCAATCACTTCTTTGGACGATCCACTGGCTTCGGAGGCGGCCCAAGCCAGGGGAGGGAGGGAGGGGAGCAGGAGGGAGGGTGCATGGTGGACCAGGATCCGAATGGTTGGTTCATCCGTTTACAGACGCTGCACGGGCCCCTGCCATGCAGGGCACAGCGATACGAACCTGCCCCAACCTGTGGCTTACTTCAAGGACATCACCGAATGGGACCTGTCGTTAAGGGCTGCGTTGTTAGTGGACTTGCAGCAGAGGGCATACCTGCTGCATTTCGCTCTGAAATTGCTCATGAGTGATGGATGGCATTCCGGATGGGGGCGGATGCGTGTCTCGGAACGGCTGCATTTCGCTTTGCAGATGCTGCTGAGCCACCGCAGTGCTAAAGACAAAGTGTGAGGGGGAGTGTGAGGGGCCTGTGCATTCACACATGACTATGCGTCGTGTGTCCGGTTCACACGGCTGTGGCGCTGCGCACGCAGCGGCGCTCTCAACAGGGACAGGAGGTGGGGACTGGCGTCATCGACCTGGCCAAGTGGCGTTCTGCCGTTGGAGACACGTTCTGACGGAACATGGCCACTTGAAAATTGTCGATAGAGGTCTGCAGGCTGCGATCCACGGGCAAAGGTACGGTCTGCAGGCTGCGATCCACGGGCAAAGGTACGGTCTGCAGGCTGCGGTCCACGGGCATAGTGCCTCGCAGACTGCTATGAGGCATATGTTTGTCAACGGACATCCGGGAGCCGGCCCCCTTTTCTACAGTGGGCCGCAGACTGCCACCGAGGGCCCCATCTTTGTCGAATGATGCACGCAACGAGCTGGAGGCCCCATCCTTATCCGCCGCCCACATGCTGCCGCCGAACATTCGGTGGTTGTCGACCGATGTGCGCATGCTGTACCCACCATCCGTTTGCATCGACGCACGTGTGCTGCCAGGAAAGCCACTGCAAAAACGGAAGCCGATGTACAATCACATTGCATAGAATAGACCTTAGTGGACGTGGGCACTTACCTCACCCTCCCGTTGACACATGCCAAAGGGACATCTGCTGACTGCGGTGCGGGGGGTGGGGGGGGCTTAATGCAAAAAAAAAATGTCAAACAAAATCTTGTTGATGTACGCCTTATACAATGGTGTGACAGCTGTCGGTACTGTCTGCGGGGGCGGGAAAAGGTGAATTAATGAAAGTGTGCTGTGCAGAGCGCACCTTGACGAAAAACTAGGTCATCGGTGCCTTTTTATTGCATCAACGTCACTGGGATTTGTTGTTGCAAGTCAGGCACCCAAACAGATAGCAGCCAGGGGCACACACCCGGTGAACACCAGACTTTGCACTGCAAAGGTCGATAATGTACACACCGCCTTTGAGAAAGCAACCGTGCACTGCATGCAGCAAAGTGTCAAATCATCTGGCAACACATCTATGTAGAAATGTGTCATTGGTAAAGGGAAGCCATATGAACCTTCACCCACAGTCGGTATTTAATGAACAAAAACATTGGCCACCAGGCACTGGCGGTTGGCGGTTGATGGTCAACTGCTGGCGGTTGGTGTTGACCGCCGGTGTCGACCGGCAGCCCAAAGATTTTACAAAATGGACCTTAATGAAAATAGAAAAAAGTCTCGTTGTGAAGGGATACCATTGCTGCGGTGGATGGTCAATCACTGGCAGCCATTTTTAATGTGCTCACTCAGAAAAGCATGAACCACTCGGAGAACCATCTGGTCAAACATGTGCACATCAAGTGGGCTGGGGATGCAGAGAAAAACACTCTCTTTTGTTGCCGCTGTCCTATTTCCCAGGTACATAGGCGCGGTAAGTTAAGTTGTAGCTGGTGGTGCAAGGCTGTTACTGCTACTACTTGTCCTAGCTGTTGCTACTGCTGCCATGGCGGCTGCTGCAATGCTACTGAGTGTTGAAGAAGTGTTGGCTGAGCTGAGAGAAATTTTGCATGGCTCCGAGTAATAGCCAACGTGTCTGTGTTTCCTTGGACCGCGGAACAGGTGACCTATGGGCCCGAGGACACCTGTAGCCAGGAATTTGGGGTGCACATGTGGCAGCAGCAAGCAGGCCCGGATTCGCATAGGCTGATATTCTGCAGGAACACTCCTCCGGTGATACAGCAAGAGAGTATCCAACTGTACAGCCTATACAATGCTGCTGCTTCTGCTACACTGCTGCTGCTGCTGCTGCTGCTGCTGCTGATACTACCTGCAATCCTGTCTTTCTTCATAAGATTGAGCTCCTTCGTCAATTTTGTGTTCCTGCTCTTTCTGCACAAGACTAGATGGCGAATGACAACAGACCGAAAGCTGTTACTGTGTATTCAACTGCAGTTCGATGGCAGCTGTCTCATGAATGGCTCTTTGTTGACTCTTGGGTGCAACTAACAACCCAGATTCCTTTTGCCTTGTGTAAGTAAAGACCTGAAAGCAACATTTGGAGGGTGTTGTATGCCCTTTACAAAGCCTTCCATTTTTTTTCCTGAACCACTTTGCTCATTCCCAAAAGCAGGTGTCAGCACCCGTCATCTGCAAGGGTACGTGGAGACTCTGGGCAGATGATTGCATTGTGCTTGTGTGTGGTTGGGCCTGTTGGCTATGAGAACGACAACGAGCAGAAAGGAGACAACAGTTCGGCGTTGTTCTGGGACATCTCTGATCATTGGATTTTCGTTTGTGAGCCTAAGAGCCGTGCTTTTTGGTAAATTGAACTTTTCCCGTAATCGTAAGATGTTACACTGCCACTGTATCCAATTGACCACATGTTGACAGCATTTGGTGTTCGTACGGATGCAAGCAGCAGGTGCAATCCATCAGTAAGGTCCATTGCGTGAAGAGCTTTCAAATTTCATCACTTCTACATTTGATTTGTCCTGTAGTCAGGATGTGCTCTGATGGGCACTCTGCAGAAGGGACCCTCAGGGCCATGTGCAGAGGTGGACTCAGGGCCTACTACACTTCTCTGGGCATCAACCCCAATGTTGTGAGTAGGCCCTGCACACATACAACACAGCCATCTGGGCTTGGGGTGTGCTACCATTTCCTGGAGGGTCAAGGGGTCAAACTAACATCAGCACAAATCATGGTGACACTTTCCAAAAGCGACAAGACACATGTTCCACCGGTTGCTTGGAGGAATGAGTAAAGCGGCTCACTGCCAATGCCGCCTTTGTGGTTCCTTGTGCCATACCATTTTCCAATCTGGCTAGGACTTGACCATACCATGTGTAGTTCCTATCCAAGCTGGCTATTTGGCCATACCACATTCACTTCTATCCATGCTGGCTAGCCATAATATGTCTCAGAACAGGAATGTACACACAAACACAAACACCACACACATTAACACACAACGGTGCAAAATGACGCCGCACTGAGTGCAACAGTGCCAGTGATGGGAAGTTTATGGTTCCCAACCACGGTGCACACAAGTTGCGTTGTACAAAACAGAGTGGCAGCAGAGTCAACGCCCCTCCCCGTGGCCGTTTGTTGGTGTGAAATTGCATTAGCAGCGCATTGATCTTCCAGCTTCGAACTGCCATTAACAAGAAAGGGATTGGGGCAATCGCGATTCATGCAGTGATAAAATATTTGCCGAATCGAGGAACTGGAACTTGACCCTGGGACAACCGCCAAATCCATCAACGGTAAAATGCGAACTGCTGTCAATCGACTGCCGACAACAGACCAAAGGAAACGAACAGGACTGAATGCGTCCATTGCACCCCGACTTGCTTTTCTCAGCGCAAGGGCATCTGCAGCGCATATACCTTAACACCAACTCCGGGTCTCGAGACCGGATGGAATCGTGGGACTCACGTCTCCGGCGGCGGTTCTGCTTCAGCTTCTCATCGATCTCCTTCGTCACTGCAAACTCTACCTCATTGCCCCCGATCTGCAGATCAGTCAATACCTTGTTTACTGAGAGCGCATCGTTCAGCGCACGGCCGCCCATGCCTCCGATCTGCGAATGCAGGCGATGAAGGCCAGCCACGTGTGGCACATGACCGAATCGGCGGTCTCCTTTGCCCCACTCACACCCATCCCTTAGCGCTGGAAATGGGGGGACATCTCGTTGAGTGGCAAAACAATGCGTCAGCAGAAATGGGCCTTGTTGTTGGCGCAACACTTCTACTGTTGAGCGGCCTGACAGGGAGTTTGGTAATACTGCGCAAGAGATGAAATAAAACTTAGCAAAATGTAGTGATACTTAATATAAACGAAGTAAAACTTAATTAAAAAATTGTTCACGAATGTAACAAATTTTAAATTTGATGGTTCAAGTTTTTTGCTTCTTTACAAAAAAGAAAAATTTCACTAAGTTTCCAAACGTAGAAAAAAAAATCTTTTGTACAAAAAATTTTGTTTACTAAGTTTTACCACAGACCCACCACGACAACCCCATTGTGGAACATGTAGCACACGATGAGTACTCAGCACAGAACGTCCGGCCGCAAACTATCGGTCTGTAACGTCATGCTCCGAAGGCTGGACCCGCTCAGATCCTGAGCTGCTCTGTGTTCAGCACAGCCGCTGTACAGGGCATCAAACCACAGGGGGGCGCACGGCCTCTGTCCAGACCCGTGGTCATAGCCGTGCATGTACGGCTGCGTATGGGTAGGCTCGATGCTTGTGTACGGCCGTGTACAACTCGGCTTGCTAGCTACCGACAGCGATGTACAGCGAGGTCGGTAGACAATGGAGTGGGCAAGAACAACAACACGACCAACAATCCCCAACCCTCCGGTGCCTTACCAGTCGACCCCATCATCGGACGCGGGCAGCACTTCAGGTCCATCGGTCATCACAAAAAATCCCTGCTGCGTTCGGTTGCTCTGGAGAGCTGCGTACGACTGTGTACGGCTGTGTACGGCGAGATCTGGCTACTCTGTACAGCTGTTGGGGTGATGGTTGCGTACGGTGTTAACCATGGGTCTGCTGCTGTCGCTTCCGCACCGTCCCGGTCTGAGAATCCACCCTGAGAGACCGAAGTTGTTTTCGGTATCAAATGTGGTGCCACCATCAGAGGCCACTCTCTTTTGCAAGGGAGTTGTCCCAGGGCATTTTGCCACCGGTTTAGCAGCCAAGGGTAACGCGCCATGCGATCATCATCTTCACTCACCCAACTGACAAGAATAGGTGAGTCCTCACCAGTTTGATCAGACACATGTGAGTTGCCCCACTCATCCATGTCAGCCAAGAAAATCATCAAAATTTTTCTTCTGGGCAGGCGACAATCCCTTCAAAAAGCCCTCAAACGACCTCAAACGACCAATTAATTGTGCGTCCCCATTGCAACCCATGGTAGTAGCAGTGGACAACCCAACGGTCACAAGTGGAGGGAGGGAGGAGGCTGCTGCTGCGAGCCACAAGCAGCCAATCCTTCCGTTTTGGCCAGCACAAAGCCACAAACGCAAGAGACGATTCTGCAGCTCGTTTGCACTGGACGGAATCCCAAGAGCAGGCATCACACGGCGCGGCATTTCGAGTTTGACCCACGACCCTTTGTAGAGGTGAAGACGTCAGACAGGGTGCACCATGCCCTGCCGCAGGTTTTGCTACGCCAGTTTCACATTTTCGGCACTGCAGTGCGGAGCGTACCTTGTTCCACCGCAAATCCAACGTTTCCAGGTGGTTGTTGAGTTTCAGCATTTGAGCCAACGCATATGTGCCGTCCTGCACAACTTTGTTGTTCCGCAAGTCCAGCGCTCGTAACGTCCGGTTACCACGTAATGCATCCGCAATCAGGTTTACACTAGAGAGACAAAATGCATCACATGCTGTCCCCATCAGGCGATTGCTTAGTGCCCAAGGGGGGGGGGGGGGTCGTTTGGGGCCCTGGCCAGCCCCACCCACCAACCCACCCACATCACGGGAAAAACGAAATTTATCAAAGGGACTGGAAATCTTTCTGAGGATGATTTCAGGTGCACAAACTTTTTTTTGGCCTCTGAACCCCCACCCCCCGCCACCATCCAACCCCACCTCCCCTCGGGCTAGGGTCGACGAGGCACTAGGCAATAGGCTGGTCCCCATCACCCCGCACCCAAGCATAAGCATTGTGCAATTGGCCAAGGGTGGGGTCAGTCGGTTGTAAGTTGCAAAGATACAAAGGCGTGGGACATAGCACAACCAGTGTCATGGCCAATCCCTGCCTTGGTACTAGTGTCCCTAACAGACAACTATCTTTGGGCCAGGCTTTGCCTAGCCATTGCTGGTAATGGTCGATCCTTCGTTCCTGACGCCTCCCCGCCCGCCCTTGTTGCCCTATCCTTGCATCATCCTACTTCCTCGTTGTGCCTTGTTGTAATGGCGTGTGCCTCTTTTTCCTGGGTCGGTCAGTTGAGCTGTGATACTGTGACTCTTTCATGCTCAGTTTGGCCACCGGCTCCTGACTTTCCTCCTCTAGAAGAGCTCAGCATTGCTCCTGCGCGGCTACCACCACCACAAGGAGGCGGGTGTGAGCAAACCAACCAACAAACCAATCAATCAACAACTCAGCTTGGCTGGGAAAACCAAATTGACAGTCAACAACAAGCATAGGTGGCCTGCCATTGAAAGCCGGCCTACGGTTTGTTTAGGGAAGCAGAACTCTCTTCAGACATACTAATGACTGTGCCGCCACTTGTTGCCCCTCTCCTGCATGTATCTTGTCCCATTCTGCTCCTTTGCTTCACTTTCAGACAATATGCGACAATGGTTAGGGCTGTGTTTTGCTGGGATCGCCAAAGCCCTGCCTTGTTCCTGTGGTAAAATTTGGTGGGCTCACCAAAACTCCACCAGCTATGTGTGCGTATGGAATGCCAATACACTCCTCAAATGGGATGCGTACAAAAAAGCACAACAAAACAAGTGTTCGTTTTTCTCAGAGCTGTTTGGATCAGGAGGTTGTCCGTCAGTGAACGTAGTGGTTACAAAGATATCAGGCCCTTGTGGCCATGCCTCAAAAGAAAAAGAAACAAAAAAGAAGTAGATCAGGTCATCAGGGCCTGCTTCCCCTCTCCAACCTTGAGGGATGGCACCTTGTTAGGTGCCCGATGCAAAAAAATAAGTGCCTCAGCTACATGCCACCAAGTGAGCCGGCTCCAAAAGCTCTTAGTGGGCGGTGTTGGCTAACAGGGTTGGTGCTCCGGAGGTCCCTTTGGTAATGTGTGTCGTCAGCTAGTCGGACATGGCGAACCTGACTTGAAAATGTGCTCTCGGTTGCAACGGGTGTCCACACTGGCATCCCCTTATGCCATTGCGGAACACCCCGGCACACACGCATGCGCGTTCAACGAGGGCCCACAAAGAAGATGTTGTTGATGGGGTTTGCCATCCTAATACTGAGAAAAACCCCGATTGAGTGTCAGTCTCATTCTTCCACAAGCTGTTTTTGGCGTTTGCGGCTAATGTTGAGCTCGAAAATCGGCACATGCATGCACTTGGCCCAGCAAACAACCGACGTCTACTCACAAGTCACTACCACGGTGATAGCTCAGAATAGAACCTAAATTACTGCCGTGATATGAGCAATGGGCCAGAGCGGAGTTGCGCACAACAGTGAGCACACTAGCAAGAGACATTGGGAGCAAGTAATCGTGTAGATGACTTCAATAATGGTCCACAAATCCAATATCTTCATGCACATTCACTTCTTATCTCATTAGGAATCCCCAACATATGTCTAAAAGACACCCGTGGGCTTTTGGGGCCCTAAGGGGTTTGCATTGGCTTTTGAAGCCATTCCTTATATTCCCTTGGTACCTGCAGCTTATAGCTCCCACGTGTGCATGTGAAACCCTTGGTGCAGCACCTAATGAGCGCATACAATGCACGCACCTCCCCATGGTCAGTGCCTCCCCAACCCCTGGCCCCTCGCCAAGAAGGACCACACGATAGGACAAACGTAGCAACTCATGGGGAAAACAACTATGCAGGGGGGGGGAGGGGGGATGGATGGCTTCGGTGTCGGCCTCCCTGACCCCCTACAAAGCACAACTCGATTGCCTCCATCTTTCGTGCTCTCACCGTCGTCCGGCCCTGCCGCCCGCGCCGCCACCCTCTGCTGAGGTACTTCCTGGAGCCGCCACTGCGCCCTTGGCTTCGCGCCCCCACTGTCTTTTGTCTTGGCACCCTTTTTGGGCTACTGCTGCGGCAACTCGGTGACCTCCACCACGTCCCTCCGCGGTGGCACTGTTCGGGTTCGCTTGCGGCCCGCTCCATGATTGGCCTCCTCACTCGTCTCCATCCTGGGAGGTCGAAGAGCAGGGACCTCGAGCTCCCGCCATACCCAGCCCGGCCACATGCCGAGCGTCGTCCCTGGCTGCAGCACCGCCCTTGGCATGCGCCTGTTCCATTCCGGCCGCGGAACCGGCCCCCCACACGAAGCTCCACCTTGGGGGGGCCTTGTAGTATATCTTCGCTACCTCCGGCGTTCTCCAGCCCCCCAGAGCATGATGAACCGCACCGGGAGGCCGAGTCCGTGTAACCGGGCTGCTCTGTATCGCCTGAAGGAGTGCCAGCGCAACCCCTTGTAGGTGCCGCCTGGCCGCTCGCCTGGCCGCTCGAGGAGGTGTTGTAGGCCTTCGTGTAACCCATCCCATCCCCGGAACCATGCGGGTCGGTCACGGTGGTATCCGTGTAGCGCCCGCGACCGTACCAAGAATGCAGCCCACCGCCCCGTCCATGGTCCCCTTTCCTAACGCTATTCGCCAGCCCGGGACTTTGTTCCCATGAAGATGGGCTGCTTGTCTTCGACCCGCACTGTGACGGCCTCGTTGGCCCCGAGGCAGTGCGCGCATGACAGGAAGGCGAGGGCGATAATCTCCCACCCTCCCGGCGACCCTGCAATAGCAGCCAGATGTTGGACGGCAGCCAGGCTTCCCCACTCCTTTGCACGGGCCTAGCCCTCTTTGTCTCCGGCCTTCTGGACCCCACTGACCAGATACCAGTCCCCGGGCCGTACTGTGCATTGCGGCCATCCCAGCTATTCGAGCAGCCTGACGGGGGAGAGCACCTTTTTGACGGAGCTCTGTCCCGGCCCCCGTCGTGCGATGTCGGCAAGCTCGTTCTCCAGAACTTCGAGGCGTCCGCACCCAGGCTGCATCCGTTCTCGTCACCGGAGGTGGTTGAGGGCATGCTCGTACCCGTGAGGGTCTCTTCGCCAAGCCCCCGGAACAGGGATGCGTGGTAGGTAGCGCACTTGGTGCCACGCCCCTGCGTGCGGCCCCACTCGTCGCTGTCTAAGTACCAGTGCGCCTGCCCGCAGTCGGAGCACTTACTCTTGGGGGGCTCCGAGCAGTCCTCCCACGCTCCTGGCCGCTTTGATTTTAAAAAGCCGTTTGCCACCTAGGAGCGTGAACTTGGTGTTTGCTACTATCCCGGTGTGCCGCCTGCTTGCCTCATGATCGCCGCAATCTTCTCAATGATGATGAGAATGACGTGATCCCCAAACTGTTAGTGCTGCCGCCACTGCTACTAGAGCCACTGTCATTAGAGTCCGATGCGCGGCACTTTCCATTCTGGTGCCGCTCCTTCTTCTTCCATGTTTGGGCCTTCTTCTTTTCCTTTTTTTGCGCTTGTCCTTCACCTCGCTCTTTAGGTCATCCGCGCCCGTCACATTGCAGCCCAGCAGTATTTTCCATATCTTGTTGGCCAGGGAGTACGGGCCCGGGATATCTGCCTCGGCCTCTGTCTTGGGCTGCCACTCCAGCGCCTTGCAAAAGTGGATTGTCCAACGCTGGTCCCCTGCCCTTTTGCGGAGCATCCGCGCTGAGCTTGCCGTCAGCTTGTTCCATTTGGGCCATCCTGTTCCATCCTGTTCCATCCTGTCGTCCTCCATGGTCTCTGCCGCCCCGTCGCCGTGCCCCTTGGGGCGCGAGAGCTACGTTCCTACGCCCCCGTTGTCATGGCCTCCGGCGCCCGTTGCTGCGGCGCACTCCAGCTCTTGCAGGGAGGTGCACAACTGGAACGCTGCCTCCGACTGCACCTGCACCTGCTCTAGGTCCGGGACCTCAATGCTCCAAGCCACACTGAGGCCCAACAGGAACACGTCCCGGTATGCCATAAAGCTTTTGCATACCAGGCATACGTTCAAGGCTTTGTTGAAGACCACCGCGAGCTTGGAGGTGTTGAGCCTGCTCGTGCGCACCCAGTGCCATATCCCGGCCTCCAGCACTGTGGCCCTGCTCTCTAGTGGCACCTCGAGTGTGCACTAGTACTGCAGCAGCAGGTGGCACCACGCGGCATCCATCAGGGACTTGTCATGGGCCAATAGCTTTTCCCAAGCCCAGGCCCCCTCTCCTTCGAACGTCTCCATGGATGCCATGCCCCACAATGCCTAAGTACTTTAAATAAAGAAATGCTGGGAGGGAAAGAGCTGTTGAGTGAGGCGGGGATGGAGCTTGGGAGGCTGTTTGTGATGAACCTACTTTACTGCAAGTGCTACGCAACTGCAGTTCTGTTCCCCGTCACCGGTTGGATACGCACACACACATGGCACCTCAAGCTCCTCAGTGGCTGTACTCAGCACTGCAAGGCAATCAAAATCCGTATCCTACACACTTGTGATGCCCTGTGGACTGAGGTCCCGGTCCAGACGCCAGCTACTGTATGTTGCTCACTCCCCATACACATGCTGTTTGAGCCAAGCCTGCAGCTTGCCAGCTACTACCCCCGAGCTGCAGGCAGGGCATAAGACAGGTGGTACACTATTTTTGGAGACAAACCCAATATCAAATATGGGGGAAGGGACGTTGGTCGAAGGGTGCTCATTATCACTCATGACATGGTATCACACCACCAGCTGCATCTGAAAAGGCAGCACGAAAATGCATTGAAACAGTCGCTCCATGGTATCTTTAGTCCAGAGGCCATAGCATCCAAGAGGCTGCACCCTCTAGCCTGAGTTCCATGTCCCAACATCACATCTCATGAAGCAACAAGGACCAGGGCAACGCATGCAAATCATACCCACCATCAGCGCCAATGTTATTCCATTCCAAAGACAACTTGGTCAAAGTCCGATTGTGTTGCAAAAGGCGTGCAAGTGCTCTCGCACCATCACAGCGAATGTTGTTACCTCGCAAATTCATGGTCTGAATACTCGAGTTTGCCTGGAGTATGACATACAGGGACAACTGTGGCAAGCCGCGTGCAAGAAATGCAGAGGCTACACCAGACCACACACACCAGCGCCACTGAGGCCCCATTGTGCCAAACAGTCAGTGGACGGCATCGCTCTCGTTGCTGCACTTAGGTTGCACAAATGTGGCAGACCACACAAACTGGAACAGAAAGGTGGGGCATCATTAAGGAGCCAGTGGCCAATAAAAGAATGGCGGCACGTTGTACTTGCACAACTGCTTCTATCCAAAGGGCCTACTTGTTTGGATGACCCCCCCCCCCCGGAATTTACTCGTTGGTGCAAGACGGTTCCCTCAGAACACCAATGGAACATGGCCCAAATGGCCATAGCATGCACAAAATGACCATGAAAACCCCTGTTCTGGTTTGTGCTTAGGTCGATTGTTGAATCTTCTCCCGTGCATCCCGGATCCATGTGGTCATCAAATGCCAGGATGGGCCGGGCACTCATTCGTTATCCCCTGGCTGATCGAAAATCCGTGCATGCCATGCCAAAAAAAATTGTCCCACATATGCTCCAAACTGCTGATTTGTTTCAGCTTTATTGCACCCTTGTGCAAAGGGGTACCATTAGGGCTGATGATTGGCGCAAAATATGCTGCAGATTTCAACACAAGCAACATTCATGGCTGAATTTGAAAAAAAAATCCAGTGACATGGAGAAAATGGGTTGCCTGAGATGCAATCAATGCATTTGACATGGACTACTGCAGAAATACCACCAAAACCTGAAAAACTACCATTCCTGTGTAAATTAAAAAGGTCAAGAAGATGCTTCCTTCGCCACTCTGAGGGAATCACAAGCGCGTGTGAGGAAAGTGTGGGCCTTCATTCAGAACCCAGGTGCAGGTGCAGGCGGTGTAGTCCAAATCAAAAGTGCAGATGTACACCCTACCACCAGTGGTGCAGACTTGTACGTTATAATGGCCACCTTGGGTGGGGTGGGGTGCTTCCCATACAGGCTCGTGTGCCAGTTGGTACTCCCGGGTGTACACACTGGTTTGGGTTTTCGGGAAGAAATTGTCCACATTGTTTGTTCAGAGACAGCGGGAAAACATATTTTGTGGGTTAAGAGTGGCCAGTTGTCCCGCTACTCAACAGCGCTGCTTGGTGTCCCTCCCATGCCGATGTTGGTGATGCTTCGCATGAAGTCTTTCTGAGGACAGTAAAATTTGGAGGGTGCTATCCACCACTAATGTGGGAAGTGTAAAACAGGGCTAAGGAGTTCCTAGCACCTACCTGCGGTGTGCACCTCCCAGTGTATGTGCACACTTCTAAATGGGAAACCCTTGTGCTCCTCTGACTGTAATGGCCTAAAGCATCCAACACACCAATGGGTCCATGACCTCTCACGCATTCTCCAACAGTTGAGGTAGGCCAACCAGAACGCCTTGAATTAGCATTGCACATGTACTGCATCAGCTGGACAATATTGACTGTCAACTGGAGCATTCTGGCCGCATCATGTAGTGAGTAAAGTTGCGTATGGCCGAAAATCTGGGCATTTTGGATCATCTTAAGTGCCTTTGAAGGCCTTTATTTGGGCCCAAAAACGGGTGAACGAGGGTGACAGCTGGGGCAACAATGTGCCCAAAAGTGAGGAAAAGTGTCTTTCATCATTTCAGTGGGTCTGAGTGCATATGCTACCGTCTGATGCATTGCATGGCATACACTTGAACAGGAGAATTGACGCATGTGTTGCTGACACACTTCATACTAAGCAGTCCAAATGCTGTATTGCTCAGCATAAAACCATCCACAGTCCGGAGGGTCTACATACAACTCCAACAATATCTGACCCTAGAGGCTTTGGCCGGCTCACTTTTCTTGCCTTTTGTGGCTCATGCCCCGAGCTGCCAGCGAAAATATCTGGGTTGATTTGTCTGTGCTGCCCCTTCATAGAAGAGGCCCTCTATCTGGAGTATGTTTCATGGTGCTGCTGGTCGGCTTGCAGGCGTGACACACCTTTGCCAGAGGCCTCGGAGCCAGCACCACAAAGGTGGTCAGATAGTTGGAACCTTATGTTTTGCTGTTGTGGCCATGACGCTGTTGTTTCTCATGTGTGTGCACCACACCTGGGCCATTTCTTACCTATTTTTTTGGGGGGGGAGGCAACCCTGAGATGTTGCTGCTCTCCTGGCAGTTGGCAGCATGGATCGACTTCTTGCCACTCACGAAGAACCAGCAGTGTGTTTGTGGTGGTGGGGGGGGATAAAATGAAAAAGGCAGGCACCCACTTTCTGGCATGAGGCACAGCACTTGGACTGCCCCCACACAGGGGAGCTCAGCCAAGGAGGCATCCACTGACAAACCCATACACCAGCACAGTCAATGGCACCAGAAACCGTTTGCAACAACATTTCTGCATCGCTCGGGGGTTGTGTGAAGGGCATCACTAGCATGTCCACAAATGATAATTACTGATTGTGGTAGCCTTACGTTCCTGTGCTGCAAGCTGCTTTGCCGGCTGGCCTGGCGCCTGCACCACATCTGATGTGGCACGTGTGACACAATGCCAGGGTCCAGATCACCAAATGTTACACATCAGTGGTGTGCAACCTTTTTTTTTATTTGCAGGCCTTTTGCATTTTGGGGTAAACGAAAGGGTGGCTTAGCACTGTGGTGTCTGTGAGCAAGGCCGCCCAGTCCCCCGTGTCAGAGGAGCCGGACGACCTGTGCCACCCCCCCCCGTTCCGGCGAGAAAAACCCAATGTTCCGGCGCAACGTTCCAGCGAGCCGTTTTTTCAGCAAAAGAGGTTCCCAGTGCCCAGGATCTCCGTCCCAGGGCCCAAACACACCTTCCTTTTGGTTGTTCTGTAGTTGGAGTAATGTGGAAACCCAAAGCAGCCCTCAATTTGCAAAAAAATATTTCATCTCTCGGTCTCTACATGGTTCCTGATCAGTGGTATGTCGGAACCTGCCACTGGTCCAGTGGTATATGCATTGGTCTGCAGGTTGGCAAGCGTTGGTTCAGACCCCGCTCACCACCCACCGAAATTTTTTGCACTTTTTGTCACTTGGCTCTGATCTGCATCCAAAGCTGTCCTTTTTTTTTCGTGCAGAAACAAGGCTGAAAGAAAGGTGGCAACAGGCCGACAAATGCGTTGTCCAGGTTCATCTCGGTGGGCAGCAACAGGGGTCTTGTCAAAGAACTTGTTAGGTTTGACACACAAATCACAGACATTTCCCTCATCAACGTCAACATCATCTTCCCATTTCTGTTGCAATAACAGCTGCTCCTTCAGTTGCAGATCATGGAAATCAGTCATGGATGCCCCCTTGGAGCCACAAAAACAACATTTCAACATCTCTGCCAGTGGATGGAGGAACACAAGTGTTACTGGCAAAGTGGCTGACAACGGTTGACAGTAGCAGCAAGCCTTTTCACTGAAAAACATTGAGCCTCCCAGGATCACAACGTTCCGGCAAAACGTTCCAGCACGTTCCGGCAATTCCGGTGACCGGAACGGGGGGGAGGGTTGCCTGTGAAACCTCGGAGGCCCGCCAAGGGCCATGCTTTAGCACTGGGTCTCTACAACCACGGTCCTGGATTCCACCCGCCCTTTCAGCCTGACCGATTTTGCCTCTCACGGCCCTCACCAAAACGGTGGGCACTGGCACATGTGCTGCGTGGCGAACGTGCAGTACGCAGTACGAAGCGACATTCCAATATCGACACCCCATTAGAGTGCAATGGGCGAGGGTGACGTGGCGGGGTTGCATTCAGGGCATCCGGGCATGACCCCCATGGCCCATGGCCCGGCGCACATTGTGTTCAGAAACTGGGTTTGCTCTGGCAATTCGGAGATGCGGCATTCGTGTCGGGGGGGAAAGAGGGCGGGTCCAAAGCGGGGGTGCGGGGGCAGAGTTTTGTAGCGGATTGGGGCACTACAAAAGGCACGCAAGACGCCCTAAATCTTCACACTGGGAAACCTTAGGCTTCCCAAAAGCATAGCCCCTGCCCCATGGCCCCTGCACGCTTTGGAAGACAGGTTCTGTGGATCTGCTGGTTCGGGATACCCTCTATCGGGAAGCAGCGGGTGTGGTGTTATTTGGAGCATAGCACACCTGCAGAGACTCGCATAGTTCAATCGTGCCCTCATCGCCAATGTACGCATCAACAAGCTCTACTTCTTGGAAATACGTGTCCCCGCGAAGGGCTCGAGCAATTGCAGTGGCAGCCTGCACATATGGAGTCAAGCATCTGTGTATCAGCAGACACAAATGAGGGCCTGACTGCTGGACGTCTAGGATTGCCCATAAGCTGCACTCTGTCAGTGTGTATTTCGGGAGGGTGGGTTCCATAAATGGCTCCCATGCAGTGCAACTAGTGTCCAGTGTTATACGTCTGTTGTGCAACCTGCTTTTTGATCCCAGCCATTTGTCCCTTGAAAGTATGTGATCAAAAGTGCAGTTTTGTGGCTAAGATTGGAATGAGCAGCTGCCCCAGAATATAGCACACTGATGTTAGCCCAAGCATAGCGCCTCCTCCCGCTGCTGCATCGTGGTGCTGCACCAGAGCACAGCACCGTGCTCCTGCCGGATGGAACAACGGCTACAGCTGCCCAAAGGATCAGCACGCTGCTGCTACCCAAAACCACTGCACCTTGCTGTACTGCTGCCCTTGGGCAAAGCTACGCTGCTGCCCAAAGCAAAACGCCTACCCAATAGCATCCAGCAGCTGACCATCCTGCTGCCATCCCCCCTGCACATATCAAGCTAGATATTTGGTCCTGACAATCTCCACGTGGACGGGCGGCATTTGTGAATGCGCTTTCGAGATGCACTTGAACACACGACAATGCGTTCAGGGACGGCAAAACAAAGCAAAGCACAAAGCTAAAAATCCACGATGCAAGTCCGGTGATACAAACCCCGCCAGCTTTGCACAGGTGGTGCAAGGCGTCGAAAATGGCCAGCCACGTGCGTGTCGGTTTTCAATGTGTTTATTGTTGTGCATGGCAATGTACCTCAACAGGTTCAGGTTCCATACCATGTACCGTTGGAAACTAAATGTGGACCTTTGCATGTGGACTTTGGCAACATTGTTGGGGCTAAATGGACGAATTAATGTTTTTGGGCCAATTTGCGATGCTTTGGCAACTTTGATATTTCGTGCCTTGCCCCAGGGCAACTCAGCCAACCATTTGCCACTCTGGCCCATAGTGAGGGGTTCTATTCTCTAGGCAAAGACTTTCTGGCCTTGCGGGCATGAACCCACAACAAGGAGGCAGGACAATGTATCTTGTGATCATTGGTTGGGGACGAAGGCCGGAAGTGGCACGCACGTACGGACAAAGGGTTGGAGGAGAGACGGCGGAACTCTGCACGCACGAATGACCGCACGGTCGCCACTCGCGCGACGGTGTCCATGTATGGAACATGAAGTGAAGGGGAGCATTCCAGGATTCCAGACAAAGGTTTCTCTAAGGGAGATGAGAAAATGGGGTCTTGGGGGACAACATGGGTGTAGATTGCACGAGGAAGAGAATATCTTGCGAGGGCGAGAACAGTCTAGTGAGCCCGGGTGGGATAGGAGAAAATCACGGTTTGGATGCATGAGTCTCCATGTGTACCACCCCAAGGAAGGGGCGTGGATTACACACGGAAAATGTTGAGGTGAGGGGCTGCGAAAGTGGTTTTTTCATAAATCGGGCATTAGGTGTGTGGGTCCGTGACTGGCATTCAGCGTGCTCCGTGCCCGCATATTGTGCTCCATGTCACATGTGGTTTCGAGTGAGCGATTTTTTTCGTCGAATTGTCGCATGATGAATGAATTGCCTTTTATTGATGCCCGCCAATTCACCCGAGAGCACACCTACTCACAAAGCACGCTCAGCACCGGCACAACTCCTGAGTCAACAAACATGCAAACATGGCATTGTTGTCGAGGCTAGACGTGCATTTGCTACAATGGTCCGCTGGATCTACCCCCCATCGAAAAGGATTCTCCCAAGGCACACCTTCTCTCCGATTGCACGATGAGTCAAAGACAGCCGGTGCTCGGCAGAGCTTTCCTCCAACATCATGATTGCATCCACGGCTTCTAAAGTAAGTTCTCTGCAAACTTTCTGGTACCGCAACTTGAAATCATCCAGGCGTATGGATGCGCCTTGAGGTAGCCGGGAACTCGTTGTGGTGTCCATTGATACGGATCTAGAGGCATGAGGCCATCACCCATACCTATCTTTCAACGAAACCTCGCAACGCTAGATTTGTTTCCCTTGAAAGCGGTTGTGTGGGAACAATTTCCGGTGGCCCACCAATCGCAATCAATTAACCCCCAAGTGCCATCTTAGTCTTAGGGACTAAATGCACTCGGATGGGAAGCCAAATGCGAACCCACATAATCATTGATCCAAACAAAACCGCCCGCCGAGGAGAACGAGCTTGGTGCATCGTACTGTAATGGCCTCGAGCACTTTGCATGTGTGCCTTCGTGAGGGCTCCACCTTTGCACTGCCCATGGTTTGCCTGCTTTGTTGGATTGAACTTGCATCGATTGAAGCACAATGCTAAATCTCGCCTCGCCGTAGGCTCGGATTGATGGCCTTAAGTATTCTGAATTTGAATCCATCACTACCAAAATTTGGCTATGACTTTTCGGAGTGCGCGGGGGCCGAGTGATGCCGGGTTTGGAGCACCTATTGGTCACGGGCACGCAAGCACACGAAAGACAAACTCGTCAGTGGCTTTCAGTTCCCTCGACTTTCTATGTACTTTGTAGCATTTTTTGCTATTAGTGACAAAAGCAGCTCGTCGAAAAATCATCATTTGAACTCGTGTGACCAAATGACGTGATTCGATGTGCATTGTTCAACTTCTCTTCTGACGAGGTCTTGGTTATGCGCGCCGCACACGCATGAGGCCCTATGGAAGCCACAGGTTTGGGAGCCCGAACACCGTGTGCCATTTAGTGCTCGAATGAATCAAAAAACCTCACACCTCAGGAATTAACTCGGGAAAGGGAAATTTGTGCGAATGCCTCGGTTTCCGCCTTGGCTGCCTCATTTTGTCGGAAGGTATTTCCCACCAAGGTAAGTGAGCAATTGCTAAACAACCGGGTCGAACGCCACTATCACCCTTGAAATCTGCCTAGATGAGATGAAGCTGCAAAGGCAAGCGCACACACGTCAAAGAACTCCTTAGACAAGCAAAATGGCCAAACCCCCTCCCACCCTCAGGAGTGTACTTCAAATTTTGACACGCCCCCGGTGAGAGACCCTCCCACACACGCGGCACAACAAGAGAGTCTCAGATCCTCGTGGTATCTACACCGAGAGGGAGAAGTCTCAACCCAAAATCGCCCCTGAAATCCACACAGGTCATGACTATCTTGGTAAGAAACATCCTAACAAGAGAAAACAAACAACAAACAAAACACTAACTAGTTCAACCCTCATTTATTGGTCAAACATTTCATACCATCATCTTTACGAAGGAAAGCAAAGGAGATTGCAAGACCAATAATGTGGTCTTGTTCAATTTTCGAACACCAAAAGTCAAGCAATGTGATGTGGTTGAGCCAGCATTCACGAGAAAGAGAATGCAAAAAAATACATTGTTCTCTTTCGATGACAATAACGAACACTTTGTTGTTCAAGGCACATGGTGTGGGCACATGCTATCGCGTACTAGAGGGGCACTAGGTCACACGAAGTCACACAAAGCACCGAACAACAAACTGATCACATGGCCATTAGCTGCAGTGTAGCATGTATACAGGATAGGGAGAGAGTAGAGGATCACGAGACCATACCATCCCATGGTGTACACATGAAACACAAGACAACCTTCGCTTTCGTTTTTCATTCACGCTCTAGGACAACAATATTTCTATCAACCCACCGTGGCTTAGCCTTGCTCTTGCACAATCATCATTCAACCAGAAAAACACTTGCAGGGAACAAAAAATCAGACCCCCCCCCCCTCATGTACACATTGCATAGCGGCTTTCAGTGTGAAGAAACTATCAAAAGGTGTGGAAGACGATCAAAAGGGCCACAAAGAAGACACAAAACCGTCTTGGGGAGTTCAAACCATCTTTGCTTCAACGGAGGGTCACGTTACCACAGCTCGAGAACACGGCAGACAAAGCACATGCAAAAGAGCCAAGTGGCCTGAGCGAAAGCTTTAAGCAAAGATGCGGGTGGTTCGTGTGGTGAGGCAAATTCAGTGTACAGTGAAAATGGCATCACGACTGCAAAGGAGCTGCGCCTAGCCGCGGCCGGGTGGTTAGGAGGCTTTGGAACCTCCCCCCCTTGGCTGGCTGGCTGGCTGGCGCGCCCCCGGAAAACAGCCAAAATACGTAGTGCACCATTGTACCGCCTCTTCTCACGGATGGTATGGGTATGGGGATGGGTTTGCAAGGGTGGGGGGGTCAGCCACCTTTCAAGAACACCCTTACCTCATACTCCAAATTGCCTTGCCTTCGGAACCTCCCATAAAGACCAAAAACACAAAACATGGAATCAGCGCATCAGACGAATGTTCAACTACAAATGTTCTTGTTACCGATGTAAAGGGGTTGCCTCCAATACCTCAAAGTACACAATTGTCCTCAATCCGAAATAAATACCATCCATATTGCAATATATATCCCAAGGCACCTTTCCAAAGAACACTTTCGGCCCTTGTAAGTTTTATGAATGATGCCCCACTTGTGCAAGGCCCCAAAATAATGCTCCGTACGTGCCTGGTAAAACTGATGCACATGGTTCAACTCATCCTCAAGGCAGAGAACCCTTGGGAGGACACGGAAAGGTAGGCGAGATCACCGAGCAACGTATGGGTTGCACTTAAAGCGGGGCGGCATTTACGAGCAATTGTGGTGTCGCTCATTGATCCCGGATGCGGCCCGGAGATATAAGCACAAAGGCCAAGATGGAAGCGGGCACTTGAGAGGCGGCACTCACAAACGGAGCAAGCACAACAAACAGCTGCTCACTGTAATAATGGCATTAAACTTCACAACCGAGTGTTTATACTCTGGTTGATACAAGTGTGCACCACAAAGTACAAAAATTGGGAAAGTATCCCAACCGCCATCTGTGTCCGGAAAATGCGGACAACTATTGTTTGGATGATCAAGGTGGTCAGCACTAATTTCCACCATCACGCCAAACAAGTATTCCAATGTACTCTCAACAATGCGGCGCAACGTGCTTGGACTCGGTTGCCGCCGCACATTGCTCGGGCAAATGCTTTGCATGCACCGGTACGAGGGTGCTTGCTTCAACCATGCGAGAACGTAGTACAAGTGCTCACGGGTGATGTTGCGATTGGTACGACAATATTTGTCGTATATTAGTTCGGCAAGAGTCCAATGAACCCCGATCTGGGCCATACTCCGGAGATGGTTCAAACATATCGCAACCAGCAAAGCACACTACACAAAGGAAAGGGGCATGCGCATGCACTAATCATAAAACGGAACACCTAATTATAACAAACACCTAAATAAGCACAAACCAAGAAAAACAAGTTTTGGCCTCTCTATATGATTGTGGCAAGTGTGAGTGGTCCGCGTCCCATCTTGGGACCCTAACGTGGCTAGGGCTCGGCCATTCTACATCCCCGGTCGTGTCGACGCGTGTGAATTTGTTGGGCATGCCAACAAAATCACACATTTTGTCCTATTTAAAAAATGCATGCCCTAGGGCATCTCCATGCATGCTTGCCGACGTTAGTTGGACAAATCTATGTGGTAGCTCAAGTTATGACTGAGACAAATTTTCCAAGGACCCAACCAGGACAAGGGCACATTTTTAGGGTCCATTTTTTTGCACGATATGTATTGAATTTAAGTAGCAAAAACCGACCAAAAAAGGCTTTTCTTTTGGGTGGTGTGAAGCATCACTGAAAGAAAAGCCTTCCATACATCTTCTTGGACACTTGGTCTTTTGTGCACACTTTGTCTCTCATAACTACACTCAAATGATCATGGACCCATTTCACGCTTTTCTCTCGTGTGTTGTAGCTATGGCTATGCTTTCATGGTCGTGCCACTGACGAGTCCTGCGCGTTGCCTTACAAGCCTAGTCACGGAGGGTTGTTGTTGCTTCTACAATTGGACCTTTTGTGGTCCCGTTTCATCTTGATGGTTCAGTATCTTTGGTAGTGCCGGCTAACGTCCACCCATTTTCTTTTCCGATGTGAGATGTGTGGTTGTTGAATAGGCCGTAGAGACACTCAGATCGGGTGGACCCAGGGTGGCATGCGCACTAATTGGTAAGTGCTTGTGCGATTACTGAGGTAAATCTTTAGGTTGTCTCAAATGACAAAAACCACCGGACAAGTAAGCACAACCACCATTGTGGCCACTCTAAAAGTCGGTGATTGGTGTGGATTTGTACCCATGGTTTTAGGCTCTGCCACGGTGGGGTACCTTAACTAGGTGATTTCAATCTTTTGCCTTTGCAGTTCGCGATAACCGACGGGCCTTAGTGAGGCCGAGTCTTCGCATGAGACATCAAAATTTTATCCTAAGGTCGATCTCTCCTTGAGGAACTTGGAATGCAAGATGACATAAGCGGCATGCCCAAGGCCTTGTTGCGAATCGACGCATTTCCGATTTATGGCCGCTCACCCCACCTAGTTGAAAGATGCAATTGTGCCCACCAATTGTAGGCTACTTGTTTTTTCGTCATGTGGACAAATATGTTGTCAAAATATGGCCTCTGTATGGCTGGCGTTTGTGTTGCGTTTTCATGTCCTTGCACATTGTCCCTCGCACTCTCTCCTCTCCTAGCCGCGCCCAGCCAGCCTTGGCCAAGCAAAGAGTCAAATGACTTTACGATTTTGGGTTTTTCACTTTTTTGGAGCTGCGCCAGCCAGGGGGCGGGGGTTTGGCCGGCCGGCCAGCCAGCCAGCCAGCCAGCCAGCCACCTACGCCTGTCATCCACTTAGCCAGCCACCATTGCTTTGTACATGCATGTTTGCCTCACCGCCCTTGCTCTCAAGATCTCAAGATGATGTCACCGATCCATGGAGTGTGTGGTAAAATGTCCTTCCCTTTAAACAAGGCACATCATGCATCGGGATGGGGTTTTGGGTTGTTTGCTCGTGTGGGAATCCGGACCTAGTGGTCCAGTTGCACAATCACCAACACAATTGCGTTGCATTGTGTTGTAGCGTCCCCGTCTCACGAAGAAAAACCCTTCTGTTAGATCAATTTTGTATTTCACATGCTAAGCCCGGAAGAATCATTTTCATTGCGTAGCATACAGGTTTGAGAAATTGTTCCTGAAAATCATAAATCAATTTACAGCAAAAACTTGCATAGGTTGCATATGATTATGATTGGCCCCAATCTCACGCGACCATTCAGTTTCAACTCAGTGCCTGATATTCCCAGTTATTGCATTGGGCCGTTAATAAATAGGAATATGATATTTTCAAAGCCAGGCCAGGGAATATTGCCAGATTGCGGCCAGAGGCTGTTGCGCAGATGCGCTGCTGCTGGCACGCAAATGCACAAAATCGCCAGGCTGTGGCTACCATCAGTACCCCACGAGGTGGTGGCGGGCCCCTGTGCGTACCACCTGCAGAATGCAAACGTGGAGCACATTGTGGACAACGTCATGGTCCAACAATGGGTAGGGGAGGGCATGGCGTTCAGGACGACCCTCGGGCCGGCCGGCGCTGCGCATGTCACACTGGCCCTTGTCTCGTCCTAAATTTTACTTGTGCTTTTTTTTTATGAGGCATCATTCTGTTGTGTACTAGAATCTTAGCCGACCATCTGACCACCTGGGGGTGCCCACCGTCACAGGCGGTTGCAGGCGGTCGCAAGCGCTTGAGATGCCCTTCTTTGGCCGAAAACTCGTGCTTAGAGCTGAGGTTAATGTATGGGGGGGGGCAAAATATGCTTCGAAGGTGAAGCTATGGGCCTCATGGTTTTGCATGGATGGTGGGGATGAACAGGCTTTTTTGAGAAGCCTGGACATCTCCGCCAACCTCAACCAAGAGGTGAGGGATGTGGAAGAGGACGTTGTCCTCTTTCAAAACCAATTTTTGACTTGCACTGTCATTTTGACAGGGGATGGGAAGGGGATGCAAGCAATGGGGGGGGCTGGGTCTAAGTGTTGGTTGTGCAAAGACCCCAATGGGATTGTTGAGCAAAGGGGGGTGGAGTCCACCTCAAGATGGGGGGCATTCTTGAGAAGTGTGACCCCTGATAGGCGGCCGGGGGACTACCAACATGCAGCATGCCGCATCCTAAAGGGCATTGCAAGGCGCATTGAGACCACCCTTCAGGCCCTCCCCCCTGGTACCCCTGGTAAGGCCCAAGCTCTTGCAGCTTTGCAGGCCTTCAAGCAAGCCCTCAAGGATGAGACCTCAGGCATCCCTCTTAGGGAACGCCTCCCTTCGGCCTCGAGGGCCACAGAAAAAGATTTCGATCTAACCAGCACCAAAGTTTTCCTAACCCCCCCCCCCCTTCCAAAGGCAATTTGTGGATTGCCTCAAAGAGCATGTCCCCACAGTGAGGACCCCTGGGGGACCTATGTTATGGGTTGTTGTGCATGTCATGGTGAAATGCATTGAGGGTTTGTATGAGCTTTGGAGGGTGAGGGAGTTGTACACTCTAACCCAAGTGGAACGCCACCGTGCGTTGACCACAAAATTTTCAAAAGCGTGGGGAGACTCAGGTTGGTCCCCCACCAAGTGGATCCATTGGTGCTTGGCACATTCCACCTTTTTTGCCGAGAAATGGAGGAACATTTTTCAGTTTTCCTCCATCCCAACGGAGTATCGGCATGGGCCTTACAAGAGGAGGCTCAAAAATTGTTTTAAGGCTTAGTCCTTGGTGAGGCCAAGTATGTCCCTCCGCCACATGCACCATTGCATGTCCATGAACGCCCTGGAGCAAGGGCTTTTGGGACTGGAGGCAGCCAAGGCCTCAGACATTGATGACTTTGTATGAAAAAAGACCATACATGCTTTGTGCCAAGTGTTTTCTGTTGTTTGTCCTAGTGAGGGATGGAGGAGGGGTGCGCGATAACTACCCGCGATAACTGCGCGATAACTGAGTTATCGCGCGATAACTAGCGCGATAACTAGTTAGAGCAAGGTGCTCTAACTGCGTTCTAACTCTGTTCTAACTGTGCTCTAACTCTTTGACCCCCCCCCCCAAAACCACCCCTACAATGAGGGTTATGTGGGGAAAGAAAGGGGATGGGGGGTTTTTTGAGGGTGCTGAATCCATTTTTTTAGGTGGTTTGCCCCAAAATTGAGGGTAGGTGGGTGTTCCAGAAATTGCGTTCTAACTAGGGGTTCCGCACCACGCCCTAGAACGCTGCATCCCATGGCGGAGTTTGTGAAGGGTCAAATTTGGAATTGTGCCCTGGCATGTGGCGGTGGGAGTGGTCCATGTAGGCAGTGCCTCAACGCTGCCAGCCTGCGCTCCCTTCTTGAGTGGGACTCACCCCAACTCCTTCATGGGCACAACATTGGCGGATCTGGCACGTTGACAATCTTGTTCTCTTCCATCAGGGGGCCATTGACCTTTCTATTGCTTGTGGTGCGTGCGGAACAGCTGTCCAAGAGTACCCTCATTGGTGGGAAGGACAGGGAAGCTTGTTGTGGCGGCCTCATTTTGCATGTTGGTAGTGGTCCTGGGAGCGATTTGATGCGGGGCCACGACATTGGGTCCATGCGCGGGTTGGCCCCATGCAGTGAAATGGATACGGACCCATTCCATCAAGAGGGCTTGAAGGCCGGGCATTCGCCCATGTCTCTTGCATGTCTGGGCCATCGAGATGTATGTGGTACCGTGACACTCCCGTTCCTCCTTGCCAAAAAGGCTCAGTTAGTGTGCAGGTTGTTACTCCTAGCTAGTTTGACCTTTCAGGCGGAATTTGTCTACATTGTTCGCCCGTAGACGTTGGGCAAACACTTTTTCGGTAGGTGAGTGGAAACTTGTCCCTTTGTTGACCGGGGCTGCTTCGGCCTTGCACAATCTCTTGAATGTTCAATTGAAAACAGTGCTCTTGGTGCTTCGTCCCGTATAGCTATTGGTGTCTCTCTTATGCCCGCGCCGGCATGCTTCACAAGAAACCTTCCCCAAGACCGTGAGGTCTGGAGGGCCCTTTGGAGGGCCTCTCTTTTGCTTGGTTTGTTTACAGTTGTGGGGTGAATTTCATACGAATTTCGTACAAATTTGCATTGTTTCCCTCTCATTCTAAGCTCTAATCGTATCGCGCTTTCTTTTCTGACAATGATTCAAACCCTCAGCCAACTGGCCAGCCAACAGTCCTGCCCAGACCCCTCCGCCAACACACTCGTGGCGTACCATGGCCTGCCCGTGACCCACCACCACATGCAAGAGGCCAGCTATGACTCAGACGCCCTGGGTGTGGAGGTGGTGGCGGACTGGGCAGCATCCCTCGACCCCCCCCTCATGTTATTCACATTCATTTGCATAGCCCCACCCACAACACATATTTTTTTGGGGAAGGCCTGGACCATAGAGTTGTTGAGGGAACTACGACGAATGGTTCCCACTGTGCGTTTTTTGCACCTTCTCTCCTCCCCCCCCACCGTGGACGAGTTGTTGAGGGGACTGGGTACCAACTCAGTGGGGAAGACCAAGGACACCCACATCCGGGTCTACCCCACCACTTACTTGGTGCATACCCCCCCCCCCCGTTGCGGCATGGTGTGTCTTTGGGATCTGTGTACTAGCCCCTCGCGACCTGACCGTTCCTTTTCCCCCTTCTCCTAGCACCTTGCCGACCCCCGGTGGTGGGAGGATATTTGGGCATTGCCCCTTTCCACCCCACCATCAACCCCAAGACTCATATTTCTTTGGCTACCAGACCGGACGGAGGACCGGTCTGTTCTTGTGGGGAAAATTATCACTTTCTGGCAAAGGATTGGGTCAAGGGTTTTTGAGCGTGGCGGAAACGATGGTTTTGGTGGTTTTCTTAGACTCAATAGTATTTTAGAGAAAAACAGTAAGACCAGTTTCAGAGACCGGTGGGACCGGTCTTTGCAAACTGAACGGACCGGACCACTTCGGTACACTTTGGAGCACTTTGTTACACTTGCCTCCCAAACCTACCTTTGCGCGCTCGTTACAGCATGCACGCCACCACACACCATGCACAAACCACACACACATACACAGACTTTGCTTCCCATGTCCTCTTGGGTGTTTGAATGATGCATGATGGGTGGGATGCACCATTAGCAATAAAACAGATTGGTTCAAACAGTTTCATGCAGACCGGTCAGACCGGTCTTCCGAACCTCACTCCCGGTCCCCTGCTTCCTGCTGCCTTTTCACAGAACCGGTCGGACCGCTCTGCCCTGCTTTGTAGCTTAGTGTTCTCTAATGACTGTTTCAGGCCCTGGCTCCAAGATCCCAGGCGTGAAGGATGGTGACACGCCCGTGCCCACGTCGTTCAAGAAGGTACGGGCCGGTGACCGCGTCGTTGTGCTGTTGAAGGGCTCCCATGGCGGCCGTTACACCGGGAAGTGCGAGAGCCAAGGTTCGGGCAAGATGTCCCTGTCAGGGACAATGTACTACACCGAGGATCCAAAGACCGGGAACCTGAAGAGAAACATCTCCAAAGGCGACCTGGACTTTGTGATCGAGGACGTCATCGGATGTTGGGTGATCGCGGAAGCAAAGACTTCTACTCCGGGGCAGAGAATTGCGGCCCGAGCAGCGCAGTCCCGCAAACGGAAAGTGGACGAGGAGTCCGAAGACGAAGACGAGGACGAGGAAGAAGAGGACGAAGGAGACGACGAGGAGGAGGAGCGAGAAAGCGTGATGGAGATCCCGGAAGAAGAGGCAATGGAGGAAGAGAAAGAGAGGAAGAAAAAGAAGCCGGCGAAGGAGAAGCACACCACCAAAAGACGGTTGCCGGTGCCTTTTTTCAAGGAAATCAAAGCCGAGGGTAGTGAGTCCGCCTCGTCGCCCCGCACGAGCAAGAAAGGCAGGAAGGCCTCCACCGAGGACGAAGAGAGGTCGGTGGAAGAGGTGCGCATGAACAACGCGTTGGAGGAGTATGGCACCACCTTGCCAAGGCTTGGGCAACACGTACGGCAATGCCTCCGTGGCCAACCCCACGCCAAGACACTTTTGGCGGCAGCGGTGCAGTTGATGTTGGAGTGCCCGAACAGCATTCTTCGTGGTCCTCTGTGTATTCGCTCGGATTACATCGTGGCGCAGCGCAAGTGCATGGATCCCCTTCGTCAAGCCGGTGGTCCCCAATACGAGGAATACGCAGGTGTGTGGTTTAGTTTAGTTGATACACGGACCACTCAGACCGGTCTGTGCAAACTGCGTCGAACCGTTCGGACCGGCTCACTTTAGCACACTTCACACGAAGACCGGTCGGACCGGTCTGTACAAACTGTTGTAAACCGTTCGGACCGGTCCACTTTAGCACACTCCACATGAAGACCGGTCGGACCGGTCTTTGCAAATTGTCTTAAACCGTTCGGGCCGCTCCACTTCGGCCCATTTTATTCCATTTCTCCACAGAGAAGGTCTTGTAAGGGGCTGCAACGTGTCCCAGGTGCTTGGGGATCAAGGATGAGCCCGACATGGACATGCCCGCCCCGCCCGCCGGGCCCGCTGCGCGCCACGTCCCCATCGCCCCACCAGCCCAAAAGACCGTTCACCCGGAAATCCCGGTGCACGTGCAGACCATGGACCAGCTCACAACTCCACAGCTGCGGGAGAAATTCATGGCCCTCAAACGGGAATTGCAACGCACCGAATTCGAGCTCGTAACGGTATGGAGCACATAATGGCCGTTCGTGGTTGTGTGCGCAACTCGCTCCCCCCTTTGCCGTGCCACTTTCAGGTCCGTGGGGGTACCCTTCCTACAAGTGATTGGCATGAACCACACGCCGAAACCACGGTTTAAGACAGTTTGCAAAGACCGGTCCGACCGGTCCCTGAACGAAGTATCCCGAAGTGTGCCGGTCCGTTCCGTTGAAACCACTTTACTTACTGTTTCTGCAAGAGCCCTCCACCCAGGCACTGCGGCTGCAGGCGGCATCCGTTGCTGCTGCTGCCGGGATTCCGGGGATGAGAATCACCCGGCCTTCGCCGCACAACAGGCGCGACTCGCGCTGCAGCTGCAGGCCCGCAACAACAAGAAGAACGGGGAAGAGAAGAACGATAACGAGGATGAGTAACTTGTTTTCCCGGTTTTTGCTTTTTGCTTTTTGATTTTCTCGACGAACTGTTTTTGTCGGTCTTGTCGGTGTGGCCGGTGGGCCGTATGTGCTTGATGGGACATTAGCAACATTTCCATGATTCCAGGATTCCATGATTCCATGATTTTCTGCTGCGTGTTTGGTTTGCCGGGTGCACCTACCTCAGTTTGGGAGCAAAAAGTAGTAGCTAACTCAAAGAAAGTCTAAAGTGTGCTAAAGTGGAGCGGTCCGAACGGTTTAGAGCAGTTTGCAAAGACCGGTCCGACCGGTCTGTGGATAAAGTGATCTAAAGTGAAGCGGTCCGAACGGTTTGGAACAGTTTGCAAAGACCGGTCCGACCGGTCTGTGGATAAAGTGATCTAAAGTGAAGCGGTCCGAACGGTTTAGGGTAGTTTGCCGAGAGTGGTCTGCAAAAGCTTGTATTCTGTTTTTTTTTAGGCATGCCTGCTGCTCCACCATGGGAACCAAGACCCCTGGCCCCCCTAGAGGCCCGATGGGATTTTGGAGATGAGCTCCAGGCACCAGGCTCAGTGCGGTATGGGATGACCTGCAGACCCTCGCACTGAAACAGGCAGTGCAAGAGGAGGTCACAGCCATACCACCGGAAATGCACCAACCCAGAGCGCCCGCCAAGACACCAGCACAGCAGAGCAGGAAAATGCCACGACGGCTGTCAGCACCCAGGTGCCAGCCAATTGCACAGCGCACACGATCACATGCACCAGCAACACGGAAACCACACGTGCCAGTAACAACCACACCCACCCGTGCAGCGCGCCAGCCCACACCGAGAGCGATGGTAAGGTGCACACCGCAGCCAAGGTTCTCCAATCGCACAAGGAAACACGTCACAGTAACGATGGGAAACACTGAAATCCAGATGTCAGGTGCACAAATGATGCAGTACATGTTTGACCAACCGATGGAGTAAGGGCGCTGAACGCGCCCAGCCTGTATGGGGAGACTCCATAGAATGGTATACTTTCTCGTTTTATGTCATACCACGCATACATGTCATTGCGTTTAGCTCAAGAACCGAAACCACGCCGGAATGGAACACGAGATGGACAGGAACCGTCAGGAACATGTCCCTTGCTGCACTCTTTTAGGTCAGCCCATGGGTTTTTGACAAGCGTTCTTGTGCTCTGCTTTTGCATTGCTGAATATTCACTTTAGCACACTTCACACGAAGACCGGTCGGACCGGTCTGTACAAACTGTTGTAAACCGTTCGGACCGGTCCACTTTAGCACACTTCACATGAAGACCGGTCGGACCGGTCTGTGCAAGTTGTCTTAAACCGTTCGGACCGCTCCACTTCGGCCCATTTTATTCCATTTCTCCACAGAGAAGGTCTTGTAAGGGGCTGCAACGTGTCCCAGGTGCTTGGGGATCAAGGATGAGCCCGACATGGACATGCCCGCCCCGCCCGCCGGGCCCGCTGCGCGCCACGTCCCCATCGCCCCACCCGCCCAAAAGACCGTTCACCCGGAAATCCCGGTGCACGTGCAGACCATGGACCAGCTCACAACTCCACAGCTGCGGGAGAAATTCATGGCCCTCAAACGGGAATTGCAACGCACCGAATTCGAGCTCGTAACGGTATGGAGCACATAATGGCCGTTCGTGGTTGTGTGCGCAACTCGCTCCCCCCTTTGCCGTGCCACTTTCAGGTCCGTGGGGGTACCCTTCCTACAAGTGATTGGCATGAACCACACGCCGAAACCACGGTTTAGGACAGTTTGCAAAGACCGGTCCGACCGGTCCCTGAACGAAGTATCCCGAAGTGTGCCGGTCCGTTCCGTTGAAACCACTTTACTTACTGTTTCTGCAAGAGCCCTCCACCCAGGCACTGCGGCTGCAGGCGGCATCCGTTGCTGCTGCTGCCGGGATTCCGGGGATGAGAATCACCCGGCCTTCGCCGCACAACAGGCGCGACTCGCGCTGCAGCTGCAGGCCCGCAACAACAAGAAGAACGGGGAAGAGAAGAACGATAACGAGGATGAGTAACTTGTTTTCCCGGTTTTTGCTTTTTGCTTTTTGATTTTCTCGACGAACTGTTTTTGTCGGTCTTGTCGGTGTGGCCGGTGGGCCGTATGTGCTTGATGGGACATTAGCAACATTTCCATGATTCCAGGATTCCATGATTCCATGATTTTCTGCTGCGTGTTTGGTTTGCCGGGTGCACCTACCTCAGTTTGGGAGCAAAAAGTAGTAGCTAACTCAAAGAAAGTCTAAAGTGTGCTAAAGTGGAGCGGTCCGAACGGTTTAGAGCAGTTTGCAAAGACCGGTCCGACCGGTCTGTGGATAAAGTGATCTAAAGTGAAGCGGTCCGAACGGTTTAGAACAGTTTGCAAAGACCGGTCCGACCGGTCTGTGGATAAAGTGATCTAAAGTGAAGCGGTCCGAACGGTTTAGGGTAGTTTGCCGAGAGTGGTCTGCAAAAGCTTGTATTCTGTTTTTTTTTAGGCATGCCTGCTGCTCCACCATGGGAATCAAGACCCCTGGTCCCCCTAGAGGCCCGATGGGATTTTGGAGATGAGCTCCGCAAAGGGCGCAGCCTCTTCGAGGGCACCGAGGATGGCAGGACCCCCGTTGCTGTCCGGAACTTCATGTTCTAGCCAATTTTGGAGGCCATGACGCTGTGTTTGGAAGAGGCCAACTGGGTAGACCTAGTGGACCTTCTTCCCCGGTACGTGCTATTCTGAATTGGCTTGGGCATGTGTGGGACAAAGAGAGTATGCACTACAATGCATACATGGCGGAACTGTTTCCTAGCAGGCGACAGTTTTATGTGTTGCAGCGACTTGCGGACCCGGATGCGGATGCGATGATTGAGCTGTGCACGATGCACTGGCAAGGCGGATGGGAACTAGGTGACGTGGTGTGCGGGGATGAGACCGTGGTCCCCCACAAGGGGTTGTTGGTAATCCGCCAGTTCATACCGCGCAAGCCTCACAGCACCGGTGTGAAACTGTACGCGTTGTGCGACGCACAAAGCCATTACATTTGGCACGTGTATTTGTACCGTGGTGCAGCCCCTCGTGTGGGTCCGGAGTCCCGGAGCCGGTTTGCAGGCCACTACAATTCCTCTGAAATCGTGCAACTTTGGAATGATGTGACTCCACCCGGAAAGGTGCTTGTGGCGGACTCATTCTTTGGGTCTCATGATGCGGCGGCGATGCTAAGTGCACAAGAGCGTCCGTTCTTGATGCTCACTTCCACGAGTGCTTTGGTGCAAGATGGGAACATTGGATTAGACCCGGGGGATGTGAACACGGTGGTACACAAGGAACATCGGTATGCACTCTCGGTATACAAAAACCCCAAAAGTGGGGCGCAAGCCGGCAAAGGTGGTACCACTACTAACCAATTGCTTGACCGGAGGTTCGCTCCCACACCGAAGTGGACGATACCACCTACCAAGGATAATTGCCAACTACCGTAGGTTTGCCCCGGGGGTGGATACGTTTAACCAAATGTGCTTACAACACCGGGAAGAGCACCGGTTTCAATCATGGTGGAAGGCACTTGGGGGGATGGTGTTCAGGATAGCGGCAACAAATGCATTTACGTCATGCCAAGCGTTGCGCCTTAGTCCGGGGGGTGAAACAATGTTTGACTGGCAATGGAGGTTGATGAGATACATTTTTCCGGCAAGGCAAATTGAGGTGGTGGACAAGCATGCACCAATAGTGGTTGGGAAACGGGGCTCTCGTGTACATTGTGGGATGGGCACCACTCGATACAAGTGCAAAGCATGTGGGTGCTATCTACACGTCGAATGCTTTGCGGACCATCATGAATGAACCATGAATAGATGTCTTGTGAGGATTGACTCCCATGCATTGCAATGTCTGTGCAAAGGTGTGAACACGCACAACACAACACATGCACACACACAACACACACATGCGGACACACACACTACACACACATCACAAAGTGCTCCAAAGTGTGCTAAAGTGGTCCGGTCCGTTCAGTTTGCAAAGACCGGTCGGACCGGTCCGACCGGTCTCCCCGAACTAACCGGTTGGTTACAGAAAGCTAAAGTGGTGTGAAACCGTCCCAACTGAACAGTTGGTGATTTTGCCTAGCCGAAACGTTGCGTGAACAAAGACTGGTGGACCAGTTGTGAAAATATTCGCATATGGTAGCCAAAGGAATATCCTTGACATCACCCACCCCACGTGGTACTCCACCATTGCCCTGCAGTGGTACCGTGGAGCATGCAGTGCCCCCCTACATTTCGACTAAGCCCCCCCCTCCGCACCGAACCCCTTCCCGACCCCCCCATTGGGGTGACGTGCGACTACCCCCCCAACCCCAACAAGGTCGGCCCCTCGCAGCCCCCAATCAACAAACTTTTTTGATGGGAACGGTTACACGGTGCTTAGGGGGGCGGTGGAGGCGAAAGATTATGAGCTGGGGTGGGGGAAGGCCACGAAGGCCTGGGGGAGTGGGGACGAGAGGGTGGTGGCGAAGAATTTTGAGCTTCTGTTCAACGCTGGGTTGTCGGAGCAGACGAAGGACCCTTCGCTCCCCCGGCGTTGGCAGAGCAAGGGGGGGCTCCATGGGGCAGGGGGTGGGGGGGGGGGCTTTTGAAGAAGCTCAACCCCCCCTTGGTGGAGAGTGTCCCCGTTGTTGGGGACCTGCACCTGATGACGCTGGGCAGCGTCATCGTGGCGAGCATGAGCAGTGGGCCCTAGCTCCCCCACACCGACGTCGCCACGCATCCCGAGGTGCTCCCCCCTTTTTATAGGGACATCTCGGGATGCCACTTGAGTAGTTTCCTCTGTCTTTCACGGGTCTACCAGGTGTGGGGGCAGGCGGGGACGGCCCTTAGGGGGGTGCGCTGGGACACCATTGAGCTGCATAGGGGGGGCATGTTGCTCATGGTGGCCACCAGCAGGGTTGCTTGCGCCCGAGGTGCCAAGGGCCGGGTGGGCTGCAGGGGGCCCGTTTTTACCGCCATCATGGACCCCCGACCCCAAGTACCGCCACCATCAACCAAACACCGCCCACCTCGACCCCCCCCTCCCCCCCACCCTTGATGTATTGGACATCGCCGGGAAGTTGGGGAGCTGGGATTGCCCAAGCGTAGACCAATTCTTGTGGCTGCGGAAGGGGGCGACTGGGAGGATGGGGTCGTGGGAGGGGGATGGTGCCCAGGCCCTGTTTGCGGGCATGCCGGGGTGGCCCTCCGTGCCCCCTCCCCCCCACCTACCCCTACCACCCCACCTCGTCTCCCGGCGCCTGTGGCGACACCATGGCGGTGCTCGAAGTGGGGAGGCACTGAGTGGTGTTCTTCCTCAGAGTGGTGCATCGTCTGGAGGTGGTGAAGGAGGGCACCATGGACGAGGCCATGGCCATCATCTCCAGCCCCCCCCCCCCCTTCGCCCCACACGGCCCCAACGTGGCGCAGGGTGAAGCAGTCTCGCGTCGGAGGATGGTCGATCGTCTGCCCCTGCGATGGTGAGGTATATCGTTTGTGAAATTTTGCCCGTTTGCATACATTCGCCCGAATTCGTACGAATTTCGTACGATTTTCCTTGCTACAAATGTCTTTTGCATCTGTCTGAATTGTGAAGTTCCTACGAAATTCGTACAAATTTGGCGTAAATTTGCAGCAATTGCGAACGGTTGCTCCGTGGACCGTCCCCCTGTTCCCTATGGCTTCTTCGGACCCATCTTTTTCTCTTGCAGGTTCGGTTCCATGCTTGGTCGCCGGATATGTGCAGCCATGCACGGAAGCGCTACACCCCACTGCGAGTGCAGGTGTCGGGGGCAGCCAGCCGAGCGAGTGGACGGGCACGCGCAGGTGGAGCGAGCGCATGGGCACGCGCACAGGCGGGCCTCCAGCTAGCCCCGCAGCGAGCGCAGAGATTGCTCTGAGCGCAGCAAACGTCCCGACCGGGGCCTCTGCGCACACCACGAGATGGTAATTCCCCCGCCGCCCCAAGACGAGCCGGGGACCTTCCACAACAAGCCCCCATTGCCCTGTGTCACTTTGGCCGCGCGGCAGCCGCATCCTGCATGGCAGTAGAAGGTCGCGTCCGGCCCTTATGGGCTGCACAGGGACGTCTCTGCAGTTTGGGCGCTGGCATTGGAGGCCCACGGGGTGCAAGGGCCACTGCGCATTCCATTCCCGTGCCCCATTTATGCCAAGGGGGGTTCCGCGTTGCCGTAGGGGCAAACTTTGGTGGGCACGTTTGCACACAAACTAGTTAGCCGGCAGTGGCACGTGCAAACGCGGGTTGCAATGGGGGAGGGGGCATTGACCACCACGATGGTCATTCTGTTGGTTTATGTGGGGTGGTAGCAATGAAGGGCGGAGTGGGGCGACGTGGCATGGCTTGCCATGCGCCTCCATGCGGGCATGGCGACGAAGCGGGTGAGGCCAACGGGGGTTGACGTCGTTGACGTCAAAGAGGAGGATGCAGGCAACGATGCACCCCCCCCCCCCGTGCCTCCAAGAGGCGATCGACACCCCCCCCCTCCCCACGACACGGATGCCCCCCCTCCCAAGGCCCTTGCACAGCCAGCCCCGCATAAGTTGTTGTTGCTGCCACCACGGCCGGGCGCGATGCGTGCCAGTAGATGTAGCACTAGCAGCAGCAATCGACCCTTGAGGGCACAGGTGTGCTTCATGCCCGCCTGCACGTACTTGTTGATGGCTACAGGCATCAAGTAGTGGTTGCCGTGGTTTCGGGGGTGGTAGTGGTTTTGGCTTTACCCCACCTTGCGAGAGCAAAGCCCTTGTCAGAGCAACAGTAGGTCTTGCTTCTGCAACCTTTGGAACCATGTCCTACTTGGCCTTTCATGAATATGAGGCAGGTTCGGGCACTGTGCGCAGAGGCAGCCAAGAGGGACTTGGACCAACGCCTTGTCCGGTCTCAGGAGGATAAGCGGACAAAAGAGACGGAGAGGGACAGGTTGCGGTAGGAGAGGGACAAGTTGCGGGACGACGGGGCCAGGTTGCAAGCCAAGGTTACCTTGGAGCGCGAAGCGCGGCGGGCCAAGGGCGGTAAGGGGGCACGGCCAACGGGGGAAGGAGAGTCCGAGAGCCCCGGAGCCCGAGGCCCCGAGAGGGTGGGGCGAAGGTGGGGCGATGATTGCACCCAACCCTGCCAGCACATTGACAAACTTCCTCTGGCGGCTGCCCACCATCGTACGGCATACTCCCCACCAGGTACCGCGCGTGCACCGTCACTGCGCCCCATTGTGTGTGGAGGAATACCCGTGGATATGCAAACGTGGCAATTAGGTGGTGTTAGGCAACACCTAGTCGGACGCCATGAGCAGCTCTCTATGACCTCGTTGCGGTAATGGACTAAATTCACTCAAATTCGTACGAAATTTGCACGAACTTCGTACGAATTCCGTACGAATTCAATCCCGTTCACCCTATTCTCAAAGGACAATTCATAGCGAGTGCGCACGAACGTCGTCCGAAATTGGTATGAATTTCGTACAAATTTCCTACAAATCTACCCTTTTTTCACATGAAACCTACCATGGCAGCCGATGGTCTAGAGGTATGCAGCCAACGGTAGGGAAGTTCAGGGTACGATAATAATAGACTTTGAATTGCTGCACATGCTCAGCTCATCTGCATGATAGCTACAGGGTGTGAGGTGATGGTCTCCTAGGGTGGGGGGGGTTCGAGATTGCAAAGGGGGGAGGGGGGCTTCACATGTCATGTACATCAGTCCACTTATGTATGTACATCATCCGAGAGGGCGCGGGGGTTGCTCCCACAAGAAACACCATTTAGGTCATGAGGTTACAAGGTCACCAGGTCACAATGTCAAGGCGCCACATGGGCATAGGCTACACACCACCCCTAGGGCTCCAACTTGCGTCCTCAAGCCCCCCCACTCGCAAAATCAGTGTCAAACGCCGCTGTGGTGAGGCGGTGTGGGGGGGTATTGGTCCGCGATCCGGGTATGGCCTTGCTTGACCTTCACATACTCCGGAGCAATGGTCCCCACCTCCACCTCCATGTCCTGCTGCACTAGCATCATGTGCAAGCCAATCGCCTCCGCGGACATCTGTCCGCGCCCCGCCTCGGCTTGCACATGCCATGCCTAGGTGGTATGGGAACAGGTGTACGGCATGCTCCGAAAGCTTGCATTACCGGAGTCCCCGGCATTCACCGCCTACTTGCCTTTGGCACAGCAAGTGCAATAGACACGGTCTAGCACGGTGCTGTAGCCATACGTTCCATATTTAGGACTATTACGGGGGATATGCGACTGCCTAATGATGGCGTCCACGGGTTCCAAATGGAGCCCCCTGCAACCAATGACTGGTTGGATGTCGAATTGGAAGTGCCCCGCCCCGATAGGGGCCAAGATGGCCCCGGTGACCTGCCCAAACAAGTGACCACCTTGCCCGAGCTTAGGAGGATGTACCCGGCCCATCATGCGCAGCAGCTACGAGCAACCCCCGTGGGAGCTCCGCGATTCTAGGCGTCTTTTCTCGCTGCGGTGCCGAGGCCAAGCACGCTGGGATGAGATCCTGGATGCATACGGTCCATTGCACAACACAGAATTCTTCGTACCTGGCGGTGGCGCTGGCGACGTGGTTCTTGTACACCGAAGGAGCGTGGTGACTGCCCAAGCCATCGGATCTGTTTGGCTCAGAAGCGATGACAACAAAGCATAGGCAAGAAAAGGCAGACACGGTGGTGTGGCTGGAGGACTGGACGGCGCGCAAAAAGAGCAGCACAAAACGGAAAGGAGAGGAGTTGGTGAAGCGGCCGAAGCTAGTCAGTGACACACTGCAACATTTGACGGCAGCCATGCGTGAGAGGCAGATATACGTAGCTCTGGGGAAGGCGGCCATGTTCGCCGCGTGGGCGCGGAAAAGCGGTCAAGGCTCGGAGTGTTTGATTGGCACAGGCGTGGGCAACCAGCCGGTTCTGAGGATCGGTAGCGGGGAGCTTGGGTACGTCGGGACGGCGCAGCTGCAGGAGCTGGTAGGGCTGGTGCACCCCGGCAGGCGGTTGGTTGGCGAAGCCAACAGGTTCGTGGCGATCGTGACGGAGACGTCGGTGGACGGCGCTTTGGGTGTGCAGAGACCGCGGACATACCTTGGGTTTCCACTGAAGAAAAGCGAGGCGGAGCGAGCACCGAGGCAGTGAAACAGCAGGCTCGACTGAGGCAGTGAGCAGCACGTGAGGGGAACCAGATGTTGGACAGGGACAGTGGCAAGCACACCACAGAAATGAGGGCTGCTTTGTGGCGTGCGCCGTGGATCCGGCGTTGGTTCGTGCAGCCTGCTATTGTGTGGTTCAGGAGGGCCAAACCGCGCAGACCCCCGCACTGACAACCTCATCCACTGCGTGCACACACTGGTGGAGGTGGAGGCCCACCAGTGTGTGGTGGTGGGACCACGACCAATGTCGGGGAAGCCGCGTGCGCCAAGGGTTGGCCCCAGTGCCCGGGCAGCGGGACCAAGAAGGGGAGGACATGGGTGCAAAGGGGGGCAGCTTGGGGACAACAGAAACATGGGAGAAAGAAGAGGAAAAGAGGCAGAAGGATGGGATTGGGATGGCAAGGACATGGGTAGAAAAAAAGGAAGAAGCTCAGAAGAGGGCACGGGAACAATAAGGTGAGAGAGGAAGGAGGCAAGCTGGGATGGGACTGCAGAGGGCAATGCAAGGGCGATGCAGGAGAGATGCACAGGTGCTGCACAGGCGATACGCGGAGGACCCCGTGGGCCTAACCCTGGCAGCCTGACGGATCAAGAGGTGACCTGAGGTGGAAAGGCAGGAGGGAGGAGGAGAACAATGCGCCTGTGCAGTCTGACAAACTAAGTACTGCATAGGACAGGGCTGGCTGACCAGGAACAGGTAACAGGTACAAGCAGGGAGGCAAACAAGCCAAGGGACCATGACTGTGACCCACATCAGGGAGGAGGGGAGGCAAGACGGGTGGCAAAGAGAAGGGGAGGGAGCAGGGAAGGGGACAGTAGGGGAGGGGGCAGGCCCGCCACCAAGGACAAAGGGCAGAAGGTGGAGAAGAGTGGACAGAGAGAGCGGAGATAAAGCGGCAGGGGGAATGGCGGCGGGCGGGTGGGGAACGCGGCACTCCGTGAGTTGGCCCCACGATCGGGGGCGTGTGATTGGATACCCGTGGCCCTGGTAGCCGGGGCAGCCTCCATAGAAGTTCAGCGAATTTTTGTGGAGGTGGCGGAGCGGATGGGGGATGGGGGGGGGGGGGGGGCAAGGCGGGGGCGGGGGGCGGGGGGCGGGGGGGGGGGGGGCAGGGGGCGGGGTTGGTATGCCCACAGGGGTACAGAGGGGGTTTAGGGTCGGGAAAGTCTCCCCCGGGTAGAAATTTCTGAATACGAGGTTGGGGTGAGACAAGTGTCACGGTTGAAAAAAATTCACATTTGGGGGGATTTGTTTTCTGCCCCCCCCCCCCCCCACCCCCCCTAACAGGGTCCTCCGTGTCATATTCCTTTGTCTACGACGTAGATGACGAAATGGGCGCTTCTAGGGGTCGGGAAAAACACCCTTGTTTTTACGACGCTTCCGGGGGTTTTCGAGGTGGCCCGACGCACTCGCGCATGAGTTTTCGTGCGGTTCATCCATTTTCAAGGAGAGAAGCACTTTGCATGTTGCCTCTGCCTCTGCTTCCATCGTTCTGAGCGTTGTACAGGTGCCGTGCGTTGGCCGCGTTTTCCGTGTTCCGCTTCGGTGCTTCCGCCCGTGCTTCTGGAGGTACGCTTGCTGCGTTCGCCGCGTTCTCTTCGTCTTCCCCGTTGCCCCAGAGGCCCTCTTCTCGCAAAATGACCACCCCACTGTACCCCAACAACTGTAAGCAGTGGCTGAAGGCTGATGGAGCGTTGGAGAAGTGGAAGCCGAAGGAGGCGGGCCAGATGAGCTTCGTTGTTTTCCAGCTGAAAGCACAAACACGTATGTGCCCGCAACATGCAACCTTCGTTGTCCTCGTTCGTTTTGTCCGTCACATGCTTACTCGACATTGCCCCTTGATTTGGTTCCCCATGCTTCTGCTCTCTTGATTGCATTCTTTTGTGCACAGCGGGGTACTGGTGCGGGTGGGTCGAGCAGAGGGCCAAGAAGCAGAAGAAGCTGCCGGATGGTTGGGAAGACGGCAAGGCCTTCTACTTGACCACGGTGCAGCTGTACCACGTCAAGGTGCCGAAGGCCGCAAAGAAGGGGGCCCTGCCCCAGGTCTGCGACTGTCGCACCAAGCAAGATCAGTGGTTCAAGTACAAGAGGGTATCTCAATGCGTTGCACGTGTGCCTCTAGTTTCAGGGGGGCCTAGGCTGTGTTTTCTGCGTTCATGACGTGCTGCATCATTGCCTCCGAACGCGCTTCTGGGAGCGTTCCGCGCGTTATCCGCGTTCTGCGCGTTCCGGTTTCTTGCCTCCACCCCTGCTTCTGGATGCACGTCTTGCGTTATCCGTGTTCTGTACGTTCTTTTCAGCTGCAGAAGGACCGGTTTTGGGGCTGGGCGGAGGACACGCCGCAAGAAGAAGAGGAGGAGGAGGAGGAGGAAGACGACTCCTCCAGCAGCAGCAGCAGCAGCACCAGCAGTGCCAGCGCCAGCGGCGCCAGTCGAAGACACGGTTGGAATATGGGACTACATGATGAAACCCATTGTGGATGCCCAAGAGGCCATCCTCCGAGCCCGGGAAAGGGAGGACCTAATCCCCTTAGTACCACGGTACAACACCTTCGTGCTGTTGCTGGGCATGGTGCGGCCCATGCAGGTGGATGGAGTCTGGGACCGTGACGGGTTGGTGTACAATGCCTATCTAGCACGGTTGCTAACCCGGGGGCAATACTACGATCTACACAAACATTGTCGCCCGGATGTGGTGGACCTTATTGAGGCGGTTAGTGCCCATTGGGCTGCAGCATGGACCATGGGAGGCGCGGCCACGGGGGATGAAACCCTAGTGCCGCATACGGGCCTTAGGGCAGGCCCCCTCAAGATGTACATTGTGCGGAAACCGCACAACACCGGCATCAAGCTCTATTGCTTGGCCGATGCCGGCACGGGGTACATTGTGGACGTCTACCTCTACACTGGCCGCCGTGGTGTCCTACGCCGACACGGTTGTGGTGCGGGCAACCTCAACGCCCGACAGCTGATGGCGATGTGGTCCAAGCAGCTGCCGGTCCACACGGTCCTTGTAGGGGACCCGTTCTTCGGGTCACACGCCACCGCACAACGGCTTGCGCGTGAGGGCCGCCCCTTCATCACCATGGTGCGAAAGGACACGGCCGGTGTCCAGCAAGGCGGAGAGACCATCCAGGCCGGGCAGACGGCTGTGGCCACGGTTGACGGCCACAAGTACGCCCTGCAGGTATACAAGCAGCCGAAAACCGGAGGCAAACCTCCCAAATTGGTGCCGATCTTGTCCAACGTGTGCTACGCTGCGGGGGGCCCCCGGCACCACATGGGCCGGGAAATCCACCCCCTCGTTGCTGCGTACCGCCAACTGGCACGGGGGTGGACTCTGCCAACCAGATGGCGTTGCAGATGCGCCTCTTGGGAAGGCAGATGTCCTGGTCGCAAGCCGTGCGAGGCTTCTTGCTGCGATACGCCGCGGCCAACGCGTTTGCAACCTGCCGCGCCCTAGAAATGTGCTGTGGCACGGATCGCATGTGGGAGTGGCAGTGGGCCCTCCTTCGCCGCCGGTACTGTACCGATGCGCAGCCGCGCCGCAACATCCACGTCCCCGTTGCCGGCGCCCAACGGCGCACTTGTGCACATTGCGGCAAAGGCCGCACACAATACGTGTGTAGCGGATGCCCGGACACCCGGTTGCATGTGCAATGCTTTGCACCCGCGCATGGGATCACTACAACGGGCACGGAGGACGCCGAGGGAAGCGAGCCGCCCCTTAGCCAGGAGACTCAAGAGGGGGACGCCGGGGAGGACGACCCGGAAGCGGACGGCGAGGACGAGGAGGAGGCGGATAGCGATGAGGAGGAAGAAGAGGAGGAAGCGGAGGACGCTAGAGGGAGCGTAGAGGACGATACGTTGGAGAACTTCTCCTTCAGCGTGCAGTAGACGGGGTGGCGGAGGCGGCCGTGGTGGGATCGAGAAGGTCATGGCCGCCAAGCCTCTGCCATCCCCACCCACGGGGACCAGTGCGAAACCTGGGGGGGACCAACCGCGTAGGCTGGATACTCAACTGTGAGGACGCGGCCCCCCCAACATAGGTGTGCTGTGTTTTACGCGTTATCCGCGTTCTGCGCGTTCCGATTCAGTGCTTCCGCACATGCTTCTGGAAGCGTTTTCCGCGTTCTCCGCGTTATCCGCGTTCCTGGGCGTTCTGGAGCGTTATCCGCGTTCTGCGCGTTCTCCTAGCTTACGGGGATAACGTACTAGCAGGTATGGTGAGTGGAAGCCCAAAAATGGCGCTTCTGTAGACAAAGGAATATGGTGTGGCATCCATGGGACACGGGATATGGTTATACAATTGACAGGAAAGGCAACTGCCACTGTCGCCCGCACCATCTTGCAACACATGCAAGTGTGGCTAGCACGGAATATAGTCGTACCATGCAGTGCAATAATGGTATTTCCTCCCCATTTTTCCTTGTCGTATTTGTTTGGGTGTCACGTAGCATGGCCCAGCATGGGTGGAAAATGGTTTGTATGGTTCTGAGGAGCCCGGAAATCTTTGGGTGAATTTTCTCCTCCAAAGGTGCCTTCGATGTCGGGTCTGAATCCTGAGCCCCTCAGGCTGCCACATGGAGCCTGGACAAGGTTTCTTGGTGGACCCGGTGTGAATTTTTATTTTGCTTTTGTGACTAGTTGACCAGGCATACCAATAGACGTTGTTGCCGTCCGGCATGCCCCGTTTTCAAAACCGCTTGCGCCACCACTGCCCGGGGGGGGGGGGGGGGGGGGGGTTGGCGCTAACGAGGCGCAGGGGGGGGGGGGGTTGGCGCTAACGAGGCGCACGGGGGGGGGGGGTTGCGAACGAAGCACACAGGGGGGGGTTTGGCGCTAACGAGGCGCGCGGGGGGGGTTCGGCACTCACGAGACGCGTAGTCCACATACAAGCCAGTGCATACACAAGGCGGTGCGCACACAAGACGGTGCACACAAAAGGCGGTCTGTAGCCACCGCAGGAGTCTTGTTATTCAAGGGGCCACAAGCACGGCGGTACACATAGAAGGCGGTGCACGCACAAGGCGGTGCACACAAAAGGCAGTCTGTAGCCACCGCAGGAGTCTTGTTATTTAAGGGGCCACAGGCAAGGCGGTAGACACACAAGGCGGTGCACACAAAAGGCGGTCTGTAGCCACCACAGGGATCTTGTTATTTGAGGGGCCACATGCAAGGCGGTACACACACAAGGCGGTACACACACAAGGCGGTGCACACAAAAGGCGGTCTGTAGCCACCGCAGGAGTCTTGTTATTCAAGGGGCCACAAGCAAGGCGGTACACATAGAAGGCGGTGCACGCACAAGGCGGTGCACACAAAAGGCAGTCTGTAGCCACCGCAGGAGTCTTGTTATTTAAGGGGCCACAGGCAAGGCGGTACACACACAAGGCGGTGCACACAAAAGGCGGTCTGTAGCCACTGCAGGGATCTTGTTATTTAAGGGGCCACAGGCAAGGCGGTGCACACAGAAGGCGGTACACACACAAGGCGGTGCACACAAAAGGCGGCCTGTAGCCACTGCAGGAGTCTTGTTATTTAAGGGGCCACAGGCAAAGCGGTGCACACAAAAGGCGGTTTACACACAAGGCGGTGCACACAAAAGGCGGTCTGTAGCCACCGCAGGAGTCTTGTTATTTAAGGGGCCACAGGCAAGGCGGTACACACACAAGGCGGTGCACACAAAAGGTGGTCTGTAGCCACCCCAGGAGTCTGGTTATTAAAGGGGCCACATACCTGGCGGTGCACGGGGGGGGGGGGGGTTGGCGCGCTAATGAGGCGCAGGGGGGGGGGGTTTCGCGCTAACGAGGCGCACGAGGGGGGGTCTGGCGCTAACGAGGCGCACGGGGGGGGTTTGGCGCGGGGGGGGGGTTTTGGCGCTAACGAGGCGCACGGGGGGAGGGGGGGGGTTTGGCGCTAACGAGGCGCACGGGGGGGGGGGGGGGTTGGCGGTAACGAGGCGCACGGGGGGGGGTTTGTCGCGGGGGGGGTTTTGGCGCTAACGAGGCGCACGGGGGGGGGGGGGTTTGGCGCTAACGAGGCCCACGGGGGGGGGGTTGGCGCTAACGAGGCGCACGGGGGGAGGCTGGCGCTAACCAGGTGCACGGGGGGGGGGGGGGGGTTGGCGCTAACGAGGCGCACGGGGGGGGGGGGGGGGGGTTGGCGCTAACGAGGCGCACGGGGGAGGGGGGGGGGTTGGCGCTAACCAGGTGCACGGGGGGGGGGGGGTTGGCGCTAACGAGGCGCAGGGGGGGGGGTTGGCGCTAACGAGGCGCACGGGGGGGGGGGGGTTGCGAACGAAGCGCACAGGGGGGGGTTTGGCGCTAACGAGGCGCGCGGGGGGGGTTCGGCACTCACGAGACGCGTAGTCCACATACAAGCCAGTGCATACACAAGGCGGTGCGCACACAAGACGGTGCACACTAAAGGCGGTCTGTAGCCACCGCAGGAGTCTTGTTATTCAAGGGGCCACAAGCACGGCGGTACACATAGAAGGCGGTGCACGCACAAGGCGGTGCACACAAAAGGCAGTCTGTAGCCACCGCTGGAGTCTTGTTATTTAAGGGGCCACAGGCAAAGCGGTGCACACACAAGGCGGTGCACACAAAAGGCGGTCTGTAGCCACCGCAGGGATCTTGTTATTTAAGGGGCCACATGCAAGGCGGTACACACACAAGGCGGTACACACACAAGACGGTGCACACAAAAGGCGGTCTGTAGCCACCGCAGGAGTCTTGTTATTCAAGGGGCCACAAGCACGGCGGTACACATAGAAGGCGGTGCACGCACAAGGCGGTGCACACAAAAGGCAGTCTGTAGCCACCGCAGGAGTCTTGTTATTTAAGGGGCCACAGGCAAGGCGGTACACACACAAGGCGGTGCACACAAAAGGCGGTCTGTAGCCACCGCAGGGATCTTGTTATTTAAGGGGCCACAGGCAAGGCGGTGCACACAGAAGGCGGTACACACACAAGGCGGTGCACACAAAAGGCGGCCTGTAGCCACTGCAGGAGTCTTGTTATTTAAGGGGCCACAGGCAAAGCGTTACACACAAAAGGCGGTGCACACACAAGGCGGTGCACACAAAAGGCGGTCTGTAGCCACCGCAGGAGTCTTGTTATTTAAGGGGCCACAGGCAAAGCGGTACACACAAAAGGCGGTTTACACACAAGGCGGTGCACACAAAAGGCAGTGTGTAGCCACCGCAGGAGTCTTGTTATTTAAGGGGCCCGCAAGGCGGTACACACACAAGGCGGTGCACACAAAAGGTGGCTTGTAGCCACCGCAGGAGTCTTGTTATTAAAGGGGCCACATACCTGGCGGTGCACGGGGGGGGGGGGGGTTGGCGCGCTAATGAGGCGCATGGGGGGGGGGGGGGCACGCCACCAAAATCACGGAGCTCGAAAAACATATCAACGCAGAGATTGCCCCACTGAAGAAAGCTGTCGAGAATATCAGCGGTATCAAAGATCAACTGGGTACACTCACTGACCGCGTTGCAGCATTGGAAACATGGAGAACCGCGTCAGCCCTACATCTGGATGAGATGAAAAAACAAACTGCTTCTTTCCAAGATATGTTGCAAGACTTCCCTCAATGGAAAAAGAAAGTGGAGGCCACGCAGAAAGCGCAGAAAACCAAATTTGATTCTTTCTTGGACACACAGTGGAAGCCTATGAATGCCCAGTTTCAGAAAGTACTCACAGAGTGGCAACGACCAGAAAAGAGGCAACGTTCTGATGACCTGTACGACCTGCTACTTAATTCTGAGGAGGAACGCGATGTTGAGCTGGATGACGAACGCAACAATGCCGTCGCTATCAAAATGTCTACCAGCTCTGGTTCCAGAGACCCCCCTGAGACACCGAAACGCCAGGACAGGAAGAAGCTACGCACTGATGCCAATAAAATCAGAGGCCCTGACAGAGATCCTTGGCTTGACATACCACCTGGTGATGCTGCTTGGACAGAAGAACTCATGGATGCCCTGATGGGTGACTGGCAGCCTGCGTACCATGATCGGCTGCTCAAATGGCTACGAGTTCATTCCACGAGTGAAATGGTTGAGACGGTGGAGAGCCTGGCTACCGCTGAGACAACACGGATCCGTGACAGTGGCTTGAAACAAGTCCTTAAGGGTGCCCGCGTCGGCCCAATGGTTTTTCCCAACAGGCCGAGACAACAGTAGAGGGTGTTGTCTCCAGCGTTGCTACTGAATTGCAAAATCTGAAGCGCAGTTTATCTCTTGCAGCCCACATTGTCGAACAAACTACTGCCTGTTCTTCCATACTTCTCAATTACTACCGCCCCTATAATATACCACACAGTGAGCCTGCACACTCGCAACGTTGCTACCACATGCACCAAACAGGCGCGCGCGCGTATCTCATTATGCATGCAGCTCTACACGACAAGGCACTGCTGCATGATGCTCAGACAGCGGCCAGGACCCTGCTGGACGGTGCCAACAGACAATCTTCACTGTGGAAAGCATGCAGAGACTGTCCTATCATAAAAATTCCTCGCCCGCCATGCCACGTAGTGCGCTTTGTTCGTAACTGTGTAAGTGCAAAGTTGTTATGGTGCTCAATTTCATGTCTTCTGGATACTGAACACATCAGTCTACATCCTGTTTTACGAGATTATAATGACGCGAGCCCGGCAACATCTACAATATGCATATAGTCTGATGTTGCACTTGAACCTGAGTACCAACAACACTGCACACGCACACATTGGATATGGTGTCGTCCAAAGGAAGCGCACGCTGTACAGCATATACACCCAGCAGTGATGCCTGTCCTGCAAGCTGAGTTTCAAGGAATGGCGTGGCAGCTATGCACTACCACTGAAACACTCAAGTCCATGACACATACCACACGTACCCGTTTAGTATGCTTTTTCAAGACACACAAACGATGCAATATCCACACATTGTTCACCCAGCATATGCCCACTGCTCATAGTGAATGCACACGTCTCGCTACACATTTCATACGCACACATCTGATGAACAAGAATCTGGCCAGCTGGGCAGCCTGCATGCAAACACGGCCACAATTTTTAAATTTCCAAGAACACAAAACCCTATGCATGGCCCGTGCTGTATCTCGAGTACATGAATGGCATCTGTGTGTACCGCCTCCTGTAGAGTACATATATGTCATCCTACACTGCCACATGCTGTGTGTTTACGTGGGTAGAACTGTGTCTGCGTTGATCCAACGGTTACGCAAACACTTCACCACAGCGATAGCCCACGCAGAAGACAGCAGGTTCCATGAACAGTTGCGCTGCACCGATCTAGCTGACTGGCTGATCGTCCCTCTGGAAATTGTCTGGTCCAGTTGGGAAGCCGCCGTCGCTGAACGCTACTGGTGGGATAAATTTAGACGTTGGGTTCTGAACGACATGCCACCAGGGATCCCGCATGATGGAACCAAAATGTCCAAGTTAGTGCCACAGAGGGCAGTCCAGGCTATCAGAAGCCTGACCACTGCACGTGCTACCAGTGACTTCCCACGCATCGCTGCTCTGAGAAAAGAAATTGGCTCTATCAGCATTGAACTACAGTTGCCTCTATTAATTCCTGCTGCTATACGTGTTCCTTATATGACAGGCGACCAGAAACTGTGCATATCTAAAGTTGTCAACAGTATGGTACGGAAAGTGAAGTGTACAGCTTGGGAACGGCAAGCACTCCGTGGCCGTATCCGTATTGTTCGTACAGTACCCCACACTGTTCGGAGATGTTTTGAGACTGAATCAAACAAGTGTGAAAAGTCCACAGACAGGCCTATATGCTACTGCTCCCCTCAATACCGCAGTTCCTGGGAACGAGGTGGTCCAGTCACTGTACGCGATGGACACTATTGTTTACTCCCTGTGTCTATCAGTTTTAACGACACCAAGTTAGGTAGTAAGGACCCGCTTCCTATGGACGACAGCAGTTGTCGTGCCGACGCTGTCACTGATCTGGAAAACCTTGCTAGGTTACTCAATGTTCCAATGCCTAACATCAGCAAGCTGCTGCCTCCCAGTGTTTTCCAAACGTCCCGCGGTATGCTGTCGTATGTTCAATCTGTTGCTCGGGACCTAAGTCAGTTTGCCATTATCCGGATTGTGGATAAGTCCCCAGGTTCAATGTGGGGCTTTTGCAGAGCATGGGTCTGGGACCAGACAACAGCATTTCTGCACGCTGAAAAATACTCCATCAGTACAGAATCACGCAGTGACTTACTGCAGGGTCTGCTTGATCTTGTACAGTCGAAGGGATGGGTGGCCAGCGACAAAGCACGGTTGGCTCTTTTGTATTTGATCGGCAAAGGTAAATCCTTATCGCTAAAACACATTACGTGGAGGCCCATCTGTGCTCAGTCAGCTCCTGTCATCCCACGCTGGAGGTTACGCCTTGCAGCGCGAGCATTTACGTGCTTTCTAAAGTTTTTGAGCAGTCACATAACAGGTTCCTTTCTGCATCAGTCCATCCAAGATGTAGGACGCTGGATGCTCAATCTTGACACATGGCAGTGCACAGTCATAGGGGAAGCCGACTGTAAGGATCAATTCAATCGCATTTTGCCTAGTGATGTGCTGCGGCACTTTCATGAAGCCACTGAGTGGCTACGCAGCGAATGCCGCTGGCGAGCACCCCAGATGTTTTGGTCACTGCACAAATACGACAAAACACTGGATAGAGCAGGGAAGGCAGCTGCTTTCAATTTTGATGTTATCAGCCATCAGGAACTCACTGAACTGTTGCAATTTTGTCTCCAAAATGACAGCTTCTGCGTCGCTGCCGGGTCCTGCTGGTCCAGGGCATTTGCTCTACCAATGGGAGGCCCGTTCAGCGCACAAGCAGCAGATTTACACAGCTTGTGGTGCTTTCATTTGCGTAAGCAACAGTTCTACAGTTTAGGAAAGCTAAGTTTCAGCGATGCCGGCTACCCCCTGTGGGTCAATAGTCGTGGGCGCGTCATTTCACTTGCACAGTTCCCAGACAACATATTAGTGGCTTCTAAAGGCCCTGGGAGCAGTTGGGCAATGGTAGACGTGTGCAACATCCTGCAACGTGCCTGGTCCCTGCGTGTGTTATGCCCTTGCATTTCTGATAGCGTCGACACATGCCAGCTCACATGTATGTCTGGCCAGCTGCATGCTCTGGGCGTCGCCATGGACCGACGTGACGGGTACGGTGAGGTCTATGTTCACCCTTCTGCACTTACACCAGACTGGGGTTTGAAACAGGGAGCTCCCCTACAATCACCATGGGCCGTAAATGAGACGAGCTTAGCGAACCTGTTCACCGGAGTTTTGATGAACTGCCGAGTTTTTCTAAAATCTTGGGCAGAGTACTTGTTATCCGCAGCCGCCTGGCTACAGATCAGTTTATTGTGCCACCATCAACGTGCTATGACAGTGAGAGCCTGTCAAAAGTCCCTGCACCGGCTGCTGAGTTATACACCACACAATGCGGGGTTGAGCCAGCGCTGGATCACATACATTTCCCACGACATGCCTTGTAGCAAAACTACTGTGCGTTCCAAATTGGGGCAGTGGCTGCGTGTTCATGCCACATGGGATGATAATAGATATGCATCATGGCACATTCCCCACAGTGGACCCCATACTGACTGGTGTGGTGACTGGTCCACCTGCAGCGGTGCCACCATGAGCCCCCAATCAGGGGGCGGGGGGAGGGGGCCTGTTTGACGTTTGAGACCTGGTGTATGTCTGTAAGAGACACCACAGTCGATTCCTTTCAGTGCGTTAAGATAGTCTGCAACTCATGGCATGGCTGGCCCAGTCTGAGCGGGCAACATTTCACTGTGCATATGCAGATTGTCCCGACGCACGACTTTGGTTACAGACTTTGGTGAAAGGCGCCTAGGGCCGGTCGCTCCGGTCCGTGATCAGCCTTGATCTCTTTTCTTTGGCTGTGCATGTTGGTGCTTTCGCAATCTCCTTGATCGCAATCATCACTTGACACAACCACGTGTCACCGCACGGGGGGGGGTTTGGCGCTAACGAGGCGCGCGAGGGGGGGTTTGGCGCTAACGAGGCGCACGGGGGGGGTTTGGCGCGGGGGGGGTTTTGGCGCTAACGAGGCGCACGGGGGGGGGGGGGGTTTGGCGCTAACGAGGCGCACGGGGGGGGGGGGGGTTGGCGCTAACGAGGCGCACGGGGGGGGGGGGGTTGGCGCTAACGAGGCGCGCGCCCAGCCCGATTTGCGCCTCGTACAACGAGGCGCGCAGTTTCAGCCAAACACTCCAGAAGGCGGTGTGACTGCTGCACTCGCCAAAGGAAAAGCTTTTATCGGCAGTCGCGAATCCGTGCATCCCAGCCCAAAGCATGTTGTTTTACGAACCTCGGTCCCCTGTGAACAGGACAGTTCGGCACTGGTGTATATCCTTCCGCCAGATCCCGCCCCTGCAGTTCACGATGCGCAGGGGGCTGGGGTTTGGCACACAGGGGGAGCAGTTGACATGTGCACGGGGAGTGTAGGGTACCACTGTAGCGCTGTGGTGCACCTGAGAATACTTCACTAACATCCACCAAAAGTCAGGCCGCACCTCCCAGCCCCATAGTTCTAGTGGGTTGCTGTGATGAAGAAAATGATGAAGATGGCAGGGTGTTAGACGATGTGTACGTCTGTGGGGAGTTCCAATCAGAATCACGAAAAAATGCAAACGAGGTTTCTGCAGATTAGATCAGATTATCCATCAGACTGCGGAATGGTAGTTTTGTGCTGGGCACTGGTCGCGTCACGCCCACCCTCTGGTTCACTGGGCCCCTGTGAATTCATCAGGACATATGTGTATGATCTGCCCGGCAAATTTCACCGGGACCTGCTGATGAGCTTCCCTTGGCGCAATCGCGGCCGCACATGTGTGGACAGCCCATGCCCAGGCTCAGTGCTGCAGTCCAGCAAATTTCCGTTTCAGTTTCCAGACTTTTTCGCAGACATACCCATTCTGATGAAGCTGCTTTCGGTGTGTTGTTGTAGCAATGCAGGACGGTGTGGTGTGGACCAGGGGGAGGGGGGATGGCATTGGCAAGTGACATGGTGTATGATTGTCGTTAGTAGAGGCTGCAAAGTGAGAGAGGGAGAAGCAGGATCAGTGCAGCAGTATCCTACAGCCCTGCCATAGCTTGCACACCACTGTGTCCCACATTGTTGCCGTGAGATTCAAGGTCAGAGTGTGCAGTGCATCGGCATTCTTCATTTCTGCAGGGGCTTCCGCACCACTGCCTCCCACTTTGTTGTTTGCATGAAGGACATTGTGGTCAAAGGATAAGATTGTGGCATTGAATCCCCGCTGCCTCAGTAATGCAGGCTGCACAGGGCAAGGGGCAGTGCGTCATCACACACAACTTGCTTGGGGATGTTCCCGGAACGAGGCAAGTGCCGGGGTTTGCCTAAGTCAGGGCTAGTGCTATCATAGGGCTGGGATTGTATGCAGAAAGTCGCCGCCCTCCCGCCCACCCTGCACGCACCCACACACCAATTTACCCACGTCCCACATGTCCCCCACTCCAACCTCTCAAACGCTTCACGCCTCACGTAAGGTACAGGTACAGGTACAAGATCTGGGTCAGAACATGCCGGCAGTGTCTACAATCAGCAGACTGCGTCTAACTTGTAGCAGACATTGTCCACAGACTACAGACCGCCATCCCCATGTGCATGGGTGAATGTTGTTGTTGGGCCCTTTTGTGAAGGCCCCCTTCCTTATTATTGTCTCTTTGCATGTACAACATGCCGACAGTGTCTACAATCAGCCGACCGGGTCTATTTGTAGCAGAGTCAGTATCTACAAACGACGGACCCAAACCCAAACCACGGAAGTGTTATCCTTGACAGCCCCCCCCCCCCCCCCCCCCCGCCACACACATGCACCCCCCCCCCCCTCCCTTGGAGTCCATCCCCCAACTATGCACACACCCTCTCCGTGGAGCGGAGGTGAAACTCTGAATCTGTGCTGAATATCACGGGAACAATGCTGCGTATTTTGCTGGAATCGCCAGAAGTGCAAAACAGCTGTAACCTCCCCTCGAACATGCAGCACTGTCACGATTGGCACCCCCCAATTTAGATGGACTTTGCCTGGATTGCTCATATTGCTCCACTCAATTGAAATGCACCTTCAGAGGTTGCAAAGTTATGTCTGTGAATGTGCAAAGCAGTACGGGCGAAAAATCGGCTTTTTTTGGGTGAACAATGGTGCTATTGGGCCTTGGTGATCAGCTAAAGACTTCCCCTATTTGGATGTGGTGCCGGCTTCAGAAAAATATGCCTCAGGATGACATCAAAGCCCGAAAACCATTTCTTTAGGTCCGTCAGCACCAAACATTGCATGGCCATTTTTGGACAAAAATGGCTATGTGCCCAGCAGGAGGGTGGTTGCCATTGTATTCCTTTTGCTGCCCCTTTTTTGGCTTTGGTAGTCCTGCTCAACCTCCAGGAGGGCCTCGATGGAAAGGGCGGCACTATGCAAGTCTCCTCGTCAAGTAAAATTAGGTGTCGGTTCATTGTGCAAAGTCCCACCTGCAGTGTTGGCCCAATCTTTTTTTTTGTGTTGGTGTCCAAGATGCCCACATTGTAGCCATGGTGCTATTCCAACACTTTGCTTGTATAGTACTGCCACCCCAGTCGACAAGGGATACACCAATACTGCACACTCCAGCTCGGCTAGGCACAATTTAGCCACCTAGGTGTAAGTTCTTGGCAAAGTGTACTGTCTCCCGATTGAGCCCTGCGGTGACCCCATGTGGGTATGCCATGTCGAGCTACCCTGCATTGGCACCATGTGTGTTTGCCCCATTTATCGCCTCCATTGAATCGCCTCCCAATAGCAGTGATCAAAGTGCTCTTATAGTCACCACGGGGCTTTTGGAAGGTGTTTGTGTCTGTGTGCACACAAAACCCAAGCAATCAATTTGGTGCTTGGTAGGGTGTCGCAAACTATGAATCCAATTGCAGTCACAAACCCCTTTTTGAGACAATTTGGGTAGCAGGAGAGAGTTTTTTGGCGAGTCCACAAAAGGTCTCCTGACCCCTTTTTGAAGCCATCTAGGCGAGATTAGATATCATCTTTAGTGGGGAAGGAAATTGAGAAAATTCCCTCTCCCCTATGGGAAAGGAGACCAAGAAAGTTTTGATGGCTGGTATTGGGATGCTGGAAGTCCACAAATCCTCTAAATGCCAAAGGCACAACCACACTCACCAACCAAAGTGTTGCTTGGAATCATCAATAGCTGTCTGTCATATATTGCCATGTGGCAATGCATTCCATGTTTGCACATCAAACTGCGCATACCAAATTTCAGTACTGTGCAAATGGACGTAGTTTACTACACCATTTGCCAGATGGCTGCTTTTTGGTGGCTTTGAGAACTGTGTAGCTTAGACACTCAAGTGATGTCGACTTGGGGGGCAGGTCAATAGAACCCCCCAAAACGTGGCCAAGGGCTTTAATGGCCATTCCCATTGTGGACCTACAAGAAGAGGGCGCTAGGGATGGTCAAGATTTTTCGGAGGTTGGGGCTCAATTGTTTGGGAACATTGCACCAAAATCTGCGCTTTTCACGGGCGTGCCCCCAACATGGCTAGAGTGTGTGGCCACCATATTTTGCACCCTTGGGGGGGGGGGTCCCCCTCACAAAGTTTCTGGGCACAAAAATCGGAACAAGCGCCCCGGTGGGAAATGTGCCATGAGGCGTAACAGGTTCCCTGCCAGGCAGCAGACCGTTGCAGCCAAATCAATAGGTCGGCAATGGTATCTGATAATGACTGTGGTAAGCAAACTGAAATGAAAGCTACCCATTGTGTGGACAATGGGACGTCCCACGATGTTTTCGCTAATACGCGGTGCACCGCCGTGGTGGTGGACACACAACAAATGCAAGAAGAGAAAAGATCTTCAGTGACATGTCATATGTCACACGCCTTTCATTTTAGCGAAAGAGACAAGAGTAAATTCAGTCCGGTCCGCTACACCTATGGTCCTACAACTATGATCTGGTCGGTATTGGGCAGCATATTGTACCATCTAGTACTAGGCATGACTTCAATAAATCACAACGTATTAGCAGGGCCCCCCCGCCCCCAGTGGACGCCCCAGTCCACTTGCGGCGTTGATGAGGACGGAAAGCAGGTCCCGAAGGACCAAAATATCTGTGGACCAGTCAGCCACCACCACACGCCGGACTACAAAATTGGGGGGTAGCCCTAGTATAATAGGGCATATATGGGACTTTGAAGGACATTCCCAGCTGCTCTTGGTTGTGCCCAGCATGTAGGGATGCAAAGGCTAGGCCGAGTAGCCAATTGCCTAGCCCGGGGACCTGTTGTTGTTTGACAACGGGTATTTTGATACTTCTTTCGCATTGGGGATATGGTATGTTTGGATTTTCACCCACTTTCAACCTTTGTCACACATTTTTTGTTCATTTCCACCACATCCACTCCTTTCTAGGTTGATTTATCCCCACCATGGGGACCCCAAGAAGGCAGGGGTGATGTAGCCATGTTGACTTCTCCCCACCATGGGGACCTCGAGAAGGCAGGGGTGATGTAGCCATTGGGCTTTGGTTAGGAACATTTGGCCTGGCAATGCAGATCAGTTGCACCAAAATGTGCGTGTGTTGTTGCATTTCACACAGTTTTGCATCGGAAGGCAAGTGCGGTATAAGCCTTATGGTCCATGGGACCCAGGGGTGGATATAATAGTGACAACATTACCAGGGTGGAGGTGGGGGTGGGGGGGTGGGGGGCGTTGAGCCGGGAGGCAGTGATGACGGAATGACGATTACAATTTGCTCCTTTTTCGCTTTACAGGTATGTGTGTTCGCAGAGTTGGATGAATGTGTAGCTGCGCTACCACCATAAAGTACTGTGCACTGTAGTGTCACGTCAAGCAGGGCAGATTGGTGCAGTAGTACAGTGGTATATGCGCAGGTTTGAGATTTATGGTTCCTGGGTTCAAGCCCCGTTGGGCCCAAGACCCTGGCGCCTTTTTTGGCCATCACACTTGTTGTCAAACTACCGGCAAAATTGCCGTTCAGTCACGCGAGTAAATAGTAATTGTAATCATCATCGGGGGGGGGGGGGCTGGGGGGGGGGGGACCATCCCCCCCCTCACTACATCCACCCCTGATGAGACCATGTGCTGCGACGTGTTTGGACCGTTGTTGATGACCCAAGCACTGCCTCACAAGATGATTGTGAAGAAGATGATGAATACGTGTGTGCTTTGTGTTGTCACAAATGCACCACCACAGTTTATGGGTAGTGCAATGAGAGGTATTGCGCTAAATGCATTGACATTGTGGGGATGAAGTTGTGCATGTTGCACCATGATTTTGCAATCTTTCTTACATTAGTGACCTTTCCATGTTACAATACACCCTATATTATTTCCTTGGAACACAATCCTAGGCAGGCATTACGGTTGTGGAATGACAATGCATGAAAGCTTCCGTGTTCACCCGCAGTTGTGCTTTGTTGTGTCATTCGTGCTTAGGGTTCTTGAGCTGGAGGAGGGAGTGATGTTTAGTGGTAAAGCATTGGGATGGAGGGCCGGAATATTGATTTGGATGCCGGGAGTGCCGGGCAAACTTACCCTCTAATTCAATGTTTAACTCTGGCACATACCTTATGCTGGCGTCCGTCTTGATCTAGGTGACCGTCTGTGTGTCTGTTTTGATCTTGGGGAGTGTCCGTTTGCATCCGTTTTAGTTTTGGTATGTGTCCGTTTGCGTCCATTTGGCGTTCGTGTTTGCATTGCATGACTTGTTGCTAAAACAATTGCCGGCAACAAAGAGTGTCGTGGACTAGCATGACACCCTGATGGTTGAGCGGATAATAGGAAATGTAAGCACTTACATTTCCGGGGATCAGTAGTCCTTTCCCTCCATCCTCTTTGCCATGGACCACATCCTCAAAAAATGAATGTAGCGAATGATGATGGCCTCTTGGCATTCTTTTCCATTGCTTTTGAAGCATCATGTGTTGGCAACTAACTGACAGCGAGCTCTTCCATCCTTGGTGGTCCACAAGGGTGTAGTGTGCATTGTGGGTCTCTCCGAAAACTTTGCACATTGCGGCAGCCGTTGGCCATGATGTGAATGATGGTTTGTTTGAGTGGAAGGCCAAAAACAAGTAGACACTCACACTTGGGGAGCGGTGCCAATTGCAGACCCCAATGGAGAAAGTGCAAATGCAAAAAGCGCTTTCGACCTCAGTTTTGGCAAAAGGATGCAGCAGTGGCTACGTGGAACGGAGGTTGCAAGTCCTTGCAAGCCTCCCCAAAATGATGCTTCTTCCTCCACATCTTCTCTACAACAATTCCGTACCCTACCAGCTCAAAACGAAACACCTTCACAACCATCACCGCGATCCGGAACACCCACGGACACACCCCCATCAAAAACCCCCCAAAAGCACCCGCACAAGAAAAGGTCCAAGAGGCCAAGATCGATGTTGATGCGGTTGAAACGGACGCTAGCATCAAGTATGCTCTGGCACACACTCCACCCTGGACTCTACGACTCACCCGGCTTCTGACGGTGACACTCGCTGAAAGTATGAGTATTGCAGTTCCCATTGCGGGCCATGGCGGGGCACTACACGGTTGTGTAGCCAAAAATGACCTGGGCCATGTGCCCTTGAACACAAATACCCCTGCCCTTTGAGCCACATGTACTCCATGAGGTTGTTAGGTTTCTGCTCACCGGTCAATTTAGCCCCTTGGGCCGGAGGGATACAGCCAGAAGGGCCCTATTGACCCCCAATAGAAACCAAGTAAAAGCACCCGGTTGTGGTTTTGTTCCGCACACTTTGGCTTTAGATCATGTGCTTTTGTGGTTTCTGTTCACAGCGCTAGGTGGGCTCCAAGCATTCCACAGCCCAAGCTGTAATGAATGCTTCACCAAGCTGAGCGCTGATGGGACATTCACGCCCCAAGGAATGTATGTTTGCGTCGTTTGGCATACATTATATAAAAAACACTGTTAATCAATATAAATTGATTGACCCCTGAGCGTTTGGCCCAGTGTTTGCTGTGTTTCAGCCCTGTACCACACCCCGGCACAGAGTGTGCACAAACTGAGGCCATTTGGCAAATCTGAGATGGTTCATAAGCATATGGATCACTGTCTCCCCTTTCCCTGGGCCAGAGCAGCGAAGTACAGAGCACACCCATTGAGACTTTTCGTGCACAATTTCAAATCGATAACACTTGCAGCAGGCCACCACCACCCCTCCCTTGTGGTGCTTGCAGTCCGAAGTTGGTGCCTCCTTTGATTTTCACTTCACCAACACTCTGCACCATTCACGCATTCTGCACGCAGCTCATGTCTCCCTGACTTCCAATATCTCTTCGAATCGCATGCCTGTCTCCATCCCCCGACCTACAGCCCTGTGCCTGTCCGTTCCTGTCGCTGTATCTATCCGACTAGGCGCTTGACATCGTATCAGACCCCTTGAAGGCAGACATGTTCCTCGTTCCCGCACTTCCGGTGCCAAAGATGGTGATCGCAGGATGCCGCTCAGGCGGAGGATGCATCAGGCCGTGGGCCAAGGAACTCTTCTCGCGCCTCGTTCATTTAAAGAACTCCTCTAAGCCGCACCTCTTCCTTGCCTCACAGGTCACCGTCAAAGCACGAGCAGGCTCGACGATGCTTCTGCTTCAGCCCTCCTGCCTTTGCTCCCTGCCATACCCCTACCATCGGTCTGCCCGCGCATGCCCTGCCGCCACTGCCTCTGCCATGCCTCCATTTTTGCTCTGCCATCCATGCCCTTGCCTCTGCTGCCATGCCTCGATCTCTGCCCTGTCGTGCCCCTTGCCCTTGCCTCTGCTGCCATACCTCGACCTCTGCCCTGCCGTCCATGCCCTTGCCTTTGCGGCCATGCCACTGTCTCTGCCCTGCCGTGCCCCAGTTTTTGCCAGGCCACTGCCTCTGCCACTGCCCTGCCCTGCCCTGCCCATGCCTCTACCCCGCCATGCATCTGCCCTCCCCTGACATGGCAGGGCAGAAGAGGCAGAGAAATGGCATGGCAGAAATGGGTTCTGGTTCAGGTGCAATGTGACCCACCCGAGGCACCAACAGTAGCCGAGGACGCAGGCTAACAAAGGGATAAGTCACGTGCCTAAGGGACTGGATTCTGCTTGGGTAGACTCGAAGCCGGCAGGCATCGGCAGTATTCACGGCCGCTAGGGCAGCATGCACAGGGGTACGGGCTGGATGAGCAGCTGCTGGGGAAGGTTTCAGGGTTCACCCACTGCTGGCCATCTACAGGTCTCCCACTGCTGGCACAGAGTGCACATCTGCAAAGGTAGGATGCACAGCCGCGGTAGCACAACAACAGGGAGGCTGCGCTGCTGCAGGGTCCGGCAGGGAAGAGGCAGCAGCATGGTTGTTCCAGATAACATTTTTTTACCCTTGGAGTCAAATCCTCCTGCACGCACTGGCGGGATGGGACTCTCCTTCCGGGTTGTGCGAGGAGTGGTGCACGACGAGCTGTTTCAGTTTTGGTGCTGGGCTGATCCCGATAGGGGAGAGAGAGCGATCGACAAGGTTCCAGTCACCAGGGCAGCGGCAGGCCTGCGCTTGAAGGAGAGGGGATCCACAGGGTATTGCGGGAAATGCTTGTCAAGCCGGTTGTAGACGGTTGACAAAGCGGTTGGGGAGCAGAAGGCGGCGGTTATAAAACCGTTAAAACCGTTATAGTTGGTGCGCAGCTGACAGTTACTTTGGGGGCGGGGTGTGCCTCCCTCCCTTCAACCGCAGGCCTGGGCAGCAGCAGGGCAGGACAGGGCAGGGTAGCGACGCTGCCATGGGCATGGCATGGTAGCCAGGGGCATGGTAGGTGAGAGGCGGGAGCGCAGCACGTCGAGGGCAGGGGCGTGGCAGGGCAGAGACGTGCATGGCCCCTTTGCCCTGCTACGGCCCAGTCGGTTAGCGGCCGTGCAGGCATGATAGAAACAAAACCTGGCGTGAAAGCTGGGTAGAGTGCACCGGAGGGTGGGGCAGGGCACAGGCAGGGGTAGCGGCATGGCAAAAAGGGGCATGGCAGGGAAGAAACAGCACAAGGGCACGGTCGCAGTGGCACCCCAGGGCAGAGCAGAGGAATGGCATGGGCAGAGGCAGAGGAGAGGGTCGCTGAAACTGGGGCATGGCAGGGCAGGGCAGGGCAGGGCAGGGCAGGGCAGGGCAGGGCACGCACAGATAACACCCCTCACACACAGGCCTGGCCTACCCCTGCCCCCACATGCCGCGGGCTCTGCCCTGCCATGCCCTGCAGTGGCAGGTGCATGGCAGAGCAGAGGCAGAGACTGCGGCACAGCGGTGGGGGCTGGGGGAGAGGGGGGGTCCAAGTTTGTCTCCCAAACATGTGTCCTTCGGTGGATTTCAGTTGTTCCCACTATAAAAACTTATGTGAGGGGGTCCAGAGGGCGGGGGGGGGGGGGGGTGGCACCCGGGTCCCAAACAATGGTGTACTTCAGGCCTGGGGCAGGGGCAGGGCAGGGTAGGGTAGGGCTGAGCTGGGCACCCCTGCTCTGCCAGGCTGCTGCCTCTGCCCTGCCCCGCCCCTGTCTCTGGCCTGTTTGCCCTGCCTCTTTTGTGGTTTTTGTTCTTGAAGGCCAACAGCCAAACAGTCTATTGAGTTCGATGGCACCCGTTGGAGTGTGTGTGTGACCCGTCACCGACTACTTGGGCCGTATCCTGGCCTCTACCCTGCCAAACCCCTGGCACTGCTCTGGCCCCCACGCCCCTGTGAGGGCCCTGGCAGCTGCTCCGCCATGCCCCACGCTCCTGCCTGCGCCCTAGGTTGCCCTGCCATGGCAGTCGCGGTCCCACTATGCCCCTGCCCCTGCCCTGCCATGCCCACTCTCTGCCCTGCTATGCACCGCAGAGGCAAGTGCATGGCAGGACAGAGGCAGAGACTGCAGCGATGGCATTGTCTGTCCTGCCGATGGTGCCGCATTGGCCACTTGGTTGGCGGCCATACAGTTGGCTCAAAATCAGGGGCCGGGGGTGCAAAGTGGCGGTCATGTGCTTGGTACATGGGTATGCCTACGTGTCCATGCGTATGTAAAGCCCAAGTTTCCCAATGTCTTTTGTTGCCGTTGCAGGAGGCCAGCCAGACCCCTTTCCTTCTGCGCCACCCACATGTTGTCACCCTGGGGCCGGGGAAGTTGGTGGTGCCCAGTCTGAGTGCGGACCTCTCGCTGCAGCCGCAACGCTTTCTGAAAGTGTCGCCGAAGAGCAGGGATATCTTTCTGCTTGTCGCCTTAGGGAGCCGCAATCGAGATCGTGCGCGGGCCTTGAGGATGGCTAAGGGCTACGAAGGCCCCCGAAATGTGAAAATTGTGCGGACTACGTCCGTGATGTCTCCCCAGGTCGGTATTGTCAGCCCTACCTGACGTGCCCATGTTGGACAGGGTATTCAGCATTGGGATCACTATAGATGCACAAATGCAAACACGTCTGGCATGCGGTGTGCGGGGCTTGTGGTGTGTGGGGCTTGTGGGATGTGGTCTTTGTGGTCTGTGAGGCAGAGGTGATGTATCCGTGTTGATTTCTCCCCGTCATGGGGACCTGAGTATGCACGGCTGATGTCGGACCTCAGGATCATGATCAAGGCCGTGGCACAATCTAGCATCCTCTCCAAGTGTTGTATCACGTCCAAGTACTATAATCGAAGTTGACCTCATGGGCTTGATCAACGCCAAGGATCCTTCGTGCTAGCCAAGACATACCATGCCGTCATCCCGAGACGGTCGGCAGCGGGGCTATGCTAGACGGCCATACCTAGCACCCCCGTGTCCATCGTCCCACCCCCATTCGTGGAAGATGGCCCACCTCCTGCCCCCATTGAAGGAGGTCTCCCAGGGTCTACAGTGGGACATGCTCCCGAGGCAGGGGTGATATAAGGGCGTTTGGAAGGGGTGTGCTTGGGCACTCTTCAAGGGGAACCTGGACTAAAAAGTAGCGCGCAGTGCGGCGCAGTGCAAGGGCGCCCCCGTAGTGCTCCAAACCCGGAAGGAATTAGTTCATTGCCTCTGTCACCTCCATCCTGTTCTGCCCGGGATGGCATGGCCAATTTTCCTTGTGGTTTTGTGACCTATATCAGCATGTGATACTGATGTGTGGGTATGTTGGTGTGTGGATATGTAAAGCTAGGCACAGCAAAGAATCAGCTGCTCGGGAAGGGGTCGTGCGAGGCCCGCCAAAATGGGGGGCAGTGGTCTGTGGGAAGGGGGCCATTCCACATGCATACCCTCTTATGTTCCAGATTTCCCCGCTGCGAGCATGTGGTTGTGTTTCCGGTTACTCCGTGGAGTTGCTTTGCAGGACTGTCAGTCATTCTCACCTCCCACCTTCCCCCCTCATTCCCCTATCCATCCCACCCCCAAGCCCCCCTGCCTCTCCTCCCCCATCCTCCTCCTTGCTGCCCGCTTCCCCCCTCACACACGCACGCACTCACAATGAGCCCAAGGGGTCGCCTAGCTCAGCCGTCATGCGCATGCTGCCTGAACTAGAGGATGGCTGTCTTCAGCACCAGGGTGTGCGTGAATCTGCGAACCAGAAGGGTGATGCTACGATGGCGTCCAGATATCGCCTGGGCATCCTCACTTCACCTCAGTCACATTTACTCGAGGACGTCCAGGACGAAACCGCACCCATCCGGGCCCCTCAATTTTGCAAAAATGTGCTGCCCCAAACTATACATATTTTGCCACAAATTGCCACATTTTCCCACAGTTTTGCCACACTTTAGTCCTCTTAAAGTTGCCCCCCGACCCGAAAAAAAAGATGACATGGCAGAGCAGTGCAGTTGGTGCAGAGTTCCTTCGGCGCAAATTTTGTTGCGTATCCTACATATGCCATTGTCCTTCCCTGACGATGGGAGATGCCATTGCATGTCATAGCTGCGGTCTTTTTGCCTTTTAACCCGCCCCCCTTGTGCAACATGGTACAGCAGCAGTTGGTTGTGGGTGAGTGCATTTGTAGGTTTGCTAAAACCAACTTACCTATGAAGTTTCCGATCAGTAAGGGCAGGGCGGAGCAACGCGCACACCCACCACCACCACCCCACCCCACTTCAGCGCAACTCTGGATTAACGCCGCATACAGAGGTCGCAGCACAGACTCCTTGGCCTGCCCCCAAATGTGCCCGTATTCCGTGTTAAGCTTTGATCTGCACTGTCTCAGGCGATATGGGAGACTCACGCTCTTATGCGCCGCGCTGTCTTCGTGCCTTGTCCCACCGGGGACTTACCTTTCACCCACCGCGTGTTTGATGCCATTCTGCACGGCGCCATCCCTGTCATGTTCTCTCGGCCCTTCAGCGAGGAAGGGTTCCGGGGGGAGGAGGGGCCTGCCTGGTGGTACCGCAAGGCGGAGGTGGACAACATGCGCAAGCAGAACATGTCTGCCCCCATTGCGCGGCTTGTGATGCCCGACATTGGCATCCCCTTGGACGACTACTTACAGCAGGTGCCTACCCCAGTCGTTCGGGAATCCGTTGACTCCAAGCCATCCCGCATGCCTTTGGGGCTCTAATGGATCTTTTCCCCCCTGCTCGAGTCTTTTGGGGCTCTATTACCGGCACCCCATACCCGATGTGCTGCAATCATTTGTGATGAGAGGCTTTGGAATCGCTCCATCCCCTGCTCCTGCCCTGTGTGTGCCCGATGGCTTCCACATGCATGGGCCTGCAAGCGCTTTTCATGCTTTGTGTGCTTTGTGCGTTCTCTATGCATGCCCTGTGCATGCCCTCAGTATGACCTGTCTGTGCACGTGAGCCACAGAAGGGGTGTGGGCACTGTGCATTATCTGTGTGCTGCTCTGTGTGCACGCCATGCATGTCCATCATTCAGGATGGGGGTCGGGGCAGGAGTGGCTTGCCAGCCCCCCACCCTCACCCCGGTTAGGAAAGATGTTGTGTGAAGCGCACGGACTGTCACCCTGCACTCATGTGAGCATGCAAAGGGCGCGCTGTGGGAGGCTTGCCCGTGGATTCTGTTGGCAACTTGACGCTGAATTTTGTGCTGTGTGTGGGTTACTACGGGACCAGTAGTGGTTATTGTGGGATTTTGCAGTTGGACGTTGCGTTTACAAATGAAATTCGTCGTTGTGGGACGTGGGGGGGGGGGGGGGGTGGGTTGGCACAAGGCGTTGGTGGTTGGGGGGGGGGGGAGCGTATGGGTTGGTTGTATTCTTGTGTCACGGAATGTGTGTAAGGCAAATCACAATGGACATTGCTGTAGGGACGAGACATGACATCTCACTCTCCCCTTCTCCGTTACTACGCCTACCAGAATTCGTCTTGTGCAATGATTCCATGTTTTTTGTCGCCACATTTTAGGCCCTTTCTTCCCACATTTTGTTAATGATCTCCGACGACATGCTGGTATATGTGTCGGCGGACTGCGGAGCCCATGCGGGCATGGCGCCGCAAGCAGTTAGCTGGTATCACTATATTGTAATGTGCAGTTGAGGAGTAGGTCACTTGTACATCCGCAGGGATACTCCCACCGGAAGGCTGGTGTCCAGCCCTTGTGGGACCTGCAGAATGGCGCCAACATCTGCTTTGGTCCCCCAAGCTACCCCCCAACTCCTGACTGCCACGCACCCTCCAACGCCATCCCTGGCTTTCACATTCTGTTGCTGGTATTGCTGTTGGCGTCTCAATTTTTCGGCCGCATGTGTTCTGAGATGCGCCAATCACTGCACATGTGCAGGTTCCCATAGATTTATTGTCTGGGGACCCGAAGAAGGAGGGGTATGTGCATCATTTGGCGCGGATTCCAGCGGCAGAGGTCAAGAAGAAGCTTCGCAAACTTCAGGAAGTCCGAAATCTGTTTCTGTATGACTACAAAGGCTCGGGGCCCGATGCAGTTTCGGTGCTGCTGCGAAATCTGTACAACAAAGTCATACAGGCTCGGCGAAATGCGACACATCCTTTGCGCGACTGACCTGATTCTCACAGTACAAGAGTCGGGCAGCGAATTTCAGTGGTCAAGTGGAAATGAACGGGTGGAAAGTCCAGGGTTCTGAGATTCGCAGGTGAAGACTAACCCATGACTCTGATCACGACTGTACTCATGACTCTGCCTGACTCCACCCGTGACTACCCATACCAATACCCATTAAATGCCATGGTTCTACCCACTGCTCTATCCATGGTTTCACCCACAACTCCATCCCAATCCATCTGCTGCTGCTCAATACCCATGACTCTGCCCCCGTTTTGTTTTTCCGGGGGGACACCCACCCAGCCACCACATCTCCAAGTATCGTTTTTCCTAACCCTGTGTGGAGGCCAACCACCGCCTTACCAGTTTCACGCCGCCCCCTTACAGTCAGTAAAGCAAATGCTTGTGTGCCAACACCCGCGTGTGCTTAGTGCCCTCCGTGAGCTTATTGTGTTTCCAAGGGTACAAGAAGCGTAGATGAAGCAAATTATGCACAAACGTGTGTGGAGAGCAAACCCCCCGGGGGGGGGGGGCGGGCCCAGTCCTTGTGTGCGACCCCCCCAGCCCCCCCTTCCCCCCCAGATAGTGTGTTGGGGGGCATGGCACCAATGGCGCTCAATTTTTTTTGTGCATGCTTCCCTTTCATCAAACCATCCATGCTTTGAGCACCAGATTAGGAGATGGGGCGCTACACAAATGTCGTTTGTTGCAAAGTGAATATCCTGCATTCGGAGCTCTTCCCCGGCTCAAGTGCAGTCCCCGGCAAAGACGAGAAAGCACTATTATCACATACATACCTCCACACCCCCAAACTCCCAGACACACATCCCCCCTGGAGGTATGCATGTGGTAGTATTGGGTCGTGCGCAGCCCCCCCCCCCCCCCCCACACACACACACCCTCCAGCCGAACCCCCCCCCAACTGCCCCCCCCGCCCCCCCCCCAAGTTTTGACAGATAGCTGGGGGGGTGGGTTGCATCAGGACCGGTTGTAGTCGCCCCCCCCCCCCCCCCCCTGGGGAGCAAACACAAAGAAGCAATTTTTTGTTTGCATTGGGCAAAATTTGCAAGTTCTGATGCCTCACCCCAGAATAAAATAAAAATGGGAAAATAACAGCGAAAATTTTGTCTCATTAATTAAAAGTCAAATCATTAGCATATTAAACACCCACAAGCCACACAAGAATTTTGTTGCTTTAATTAGGAAAGCAGCAAGCCATGGTAGCTTCATCGCATTGCTTGCTTCCTGCCTTTTCCTTTTGTATTGTGGACTTGAGCAAATAAGTAGAGAAAGATGCACCGTGAGCTCTTTCTAGGGCAAAAGCACCCACCGCCACAAACACCACCACCACTAATCAAGCAACCATCACAGAAACATGCAAGCACACAACACACACGAGCTGCACAGACCTCACACAGCACGCCACGTCATGTCTCTGTGCAGCCCCTTGCTTTTTTCCCTCCCCTTTATCTAAAACCTTCCCTGCTTCAGCAACCGGCATGGCAACAGTGATATTGTCGTCAACCTGAGCAACCACAGTGACAACAATACCACCGACAATAAATGCCATTTTCCTGGATTGATGGGGGGACAGTCGCCATCCGCAAGGGTGCAGCTAAAGTTGTTGATGTGAGGCGTGCGGTAGACAAGCACTATAGATGGTCACCTATGTCACGGCAGGACAGCACAAAACAAAAATTGTGCATGCCATTCTGGGGGGACTGGACCCATAATAAAGCTGCGGCTGAAATACTTTTTGTTGCACTTCTGTTAAACACCATGACTCATCTCACCTCAATGTTTCACAATATGGGTGATCTGTTTGTTGGAAGTGAGGGGGAGGGCCAGTGCGTGCTTTGCCAGTATACAGATGTACTGTGTGCGCATGAAGTCCGTGACTGCTCATTTGCCCATTTGTGCAGTGCATGGTGCACCAAATCGGGAAAGGGAGTGTACCAGCTGTGTTGTAACAACACTGACAACAACAACAACCCATGTGCTGTAGCTGTCGCCGCCAACATCCACAATTGCCGCTGGCACTGTTAAAGTTTTTCAAAAGCAGTTGTGTAAGACTTTGGAATTTCTATAAATGTTTGAGAAACTGAAAGTTGAACCATAGTCTCCGTTGCCTGGGTATGTTCCCCCAGTCGCTATGCGTGCCCAGATTGGGAATGAGTACCCGTGATTGCCATTGCACGGGGCCGCATGCTGGCTGGGTGTTTTTTTTCACGTTGTTGATGGGCTAATTCTGCCTGCAACGAAAGGGGGACAGACAACATGAAGCAAAGGATGAGTGTAAGCGCACGTGTGTGTATGTGTATGGGAGAGTATTCATATTGATATTTTTTCTAGAGTTCCCCACGAGTGGACTTGGATTTCCACAACACCCGTGGGGTCCTCTATCCCAACACCCAACCAAACGGGTTGGGATATGGGCGTGGCATTTTCAATAGAGGTCCGTGCGTGGACTTGGATTTCCACAACACACACGAACCCCTCTCTACATGACACACCAAAACCGGGTGTGCCATGTGTCCATCGATTGCGTGCGTGTGTGTGCATGCCATTACGTTAATTATGGGGACATATGGTTACCTATTACGTGGGTTACCACCCGCCCCCCCAAGCAAGCAAGACCTGGGTTTTGTTTTTTGTGTAACCGTGCACGCTGGCATCAAGTTTACACACGGAGGTGTAAACATGCACCGTCATACACGGTGTAGGGGGGTTGAGGGGAGTAAAGCTCTTTGGGGGCGTGTCTGCGTGCCCCCAGGGAGCCGGGTGGGCTGATACCCCAGCGGGACGGTATGGGCAACCTCCACACGTGGGCACACGGAGGCGAACCCCTGCTTTACCGCCCGCCGGAAACACACCCACCAACAAAGGTAACACTCAAGGCTAACCTAAGTGTCTGTACACACGCCTCCGAGACACACACCAACACCAAGCAACAAGGTGGCATATCTATACACGTGTTCTATTGTGAATATGTTTACCGTTTGTTGTATGTCCGTGGGTAGTTTGTGGGAACACTTGTGTGTGTGGTACGTGTGTGGCTTCCTCTCATCACGTGCCCCAAGGCCGCCACCGCGAAGTCCACACCCTGTGACGCCCTCTGGGCGGGTGTGTGCCCCCGGGCCCTGCCGTTGGGTCTGCGCGCACAAGTGTGTGTTGTGTTTGTGGGCGTGCATCGCTCTGTTATATGTATATATGATATGTATACGTAATATGGCTCCTAGGTGAGGGGTTAGAAGTGAGGTCACGTTATTATTACATAGTTAACAGGTGTGTCTATTCAAGTGTGTCTACTTAGACCCACATCCCACGCCGTATCACCATCATTTACCCTCTACGTGATGCACCATGTGGGACACACATGCTACATTTCAATCATAGTTGGGTCACGGCCCTTGGCTAGGCCATGCCCATTGCAGGCACATACAATCAAGCCACGGCCCTTGGCTGAGCTGTGGCTTCATCCGGCAACAAGGCGCCCGTTGGGCGATTTTCGTCATCAATTTTGTGTGTTTGGTGTGTTTCAAGCAGGCCTTTGGCTAGGCTGTGTCTCGGTTTTTCAAGCAAGCAATGAACAAGCAATACATTTTACAAGCAAGAGCTCACTCATTACTACAAGAGTTAGAACAAGACATCAAGCCGTCATAAACTCTCTGAAGCACGGAGGTGACAAGTGTGGGCATCATGCCCGTGTGTTGGTTCGTGCTTAGTGTTTTCGATCATTTACCCTTGGGCCATTGTGGCTTCTTCTTTCTAATTAGTGTAGCTACCGCGCGCACTGTGGGGCCATCGTGGCCGTGCTTGTTCAGTGGCCTAAGCACAGCACAAGGCAGTAGCACAGTACAAGACAGCGGCAAAGCACATGTTATCAAGTACATTGTTTTGCTGTTGAAGTTCAAGTAAAAAAGTGTTGTGGTGGTTGTAAGGCCTGTTGTCACGGTTGTCCACGCGACACTGCCAAAATTTCAACTTTTGGAAAAGCTGCTACAGATAGCCATAGACCAGTGCGCTCGGAGCATACGATTTTGCTTGCAACAGGGAACACGTACGAGATTAGGGATAGAGGTCAAAGACACTTGAATGACTGGATGCACCCAAAACCTCGATGGCCTTCGGCCAGGGGACTGTTGTCACTAGGGGTTACCACACCCTGTCCTCCAATGCAACGCGGCTAATTCTTATAAATTCAAAAGATCCAAGATTGCCTTATTGGTGTCACATCCTATGTTCTTAACAAAGAAATGGAATGTAATATACAAAAATCGCGAGCGTGGGTTCAAATCTCAGTGTGACAGATTAGGTGATATTCTAGCATTTGATGCATTGAGTGGTTTTGTGACAGCTACGTTCTTCTTGGGCATGCATTTCCTGCCCGTGGCAGTCGTTTTAAGTGGCTGGGTGAAGCAGGTCACAACCGTACCCTAGCATATTGCCGCTAAAGGATCATTTTATGACCCGTCTGCGCATCGGCCGCACGGCCGCTGAAGTAACCCTAATCAGCGGGAATTGAACCACCGCCAAAATCTTAAAAATTAATAGCGGAGTCCGACAGATCCGCAATAAGTAGGCGGCTGAATCGCGAGCTGTTGCGCACAGAGTCTGGTCCCCGTGTGTCGCAAATGGCATTGTGGGAGCCAGCAGGTAAAATTGGTAGTTCTATTCAGAATTGAAACTAAAAGCAAAGTGAAATCACACTTTTAAACAATTAAGAAAAGAAAAGGTACCTGCAAAGCGGTGCAGTGGATTTCACATATGTGCATATCAGGTATTGCTAGGGCTATTTGCACCCTATCTCTTTGTAAGATACTATCAGCCTTCATTCATTACTATGTCTTCTTTGCTAAGCCATGTTGCTGCCTCTAACACTGCGAACTCTGCTCTAGACTCCTTGGTCCTGTTTGGTGTGGCGAACATGAATATCGAGGCAACTATAAGTGTCAACAGTAAGAAAAAGTCACTGCCATGTCTTTCTTGGAGGGCTTGATCCAGGCCAAGCCCCCCTTAAAACCCTTTTGTTGATGCTAAGACTAACTTAAGTATTTTTATCTCTCTTTTGAAGCCTAAAGTACACTTTCTCAAAGTAACTAGGGTTGTAACCCTAGCCCCCCCATGAAGTTCACCCCTACCACTCAACTGAGCGGAGGTATCTTCCTTCATGGAGCATATACCGAAATAAAATAGGCATTTCATCCTTTAGGCCTTGGAGGTTAAGCCTAGTGGTCTCCCACCCTAAGACCCCTATACTCAATTGTTTCTACCACTTATTGTGGTTCTAATTTTTAACTGTTTCTGAATTCAGTTGCTTGGCCAAGTCATATTCTGTGTCTGGCCTGACACCTATGCCCCATATTCCTAACCAGCACCATTTATCCCAAAAGAATGCACATGAAGTGCTTGATGCTATCTTTGAGGCTAGAGTCAATCCAGTTTTCATATAAAATCTTTTGTATTATCCATTTGTGATTGAATCTTTGTGTTTATACCTGCTTTGTCTATCTGCACCCCTTCTGTGTTACACTGGATTTCAAACTATTCATTGATTCGATCCACATCGTGTTCTTGCTCTACTTGCTCCTTTGGTTTTGGGATTTCAACATCAAAAACCTGCAGGATTTCATCAAAGTCTATAAGGCACCAATCAAGGACATCTTTCCGGTAGCGGAGGCAAACCCTGAGAACCTTTCGAACCGACTCTGAGCAGAAGCACAAGAAAAACACACCGAACAAGTAAGAAAAAGTGCTTTTCCAATGCTTTAGGGTATACTTTAGTTGTATTAGAGGTGCTCTAAGCACACAGGCACTTCTATGTTAGTATTGGCCCAACCAAAAGGGGTGATAACACATTTTGACCTATGGAACGAAACACTAAATTAGGATGTGGTGTGGACCCCTTTATCCCCAAGCTATAGGCACTGAAACATCTTTTCCTGGGTTGCTGAGGCAGTGATATACCGAAGGCAGAGCCTATGAATTTATCTATGTTTTCTCATGAATTCTTAGCTATCCTAGTATTATGCCCCTAGGGGGCTGGGGCACCTCTTTTTGAGAGGTCCTGGGTTCAATACCCAGTCAGCCTAGCTAAGTAGGAATATCCCATGTGACATGGCAGTGACCTCATCGCCACATGCCATGCCACCTCAGCACCTATGGGACCCAAAAACAAAGAGTGCACATCTCAAGATGGCACTGTGCATGAGAGTGAGCCCTTGGGGCAGATTTCCCATCATTTTTTCTTAAACATGTAAAATATTTCATCCTGAGTTGCAATGTATGCTAATTGCTGTGGTCTATTGTTGATAGTTTTCTTTATCTAACTCTTTGTGATTGCAGCCCTTCATGCTTTGATCGTGATTCTCTTCTACTTGCTAATTTCTGGCTTGGGTTATCCTGGATTGGCTGTATTTGAGCAAATAAAACATTTTCCTCATCAGAAACAAGCAGCAGGAAACCCTACACCAGCAGCAAGCAGCAGGAGAGGCACAATAAACACACAGTGTTGAAATCACTATGAAACTTTCTGGTAGCAAGAGGCAGACTGTCTCTGCGTACCGGCAGCAACCCCGTGCCGTACATCCAGTGCGCAGAGATTCGTCACATATAAGCAAGAAGGGCGAACGAACCTGGACACCAAGAAAGAGGACACCGACGTGAAGACGGTGCCTGAGGCACCAGCAATGCCAGCACCTGGTGTACCTGGACCTGGACCTAGCGCTGTACCTTCGGAGCCCTTACATGGGCCAGTGGACGTGGCGGAAGATTCGATGGAAGGACTTCAGTCCGCCTTCCGGGCCCTCTCAGTCGAGGAGGTGGACACCCATCCGGTGAAGAGAAAGAGAGAGAGAGAGAGAAGGATCCTGGAGAAAGCATAGCAAACGAAGGAGCAGACCAAGGGCACGACCCGACGAATGATCATACCTTTGAGGGCGCACCAAGCGCTTGTGGCCTCCACGCATCACCCTCTCCTATAACCACCACACTCCCAACTCCAGACCTAGTCGCTGCAACATCCACACCCACAACCAACCCGCCTATGGCTGAGGGCATAGGCTTTACTGGTATGCCTACCTACCCTGCCTGTGGTGTGAACCCACCTACCACTGCGTTTCCAGAGGCAACTACTACCAGTGAGCCGCTGACCTCCAGTTCTGCGCCGCGATGGTATGCGGCTGACTATCACCATCCTCGACCCGCTACGGGAGCCTATGTGGATGTTCCTGGGTATGCAACCCTGAGTGGGTTGAGGAGAGGACCTGAGTCATGCGGGGGCAGGAGTAGAGGATCGGGGAGATCCTCCAACAGGTCCCTGACGCGGTGGGAGATCAACGAGGTGCTCCGAGGAGCCACCTCTAAAATTGTTGGCGACCTCACTCAAGAGATTCGAGATAAACTGGAGCCCCTGATACCGCCCAAAGCGTCACCTACCACGGTGGGAATGTCACCCCATCGAGTACAGGCCAACCATCTGGTGGCAGGGCTGACAAACACCCTTGGGAGCCTGAGGAGCCGACCGATGCCGACCCCTGCTGTGATACCTAGAAGCCCTTTCGTGCCGAGGACGGCCCGGCCACCCTACAGTCACGTGGAGAATTCTACGAGAGCCGAGCCGGACCGGCTGGGGCTGACAGCCCTTAGGGCAATGGTTGATGTGGAGCCCTACGGCTCCAGTGACCTAGGCGGAGATCCCTCCAATGATGAACCGCCGTCGATGACTCCTGCTTTGCCCTCGGAGGACGACGACCCGGAGGACCCCGAGAACCCAAGTGGGAAGAAAAAGAAGAAGAAGAAGAAGACCCGACGCCCTGAGGGACGCAGGTCTCAGGAGGCTAAGGCTATTGCCACCTCCAAGATCGTGGTGAACCTGCTTGAATTCACAGGCAAGGACCTCAGCGAGTTCGCTGAGAATTTTGGCCGGTTTCTCCGATTGACCGGCCTAACCCACGCTAGTGGACGGGTCAAGTGCGATCTGCTCCTGCAGTGTTGCAAGACCAAGTACCTGGAGAAGCAGGTCAAACAGATTGTGACTAATTCCGCCACCTTTGCCGATGTGTTGGTTGCCTTGGAGAGTCAGTACCCGACCTATGAAGCCGACCTCTCCATCAGGGCCGAGATCCAGAACCTGCCCATGCTGCCCAACAACCCCAAACCTGGCAGAGTCTCTGAGCTATTGGCTGACTTGGATCACTGGGCTGGACGATTGACGCCCGGTTCCTACAGCAGCGACAACCTACTTTTCTCGTTGGTGGCTAAGCCCCCTCGGGAGCTGTGGGACGAGTGCCGTTCAACGGCAGAGCGCAAGGCTAGAGCCCTCCACTACGAGGATCTATGTGTACTACTCCTGGAGCTGGCACTGGAGAAAGAAAGCGACCAGCACCTGAACAACTACCGTCCTGGAGGTGGAGGCTCTGGAAGCCATGGCAAAGGGTACCAAGGATCCAGACCTGGGCAGGGGACTACCCCCAAACACGCCCGTATCATGGAAAACGTCAAGGAGCTCTTCTGGTGTGATACCAAGGACGAGCAGGGCCACCTGCAGCACGCCCCTGACTGCGAGCAGCGAGACTGCTTCGTAGTCCAAGGGAAGCAGCAGGAGAAGAACACCGGCGCCAAGGCGAAGCTGCCGGATCACTACAGGTGTACTATCACCTGTGCCTTCTGTGGGAAGAGGAAGCACTACGAGGATGAGTGCTACCACAAGCAGCGCCTGTCGGCGAAGCTGAAGGGTCGGGATCATGGCAAAGGCTCTGGCAAAGGTGGAGGCAAAGGCAAGGGCAACGACTCCGGCAAGGGCAAGTCGAAAGGAGGTGGACAAGGGCAAGACAAAAGTCAAGGTGGACGAGGAGGAGGCGCTAACCGCCAGCCAGACAAGGACAACAAGAACACCGACAAGAACGGGGGCAACCCCAACCCTAATCCAGGGCGGAACTCCGAGCCCTTTGGAGGGCAGTGTAACCGCTGCATAGTGGTTGATCTTTTTTGTAACTGCGAAGCCTGTAGCCTTGATGCCCCAGGGGTCGTAACGCCCGACACTGCCCCTGATATCTCCGAACCCACATAACCCTCTTCGGACCCATATCCAGCCTCTGGGAGCGACATATGCGAAGCACTGGTAAGTCCTTTGAACTCCATGGTGGAATATGAAGAGTACGAAAACCCGGTCTACAAAAATGGAGCAGACATAGAATCTCAATGCGCATTTATCGCACATAACGACACAACGTGAAATCATTCGAAATAATTTGAATAAATCCGATTGGGAAATCACGAAGGACAAATGCGACTCGACGCGCGCTCACAGGCGACATCTGGCGGCGAACGGAAAACATGAAATGAAGCGGAAAATTTACTGCACTAATGTACATCTGAGAATCATTGAAATTCTGATCCCATCAGTGTATAATTGAGTGCTGTCACTGCTGCCGTTACACTCCCCCTCTGAAAACATACGCCAGTATGTCAGGCTGGGTCAAGTGAAGTGAACGAAACGGCGAAAGTGACCAAAAACCGACCAATCTAAGGCAAAATGTGTGAAAATGAGCTGAATTGAGCAAAATTGTGCTGAGATCTGTGCTTCGCGATGGCCATCGACTTGAATGAAACGCATAGGTACCTCAGGGCACACAGAAAAAGCTTCGTTCAAGCTCGAAAATTCGAAAATTGAAAGTCTGAGTAAAGAATGTATCATGATGAAATCAGGATCTGACATCCCACTGCCAGAAAACAGAAAACGAGCGTCGCCATGTCGTCGAGCGTCAAAAAAATAGGGTATCCCTTCATGGAGTCCAAGATATGTGAAACTGGCTGGTGTCATTTGCAGTGATGAGACCAGATGCCAGATTATGTCACAAAATGTGCCTGAATTGAGACCAAATCCAGTGAATTGCACACGGATTGAGGGTGGCGAAATCTGCAACAAGCCAATACAGGTCCAATTCATTGTCGATAGACTCTGTGTGTTGTGTTGAACGGAAATCCAGTTCTCATTCATAGCCAATCCAGGTCAAATCCTCATGATGATGATGAATCCCATGATGGGAATCCAATCATTTCAAGTAATGATAGCCAAGAAAACCCAGTGGGGTATCCCCACACTGTCAGTATTGTTCCCAGGGCTTCATGTTTAATCCAGTATGAGCCAGAAGGGGTAATTGACTCGTTATAGTCCCAGAATGTATAAGCATCCAATGCTTGGTACTGGGATTTTGCCAAAATTGAGCTGATTCTGAGGGGGATTCCAACACAATCCACAGATGAACAGCGAGTCGACACAAGTAAGAACACCATCGTCGTCACTTGGTCTATATAAGCCCTTTGACAGTGGTCGATTGAAAAACAAACCAACCGTCTCAATGTAAGAGCTGATGGAAATGACATTCTGAGCAGATCCGTCAAACACATGAAATGGATCAGACTCAGTCATGTGCCAGAATCTCTGTAATGAGCACGAACTCGAACGAGTCCTTCCCAAGGCGAGTAGACGGGTCCGGTCGACAGCAAAAGGCGATAGTGTCGTCGTGGTTGAGGATAAAGGCCTTTCGGATCTTCGGATTGGAATCATCTACAATGAAGCACATGATTCACATGATGACCATGATGAGAATGATGGATGGAATGACCAGGATGATCCCAGAATGTCCCATCATCTGTTCATCGAACCACATAGACGATGCGTCAGGACTGTATTGTCCCCATGCCAAGGGTATATCTTGACCGTAAACCCATTGGAGAGTTTCGGCGAGTCAAATTCTGATCGGATCTTGTCTCGAATAGATTCTGCCACAATTGGAGCTTCTTCTTGTGCTTGTAAGTCTTCCTTGGTGACACAATCTTTGATCAGCGAGAGCTCTTTGTCAATCTCAGGGTGTTTCTTCAGGAACTTGATGAAAGTATCCGTATACCCATGGATGAAGCTTGAAGCTGGCTCCCATTTGTCCTCCTCTGCACCGAATCCTTTCCATCTGCACAGAAAGTACCACTTGTTTCGAGCATTCTTCTTGTAATCAAGGATCTTCTCCAACTCGAAACTGCTTGTGACCATCTTCCTGTCGCTCAGGTACTTCGAAGTCCGATAGAGAGGCTTGAACCTTCCTTTGGGGCAGGGTACTTCGGCCTTCAAACGATCTCGATGTACTTCTTGATGCCTGCCTGGCTCAATTTCAATGTTGAATGTAGTCTCACTTAGTTGACTCTTGACTTGGAATGGGCCATCCCACAAAGGTAACAATTTGTTGTCGTCCTTCAGGGTCTCGTCTGACTTACGAAGCCAAACTTGCTGGCCTTTCTCGAAGGGTTTTCCTTGCTTTCTTGACTTATTTTTGAAATTCAACCAATCTGCTTGACTCTCCACTTTGGCTTGGATCCACTTGGCTTCTAAATCCTTGATCCTCTCAAACCATTGCGAGGCGTCGTAGCACTGCCTTGGATGATACATCACTGGTCCTGGACCCATCTTCTCGCGACCAAAAACCAGCTCATTCGGACTTAATCCAGTGTAATTCTTGGTACGATGGTATCTTCTCAAGACACAGTAAATTGTCTCCAACCAATTGTAGTCTTTTTCATTCAGTCGCCAGGAATTTTCTCAGAATGCTGATAAGAATTCTTCCAGCGCGTTCAGCAGGGAGAGCTCGATGGTCGTAGACTCGGGCATGAAGATGATGAACTCCCAATAGAGCACACATGTTCTCCCACCAAGTCCCAATGAACTCTTTCCCACTGTCCGTCAGAATTTCACTGGGAACATCCCAGTTACTCATCCACTGACTTGCAGTCCACTTGGCAGCCATTTCAGAGGTGAGATGCTTCGTGTTGCAAGGGAGGACTTGGATGTAGCCACTGTGGCGGTCCTGAATTAACAAAACCCCATCGATAGGCTTCCTCGTGTAGAGACATTCCTCTTGGATCTGCCCCAACTCGAAGACATCCGCCGTCACCTTGTCGAACAACCTCTCCGGAATTGGTAATCCCTTCAGCCGTCCTTCTGCCTTTTGATTCTTGGGGATGGTCGCCTGACATTGCTTGCATCCTTTGGCAACTCGTTCACAGGCACTCTTGAGGTCCCGTGTGTACACTCTGTGTCGTAGCTCCTGCTCCAGAACACGAGAATGTGTGTGGGCTGTCTCATTCCGATGCCAATGTTTGACATATTGGTCAATCAGACAATCAGGAACACAAATCCGTCCTTGCCAAAATAACTTGTCGCCTTGGATTTTGAAATCAGACGTCTCTTCAGAGTCGTAAGGCTTGTCCCCTTTCAACTTGTGGTATACAGACCCAAAGAACTTGTCCTCCTTGTACATCTTCGTCCAATCCACATAGAGGAAGGAAGTTTCCTTGTCCTTTTGTTGTGGAGGGAGCGTGGATTTCGCTTTGGATCTCGCTGTAGGAAACACATTCAGGAGTGGCAGTGACGACTCAGAGTCAGAGTTAACTCCTGCAGTCTGGTCCGCCTTGGTAATCTCCTTGCATCTGACCAAATCCACCTTCATCCGATTTTTAATCGAACATTGGAGACAATGTTTCTTGATCAGTGCTTGTTCTTCCTTGTCGAACTCGATCACTTCAGCTTTATCCGTCGCTGTCCCATGAAAACTCACTTCAGAGTAAGCCTCTGAGGCTGGGTAGGCCCAGCGACTCAGGGCGTCCGCCACTGTATTGTAGCGACCCGGAATGTAAGTCACATGGAGGTCAAATCTGCTGAGAGTTTCATGCCAACGGCCTCTTCTCCCAGCTGGTCCACCAGGGGTATCCACATGTTCTGTCCTCCAGTTCTCCAGTGACTTGTGGTCCGTCAGTACCTCAACGCGATGGCCCAAGATCAAACCTTCATAACGCCGTAAGGCACAAAGGATTGCGTAGGCTTCTTGTTCCCTTGGACCCCGATTTCGCTGCCGTGTTGTAAGCTTGCGAGACCAGAAAGCCAGAGGATGATGGTGACCTTCGTCATCGACTTGTTCGATCGTAGCACCAATGGCGTAACGACTGGCGTCTGTACGAATATAAAAAGGTCTTCCATCCAACCACGGAGTCTTTAATGTAACCACATTTGCCAGTGCTTCCTTGAGACCAGTAAAGGCTTCTTCACATTCTGGCGTCCACTTGAGCTTGACTTGAGATCCCTTCTTTCCTTCTATTTTGCCAACCTTCAGTAACTCTGTCAATGGACCAGAGAACTTGGCGTAGAGAGGAAGGAACTCGTGGTAGTAATTGCAGCAGCCTAAAAAGGCACGAAGCTGCGTGATGGTTTTAGGCCTTTCCCAGAGCTGCAGGGCAGCCATTTTTCCTGGGGCTGGTCTTCTTGTCCCATCTTCCAAGACAGAGCCACAAAATTCCACACTCTGGAGGAACATCTTGCCTTTCTTGGGTCCACACACGAGCTTCTCTTGTCGAAGGACTTCGAGAACTTTTCGAACTTGTTCTTCGTGCAACTTCAGGCACTCATCAAAGTTGTTTCCCAACGGCGTGGCAATCAGAAGGTCGTCAATGTAGATGCTGCAGAATTCTTGTAAATCCAGAGACTTGTGCTTCTGAAATAAAATAGTCTCCATCATCTTCTGGAACATCGACGGCGCATTCTTCAGACCCATCGGCAGTACAGTCCACTAGACAGTGCCACAGGGCGTGCACATTGCCGTCAAATGCCTATCCTCTTTTCGAAGTGGCATTTGGTGAAAGCCATGGCGCAAATCCAACACAGTAAAGAGCTTGCCTTTGGCTCTCGCGGCGATCTCCTTCTCGATTAGAGGAAGAGGATGCGCGTCTGGTACTGTGGCGGCATTCAGGGCTCTGTAATCCACCACTAGACGCCAAGCATCTATGCTGGATTGGTCAGCAGGTGGGGGTTTTGGCACAGTAAATGGTGCTGAACACCACTCAGAACTCATGCAGCCCTCCAACCAACCGAATTCATAGAGATTGCGCTCGATAATCTTTCGCAGGGCATCTGCTTTGGTGCCGTGTAGATAGAATGGACGTTGTTTGTGCACCTTTGAGCCTTCGATTATGTCAATCTTGGCTTCCCCATTTTCACATCGAATTGGGGGGTTTTTCCACAACTTCCCACTCAGCACGTCATCTTGATAATCTTCGAACACTGCGTCCCTTCTTGCAGATATCTTGTCTCCGTCGACCTGATTCCCACATTTAATCACCGACATTATGTCCACCAATTTGCGAATTGTTGGTCGTGGTCTCATGTTCTTGGCCACTTCATTCCAAACTTCTTCGTCGCATTGTTGGCGGATGAAGCTCACCTGAGCTCGCTCCTCCGTGGGATCCCACCAATGAAAGGGGTCCACGAATGTCTTGAAGGGATGGTCGGACGAATTCAGCTTCATTCCTGTCAATTCAGGCGAGATTCTTGGAGATTTGTCATCATTCTTGCTTGAAATCTTGACATTTTTGACTTGATTCTTGTCTGATGGGGACGAATTGTAATGGATGGAGGCGTTCTCCTGAGGGACGCCGATTGTCCTTCCCTCCTTCCGCGACGATACGTCGGGATTCCGCTCTCGATCGTCTTCATCCACCTCAATTTCGTCGATTCTTGAGGAATTTGAAATGACCTCTTCTGTTCCCATTTCACTGTCATCTTGCCAATAATCTCCCAGATTCCCGTCAACTAAGCACGCCAACGTGCTCCACGAACGCTGTGGCAAAGGCTTGCCATTGTCTTCACAATACAGCTTCACTCCCTTGTGAGGTAGCTCGACAATGTCGATTGAAATGTCCATAATGTCCTTGAACCACTCTTGTCTTGGCCAATTGGGGACAATTAAAATCGCCTTTGCGCCGGATTGCTTCAGCTTCTGTACCACACGAGGAAAAACGTCGAAGGGCAGATTGATCCAAAGGGGTTCAGACCAGTCCTCACTCCAGGCATCGTCGTAGAACTTCGGGAATCTTTTATTCTTTTTGTTTGCAAAGGCATCAACTTGAGGACGAAAATTGTGGTTCCTTTCGAAATAATCCAACAGAATGTCCCGCCATTTGTCGACTACACGATAGCAAACTGACTTCCACTTCTTGCAATTCAATGATTCCACCTTTCCTTCGTCGAATTCTTCTTGATTCCGTGTCCATTCCTGCCCATCTTGCTGAAAATGCAGCTTATTTCTCTCCTTGAATTGGTGGATACTCTTGGTATATGGGTGCAGATAATACAGGTCAGACGGGTCGCTGGTCGACGGATCTTGGAGGAAGCATGTCCTGTGTCCCATGGGCTACACACGGTGAGCGTGAAGCCAGGGTTGACCCAAGAATAAATCATACTTTATAGCGGCTTCATAGAATTTTCCAGAAAACCACTCCTCCGTGACCGTCTCTTCCACGCTCCACACAGATTGTTTCACCAATCTGACCGCCAATTCTGCTTCTCTGTCGCCACCGTCAATGCGATGTCCGCTGACTCCCTCCAGCTGGACAGGGGTCGAGGACATCTTCGCCTCATCCTCCTGCAGAAAGCCTTTCCTCACCAGATTGACTTCTGAACCATTGTCAATCAGACATCTGGCAAGTTTAACCTTACCATCCGCCGTTCTGACCTGGATCCAGCAGACAAACTGGCGCTGCTTGCCTCGCCGGACAGCGCTGAGGACCCAGGCAGGGTACAGGAGGCCGGAGGAGCGCGCCAGCCGGTCCCAGCAGCGTCCATCCACCGCCCCAACTACCCTGATGGGTTTTGTCTCCTGCCACTCAACCCCAGTGTTGGGATTTGGGTCAAGTTGGCTTCCCTATTGCCATTCTTCTTCTTTGTTCGGCTGTACGTCCTGTACTTGTCCTTCGTCAACCCATTCTTCTCCTGCTTCGACGGCATTCACTCCTTTTCCACGTCCACGACCACCAAATGATTTTCCACCACCACCTTTCTTACCACCTTGACCTTTGTTGTTGGAGGTGTTGGAATTGGGGTTGGATTCGTTGGATCTGCCCTTGCCTCGACCTCCAGTATCCTTGTTGTTGCCGAAGGTCTTGTTCGCTGGCGTCTCCGCGTACAGGGGGTTGCCATTCACCTTGGAATCATCTTGATTCCCGGACTTTCCTTGGCCCTTGCCACCTTTTTCACCAGATTTTCCACCAGATTTTCCACTAGCATTGGTCCAGGTAGGTAGGTAGGTAGGTGCACTCGGTCGTGGAGAGGCGCCTCATGGTTCCCCCTGGCGTCGCCCCTGTGACGAACAGGAAGAGGCTCTGCGCGTGAAGAGGGGAGGCGGCTTACTTTCCGCTAGACCTGACTGTTGGCCCCCAACACAGCGGCCCCGGGCAACGCCGGGAGGGCTGATCGCCGCCAGCGTGACATGCTTGTCTCGCCGGGAGGGTTTGCCCCCGTGCTTGCGCACGTCCCCTCCTTTGGGCGGAACCCTAGGGTTTGACGTTTGAGGTTTGATTTTGCGGGTACTAGACGCCTTTCGGCCCCGGGGGGCCACCTGGTCGGGCCAGGTGATATCCTCCCCACCGGGTCCTAGTGTGGGGCCCTCCAAGACGCACCTCCTGCCTGGTGGCGGAGTCCCCCGGGTTCACAGAGCTCGGAGCCCCGTCCTTCCCCGGCGTCCCCGTTTCGCCACTCCCCGGTCAGTGCATCAATTCGCAGCCGTGGCTGCGGGCGCTTACCCACTGCGTCGCCCCCCTAATGCGTGGTCGCCCGGGGCGCCGGCGCCGCCGGGCCCGTGCTACTGGCTTGTCGCCAGTGGGACCCCCTTGGGCTGGCGCGGAGGCTGCCTAGCCTAGGGGTTGGGGCGTGGCGCTGTGCGCCACTACTGCCTTGGCGGGCGCAGTGCCCCGTCTGTGTGTGCGCGGCGCTCGCGGCCGGTTCGGGGGGGTTCGGGCCGGCACCTGGCGTCGTGTCTCTTTCGTTTCCCCCTCCCCGCCCCGCGTGTTCCGCGCTGCGTGTGGCGGGCCGTCCCGTCCGGGTGTCCCTTACCCTCGCTCGCTGGTACGCCATTCCATGCGGTCTGTGGGTTCCGCGCGCTCGGTCCGGTTGCCCTTCCGGTAGTCCCCGCGTGTCCCTTTCGTGTGTGTGCGCTCGCGCTCTCGCGGTGTCCGCTCCCCCCCCCCGCTGGGTGGTGTGGCGCGCGCATCTCGCGTGGTCCCGGCACTGGGCGCTGGTAGGGCCGTTCCACGTGGTCCGTGCCCCTCCGCGTGTCCTGCCCCGGTCCCTTGCTCCGTCTGGCGTGCTTGGGGGGGGGTGCGGTCCGGTCCCGGTTCCCCCCTACTTGGCTTGGGGTTGTGGGGGCGGCGGTAGGGCGTCCCCGGGGGGGTGCCTTCGACCGTTGCGTGGGGCGTCTGGGGTCTTGCGCTCCTCCTCCCCCGACTGCCCGTCCACTGGGTGGGCTGTCGGGGTCCGCGTTGTGGGCGCGGGCGTGCGGGTGTGGGGGCCCTGCTCTGTCCCTGTGGGGGCTGCGCGCCGCGGGGCGGGTCCATGGCGTTCTTATGCTGGGGGGCGGGCTGGGGGGGGGGGGGGGGGTGCGCCGTTTCCTCCGGCTGTGCGGCCGGGGCGGGGCCCGTAGGGCGGGGGGTCGCTCTGCCTCGTTCCGTCCCTTTGCCTTCCCTGGGCAGGCAACAAAGCGGGCGTCACTGGTGTTGTGCTGTCCATGGGGGGCGTGGCCCCGCAGACCACTCCGGTTCGTGCTCACCCGGCTTCTCTGGGTACGATCTGTGCGGCGTCCCGGTGCGCAGGCGTGGGCCCGCTTGTTCTTCGCGGCCCCCATGTGAGCCGGCTGCTGGGGCGGGGGGTCAGGTCACACTCCGGCTCCCCTCTCGGGCGGGGGGGGCCCATCCCCCCTGCCTCAAGGGGTGGGGGCCGGGGCCCCCGCGGCTGGCGGGCTGGTGGGAGGGCGGGGGGGGGGGGTGTCGCGCCGCGGCCTCCCTGCTCTCGCTCCGGGCGGCGGCCTGCGGTACTTCTTTCTGGCCCTCTCCGTGTCGCCGGCGCGCTCCCTTCCGGCGCGCAAGTGCGGTCGGGGCTGAAGTGCCGCCCCGGGGTGCAGGGGGGTGAGGGGCGGCCCCTGGACCGCCCCCCCGGGGTCCCCAGCTGACCTGAACCCCCCCTCTGTCACCTCGGAGTGGGCTGTGGTTACGGGAGGGTCATGTGGGGCGCGGCCTCCGTCCCGTTCCGTTGTGCGCGTTGCTCCTGCACGCCGGTGTGGGTTCGCGGGAGCAGGCCCAGCCGCCGTTGCCCTTACCGCGTCGCCGTTCCTCCTGAGGGGAGGGGTGCCCCCCCGGCCCTGGGGGGGCGGAGGGCCGCGCCAGTGGCTCCCCAGCTGAGGTGGGTGCGGTGGGGGGGGGGGGGGGGTGGGGGGGCCGCCCCCCCGCCCGCTCTCGGGCCTGTGTGGGAGGAGGGGGGGAGGGGGGGCGCACGATGGATGTGTGCTGGGGTTGCGTGGCTGAAACCCAAAGGCTTTGCAAAACCCTGGCCGCACGGGCTGCCACTGGGTATGGGTTGGTGGTCCAGGGGGATTATGGCAGCGATCAAAAAAAGAAAAAGCCAGGGTGGGGGCCAGTGAGTGTGTTCCTCAGGGTCAATTAAGTGTAAGGAAGAAGCATGGGTATCTCACAGGGCTAGCATGGGTCAGGGGGGCCAGAGTGGCAATCCAGAGTCTCCTGTCTTATCCAGGGTGGGTGGTGTGGGAGTGTGTGCCATAAAAGCTGAGTGAGGGGGCAGGGGAGGGGGGGGGTTTTGGCTTGACGCCATGGTGTGATGATCTCGTCTGCAGCTGGCGGCGCCTACTGGCCGATCGCCATTCGCCGCCCTTCCCTTGGACCCTTCCCCTCCATAGGCGGTGGTGCCCATCAGCTTCTCACCACCCTTTGACCTTCCTCTTCCTCCTTGCCCTAACCTTCCCTCTCCCCTCCCCTTTCCCTTCCCTTGGCCTTTCCCTCTGTAGGCCACCGTGCCCATCGGCCTCACCACACTCCTTCCCTTCCCTTTCCCTTGGTCGGTTGTGCCAACGGACCAAGGGGGGGGGGGAGGGGGGGGGGGCCTTTGTTCCCCTGGCGATGCCTCCTGTCGGCCGGGGGGGGGGGGCGGTATGGCAGTCCTGGCCCCGGGGGCCAGCCATCGGCCGGGGGGTCGCGCCCTTTCCCCGCCCCCCTCTACCGAGAGCCGGATTCTTGCGCAGGCCCTCGCTGGGGCCCCTCATCCCCCGGCCGTTGTCGCGCGGCGCCGGCCGGTCGGGGGTGGCCGTGAGGGTTAGCGGTCAGTGGTTAGCGGGCTGCGGGGCAGCAGGTTCCCCCCCGCGCTCATTGTCTCCGCACTCCCTCCCGCGGGAGGTGGCGCGCCCTCTTGCGTCGTGCCGTACCGTTGGGGGGGCGTGGGCCGGGGGGCCCAGCCCCCCCCCCCAGCTCTCCCGTACCCGCCGTTTGGGCCTTCACCTGCGCCGCGGCTTGTGTGGGGGCTGGGGCTGCGGCGGCGGCGGGTTGTGCCGGCGGTAGCGCCAGTGGGCGAGGGCGCTGCGCAAAGCCCGGGGGAGCCTATTGTTGGCGTCCGCATCCGTGATGCGGAGCACCGCTCCCCCTTCCAGGAAGGCCGGCCACGTCGGCTCCCTGTTGGGACACGCCGCCCGGATCACTGACCTGAGGACCCTCTCATGGTCCTCTGGGGCTGCCCACCCCCCCGGGGGTACCTCTCGGTTTCCTCCGTCCCTCCGGAGGAGCACGGCATCGAAGGGCCGGTTCCTCGACCTCCTGGAGGTCCCCTGGTTGGCCCAGCACAACCACCCGTACACCTCCCCCACCAGGGGGAGGTGTACGGGCGGAACCCTAGGGGTTCACCGGACTTCCTGGCGTATCCCGTTCCCAAGGCATGCATGCACGTTCTTGGTACTAGGGTTCCGAGGTGCTTGGGTGTCGCACGCTCCACCTCGAGTCCCAAAGCAGCGCAGGCCTTAGGATGAAGCCTTACCCCCGGTCTCCGGATCTCGTTTGGCCGGGTCACCTGCATGGCACGGGCTGCCTCAGTGCCCGGGCTGTGGGCACTGGGTTTCCTACTGTTGTGCGGCGTTGGTGTTTGGGTCCGGTTGGCGGTTGGGTGTGGGTTTTGTTAACCCCGCCAGTCCTGGCTGGGGTCTTGGGTGGGTGTGTTTGGGCACGGTTTGTGGCGTTGTCCCTCTAGTGTCGGCTGTTTGTGGTGTTCGTGGTTGGGCTTCGGTTTCGGCCTGCTTTTGGGACGTGTGTGGTTTCGTGGGCGCCCCGCTTGCCCCCCGCCGTTTCCGGTTCCGGCGTGCGGTGTGGGCGTGTGTGTTGGGCCCGGGTCTTGGCTGTGCCCAGCCCTTCTTGGCTGGGTTGTCGGGGTGTGTTTTTTGCGCTTTTGTTTTTTCTTTTGTTTTTTTTTCTGGGCTTTGTGGTCCCTGTCCCTCCATCCCCTTTCTTTCGGGCTGGGCTGGTGGCTCTCCCTTTTTTTTTTTTTTCGTTTCGGTGTCCCTTTTCCCCGTGGGCCGCTGTTACTGGCTTGGTGTTGCCGGTTTTGGGTGGGTGGTCCCCCTGTGCCTCTATGGGGGTCCTGTCTTCGGTGCCTTCTGGGGGGGGGGTTTGGCCGCCTGTGGTGGTGTTGGTGGGCGGTTTGGCGGCTGTGGGGTGTTTTCGTGCCTTTTCCCCCTCCCCCCTCCTTTTTTTTTTTTCGGGGGGGGGGGGGCTGCCTGTTCCTCCCTCTGCCTTCCCTGGGCTGGCGCACGCACTGGCCTGCATTCAGTGTTGTCTTCCGGGCTGCTGTCTTCAGTTGCGTTCTGTGTGGCCGCGTTCCGGCCCCATGGGTCGGGTGGGCTATGTACACGGTGGGCTCGGCGCCCCTTCTTGCCGGGTTTGGTCCTGGCTCTGCCGGCTGGGCGGCTGCGCCAGGCGGGTGCTTGTGGTTTTGGGTTAGGGGGCTGGGGTTGTTCGTGTCCTTTCCCCTCTGCGGTGCCGGCTGTAATCTTCTGGGTGGTCCGCCACCGTTGTCGCCCGGCGCGCTGTGGCCCCGTGTGTGGCCTGCGGTGCTGGTGTGTGGCGTGCTGGCGCGGCGCCTTCCAGGTTGTGCGGTGGCTGGCTTCGGTTAGTCCCTCAGGTTAGGGTCAGTTGTGTCGTGCTGTGCCGCTCTGTGCCGCGTCGCGTCGCGTCGTGCTGTGGTGCGTTGCACTGTGGCGCGCTGTGGTGCGGTGTGCCGTGGTCTCGCGTGGTGCCGCGGTGGGTCAGTGGAGGTCAGCCTGGCCTGTGTCGCGGTGCGGAGTGCGGGCCGGAGTGTGGCTGGCTGGTGGTCGGGGGGTGCGGTTAGGTGTGGGTGGCTCGCTGGGTCCGTGCTGTGGGGGCTTGGGCGTGCCGCTCGGACTGGTGGGTCGGGTAGGTCTTCGGGAAATTCCGCTGAATGATCACGCTGTCCTTGGGGCGTGCACACTGACTCTCACCCATGGACTCAATCTTCACCGGGCCTTGCAGACAGGCAGGTGTGTTCGGGGTGTAGGAAAGACGTTCCTTCTCCAAGGCAGACAAACAGAAATCAGGAGTCGGACGGTGGAGGTGGCTTCCGAACGCCGTTTGAGTGGCGAAAGGCTTGCACTGCAGCTCGGCTGCGCTGGCAGGGACACGAGGGTCCGGGTCGGTGCCGCCGGCAGGCATGAGCTCATACTTCAGGGTCAGGGGGATGTCCATATCTCCGGTGCTGAACTGCAGGGGTCCGGGGCACCGGTAGTAATCTTGGCACTTCCAGTCTTCACGGCGCTCGGAGAAGGCCTTGAAGGGGGCACCGTCCAGCAGCACCAAGGCCTTCGCGATCACAGCCTTCCACTTCCCCTTGCGGCACTCGAAATTCATCATGGACGGGATCGGCGTGCCGCCGCAGTGCCATTCCTCCACTGGACGCAACAGGTTGGTGACGGACGCCATCACGGACGTGAGACCAGCTGAGATCAAGCCCCCGGCCGTCAATGCAAGTGCATAGCAATACTCTGCGTCGAACCGCGACGGTAACGCAGCCCGGCCCTCATAGCCAAAAGCGTGGTCGCGTGACGGTCCGTGGGGTTGCCCTCCCTGGGGGCCTGTGCCTTGGTCGCGTGTCCTCTGGGGGTTTCGGTCCCTAGTCGTGGGTGCCGCGGCCGTGCCTTCGTCCTCTTCCGGTGCCTGTGAGGTGGCCCTTGTGGTGGCCGGGGTCGTCGCCTGGCGGTGAGGGCGTGGTGGTGCGCCGTGCGGCGGTGTTCCCTGCGGCTTCCTCTGTGGGTGTGGCCCGTTCTCCCCGTGTAGGTGTGCCCTCCATTCTCCGTGTGGATTCCGGTGGCCGGTGGGCGTGCGCTGGTGTGATCCGCATGGCGTCCGATGTTTGCTTCGGTGGTGTGTGTTGGGGTGTTTGGTGGGGCTGGGGCGGCGCTGCTCCCCCCGTCGTGGTGTGCCCTTCCTGGGTGTGGGTCGTGGTGTCTGCCGTGGTGCCCTTTTCCTCCGTGTCTTGGTCCCCGCTCCCGCCCCTTCCTGGTTCTTGGGTGGTTTCCTGCCCCCATGTGGTGTCGCTTCCGGCGTCCTGTCCCTGCGAGTGCCTGCCCTCACTTGGGGCCCTTCCGTGCCCTCTTGCCTGAGTGCCCCTTGGGGCCCCTTGCCCTTCCCTTGCCCTTGTCCTGCCCCTTCCTGGTGTGGTGGTGGCGGGAGGGGCGGGGTGGGGAGGGGGCGCCGGCGGCCCAGGCCTGGGGGTGGGTGGCCTGGAGCCACTGGCGGAGGGCTTGGGGGGTGTAGGGGGGGCGGAGGCCCTGGACCGCATCGCGGAGGAGGGCCTCCCATGCCGCTTGCGGCATGATGGCCTCCGGGTTTAACCTTACCATCCGCCATTCTGACCTGGATCCAGCAGACAAACTGGCGCTGCTTGCGTCGCCGGACAGCGCTGAGGACCCAGGCAGGGTACAGGAGGCCGGAGGAGCGCGCCAGCCGGTCCCAGCAGCGTCCATCCACCGCCCCAACTACCCTGATGGGTTTTGTCTCCTGCCACTCAACCCCAGTGTTGGGATTTGGGTCAAGTTGGCTTCCCTATTGCCATTCTTCTTCTTCGTTCGGCTGTACGTCCTGTACTTGTCCTTCGTCAACCCATTCTTCTCCTGCTTCGACGGCATTCACTCCTTTTCCACGTCCACGACCGCCAAATGATTTTCTACCACCACCTTTCTTACCACCTTGACCTTTGTTGTTGGAGGTGTTGGAATTGGGGTTGGATTCGTTGGATCTGCCCTTGCCTCGACCTCCAGTATCCTTGTTGTTGCCGAAGGTCTTGTTCGCTGGCGTCTCCGCGTACAGGGGGTTGCCGTTCACCTTGGAATCATCTTGATTCCCGGACTTTCCTTTGCCATTTCCACCTTTTTCACCAGATTTTCCACCAGATTTTCCACCAGCATAGGTCCATCTTGAGCCACCTGGATCTCCGCCCTGCTGCGAGTAATCTTTTGGTGCCCAGTCTCTGTTCTTTCCTTTCGACTGCCCTTCACCTTTTCCGCGTCCATGCTGGCCAGCATCTCGTGCTCCATCCTGCTGGGGATTTTTGGGAGAATTTCCCTTTCCATCCATTTTGGACTGAATTGTCTTGAGATCTGAGGGCGTCCACCTGTGATCTGCGGTCGTGTGAGTCGCCGCTCGACCTTCTTTTCCAAGGGCAATGCACACAGAGCATCCCTTCTCACCAACGGCGTTGACCTTGCCTCCGAAGCCATGTGCATCCTGGGACTTCTGGCGTTCTAAGTTTGCATACTTTTCAAGTTGGTCCCAGATCTGCTCGACTCCATACGAGAAGATCCACGGTCGTACCTTCAAAACTGTTCCCTTATACTTCACTTTTCCATCCACCATGCTGCAGAAAAACTCCGACTGTTCAGAATCGTGGAAACCAACTCTCCATCCATGACGGCACTCAATTATACACTGATGTGATCAGAATTTCAATGATTCTCAGATGTACATTAGTGCAGTAAATTTTCCGCTTCATTTCATGTTTTCCGTTCGCCGCCAGATGTCGCCTGTGAGCGCGCGTCGAGTCGCATTTGTCTTTCGTGATTTCCCAATCGGATTCATTTAAATTATTTCGAATGATTTCACGATGTGTCATTAGTTGCGATGAATGCGCATTGAGATTCTATGTCTGCTCCATTTTTGTAGACCGGGCTTTCGTACTCTTCATATTCCACCATGCAGTTCACTGGACTTACAAGTGCTTCGCATATGTCGCTCCCTGAGGCTGGATATGGGTCCGAAGAGGGTTATGTGGGTTCGGAGATATCAGGGGCAGTGTCGGGCGTTACGACCCCTGGGGCATCAAGGCTACAGGCTTCGCAGTCACAACAAAGATCAACCACTATGCAGCGGTTACATGGTAGCAGAGGAAATCATGACTCTGCTTCTGGAATCTCCACGGATACTCTGAGATCTTCGAACTTTAGCGGGGCTATCACTCGTAGAGGGTCACTGCGTGTTCCCCCTGAGGTTACATTCGTAGCATCTCCCCAGCGAACTGAAGATCAACCATCAGAGTGCCCTTACTGTGGCCATAGGCATTGGCCTGCAGTTCACACCTGTGCTGATTGTTGTGTGAACGCCCCACCCAACCTTAAACCCGGTCGAGAATCTCCCTCCTCGAGTGAATCTGGTTCCTCCTCTCAAGCTTTGCCTGATCTTGAAGACAGCAGCAGCGAAGGAGAGCAGTCTGGTACTGGAATTAGTGGTGATTACTGGGAAAACCACTTCCAGCAGATTTGGAATGAGGAATTCCTGCACAGGCAGAATTGGCTGCTGGCGGAGGCGGGCCATCGTGGCCGCCTGAGGGACTGGTTCAGGGCGTCGTGCCAGTTCCTCAGGGACAGCGGCCGGTCAAGATTCGACGCCCAATTGCAGGAGCAAGAGGACTGGGAGGAGCTGATGGACCAGTTCGACCACCAGGCCGCCGTGATGGTGCAGATGGCCATCATTGCCGAGGAGAGACGCCAGAATGTGCATCCGCACGCTGGTCCGTCAGGCGTCTGGGGTCGGAACGACGATGAGGTCGACGAGATGAGGTGTGATTCGACACATTCTCACCTCTCCAGGGAGCAACTGTCCAAGCTTCCTGACTCCAACTCCAGTGTTGACAGCTGGGTTGATGAAGTCAGAAGCAAAGGAAAAGGTACGAGATGCCCTTCCTGTGGCGAATGCGCCAAGGACTGCTCCTGTCGAAGACAGATTTCGTCGCTGGAGAACAGGGTGAAGGAGCTGAAGAAGGCCGCCAAGGAGAAAAACAGGGATGATGACAGCAAGTGGAAGGAGATGGAGCAGAAGCTGGAGAAGAAAAGTTTATAGTGTTTTCAGCACTGTGTTTTGCCTCTCCTGCTGCTTGCTGTTGGTGTAGGGATTCCTGCTGCTTGTTTTTGGAGATGAAAAGCTTTGGTTTTGATGAAATACAGTCACTCCAAGTCACTCCAGGATAGCCCAAGCCAATAGTATGCAAAGAGAAGAGGATTCAGGATCAAAGCATGAAGGGCTGCAGTGTAAACAGTGAAAGATGATTGGATATTCACAGAAACTGCAACTCAGGTCACAAATGAATGCATATTCACAAAGATAGCTGAAATGTTTTGAAAAAGAGTTAGAAAACTGCCCCATGGTCACTCTCTCTCCATAGTGCCATCTCAGGAGATGTGCACTCTTTGTTTTGGGTCCCATATGTGCTGAGGTGGCATGGTATGTGGCGATGAGGTCACTGCCATGTCACATGGGGTCTTCCTACTTAGCTAGGCTGACCAGGAATTGAACCCAGGACCTCTCAAAAAGAGGTGCCCAGCCCCCTAGGGTGCATACCACTAGGATAGCTAAGAATTCATGGAAAAACATAGATAAATTCATAGGCTCTACTTTAGGTATGTCAGTGCTCAGTCAACTCAGGAAAAGATGAATAGCTTCACATTGACAGGGGATTAAGGGGTCCACTCCATATCCTGATTGGGTGTTTGGTTCCATAGGTCAAAATGTGTTATCACCAGTTTTGGTTGGACCAATACTAAGATTCAAATGCATGGATGCTCAGTGCATCTCTAATACAACTAGAGTATGCCTCAAAGCAATGGAAAAGCACTTTTTCTTACTCCCCCCTTGTGCTGTGGTGGCCACCACTGTCACATTTTAGGAAAAAGGGAATTTTTCTTGGCCTTTCCTTGGTTTCCACATCTACTTTAAAATACCTACAGTTTCCCTCACACTGAAAAATGGGCGCTCACCATGGCTGGCGCTCTTTTGCTGCTTTGTATGTAACATATCCTACAGAAGACTCAGCGCTCATGGCGCTGCCGGGGCTCCTGTGGCTTGGTTGGGTTAGTATGGGAGCATGCCAAACATGTGCATATGCATCCCTCCCTCCAAGACGCAGCGTCGACACAACCCAAACGCAAGACACAATATACACACTCGCATGGGTTCTCGTAAACCTGCTGGCGACCTGTGACCTGTCTTAGGGCGAAGGGAGTCTCGGAAAAATTAAATTTGCCCCTTGGTGGGGTCTTGGTTCTGCTCAGTCTCTCCAGGCACCTGCGTTTCGGCATGAACACGGCCTACGCAGCGAGGCTGCGCGTGGGTATCTGCAGAGGCAGGAATGGAAGAAATATGGACGAATCCACGCAAAAACGAAGCGACGACACCAAAATCCGTCAACTGACGGCGTAGAATTTTTCTGAAACGACACACCTGGGCAGAATCCAATTGTGCATCAGAAGCACATTTTTATAGAAATTATAGTCATCTCTGGATTTTTTAAATCCAGATATTCATACGCATAAAATGGCGGCGCGCAGGAGCGGCTCCTAGCGAAGCGCCGGAAAATGGAGAAATAATGGAATTATAAACGTATGTCTCACGTAGTCTTGAAAATGACGAGACACACATTAATAAATAAACATACAGATTCCACCCACACTAATAGAAGCTTCAAAAATTCAAGAATTCAAGAATCAATCGAAAAGACTTCAACGAATCAGGTATAAACTACAGGTATGCTCGTCTCGTATGCCGCATATACATTGCTCGTCTCGTGTCTCCGTGAACGAGCCTTATAGCAGCGCTAACAACGATAGGACGCGATAGAGGGATTGATTAGAAAGATTGCAGATGATTAGCGGTCAGATCAGGGTGATTAGACATACACACAAGTGCATTGCAACGTTCTTCGCGTGCGCCCCCTTTTTCCTCTCACCTTGCTTCACTTCCCAGCGGTAGGTAAGGTAGGTACGCCCAGGCGGGGCCACCCCCTGGTGGAGTTCGGGATTGACGCGCAGATGGGCAGGTTTGCCCAAGATCACGTGCATACTCGTGCATGCACACACGCATTAAAGGGTAGGCCACGCGAAGTGCGCACGATAAACCTTGTTTAGGCTACCCAGGGGCTCCTCGGTACGTTCTTTAAGAGAACCTGAGGAGTCCCTTAAAGCTTGCTTGCTTGACAAGGGTAGCTGGTCCTCCAGCGTGTTTGCGGACAATGTATTATAGGTCACACTGAGAAGGGTATAATACCTGGAGTGTGGCTTGGTTCCTCCGCCGCAAACGCCCTTTCATTTGCCTTTGTTTTACAGGTGGGCAGGTAGGGTGATTGGTGCAGCAGCATTTTTTTATGCCCTGCTAAACAAGGGCGCAGATCACACAAACAAGTAACTCCGCTCCGCCTGTGGCAGAGCAGGGAGTCCGACTTCATCGACATCTGCGCCTTGCACGCGAGAGCACTCCTTCCCTCCAAGCCCTAGCAGGGGAAACGCGTTGTGGCGTCCCCTGTTAGGCCACAGTTGCTTAGCAGCGCTGTGTTCTCTTGTCATTTCACAGGAGGGTCGCTAGGACCCACGAGACCTTTGCCTTCACAACGCCCAGTAGAGTGTGCGTGTAGGAGTGGTAGTCCTGAGTGGGGGCTTGAGCCAGTTGCCCCAGTGCTCGCCCACCAGGATGGTGCCACTGTAGGGTGTGTAGGACCTGTAGTGCGTGTGTCACTGTCCCACCCGTTTCCTGCAATTTTAGCAGGGTTGGTGGGCTGTGGCAGTGGTTAGGTCAGTGTTTTGGCCACATAGCAAAACGGCGTTTTCATGCCTTCATAGCTTTTGGCCACCCCTCCCTGTAGTAGACAGATAGGTAGGGAAAACAATACCTGGATTAGCACGCTGGGTATTCCCCCAAGGTTTTGCGCCAGCACAGAAATTGGGCGCATAGGGGAGGGGAGACCCGGGGCGTACCCCGTGGCATCAATAAGCCAACCCTCCAGGTTTAGCAAGGGCGCAGACTTGGGTATAATTAGGACACCACTTCTGCGGCTTGCTCTCAGGACCTTAGGAATAGCACACTCACACATACGCTTTGGCAGGTAAGGGTAAGGTTCAGTCCCTAGCTTTAGTCTTGGAGGCAAGCGTCTCAGCGAGCCTCAGCAACTCACCAAGGTTGTTCTGGGACAAGTAGTCAACCAGAACTGAGTTTAGGCGTCCCTCAGGTAGAACAAATGCAGAGAAAGGCTCCCAGGTGGCCTCTTCGACTCCAAACCCTTCCCAGAGGGTGAGGAAGCGCCAACCCTGGCGATAGCGGTGGCGTAGGACAGACTTCACCAGGTAGAAGCCCTCCTTAGCCATCTCCTCGGCGTTCATGTCGGGGAGTTCACCTTCAACTTCCATAGGGCTGGCAGCCCCTTGTAGGTCCAGAGCGGCGATTTCCTCGTCGTTCAGCTCCCACTCCTCCCCACAGAGGTCTTCAGGATCATGGTAGCGCTTCAGGTGTTGAGCAGCGCACACCAGAGTCCCCCCTAGACGGGGAGAACACCGCACGGTGATACGGTGTCCATCCACTGATAGGATCTTGTACGGCCCGAAGTATGGGTCATCGCTGGTAGAGCGTGGCCAGGCAGGTAGGCGACTGTGGTGCACCAGCACCCAGTCCCCCTCTTGGTAGGTGGCCGGTACTCGGTGCTTGTTCTTCTTGTTCCACTGACGCTCCCTCACTCTCTGGAGCATAGCCTTGGCCTTGTCCACCTTCGCTTGTTGTTCTTGGACCCATTCACCCACAGAAGAATGGGTGTCCTCTGGATAGGGGGCATGTAGGAACCATGCCGGGCGCCCCAGGAATAGCTCGTGGGGCGAGTATCCAGTAGCTGAACTCTCTTGGGAGTTCATCATCAAGGATATGACGGGGAGTAGTCTCACCCAGTCTCTGGTGCGTTCAGTTTTGCACCATATCCTGACGTTCTCCTTCAGGACACGGATCTGTCGCTCACATAGGGGGTTGCTCGTGTGAGAGTAGGGAATCCCCGTAGACACCTGGACATTGAGGGATCTCAGGACCCTCTTGTACCAGCCAGTATCTGAGCGTACTCGTACGTCCTCATCGGAGTTGATCTCTTTGGGCGCCCCATAGACACAAAACCACTCCTCCAGGAGTATCTTGATAGTCTCCTCCCCGGTAATGTGCTTGGTACATGGGAACACCCTGGTAAACCTGGTCAACCCACAGGTTACCACGAGGGCGAAGTCATATCCCCCGAACTTCGGCATCTCCGTGTAGTCCACGTATAGAACACTGTTAGCACAGTGAGGGATGGGCAGGGTCGAGTACAGACCTCTGTCCCTGATATCCCCTGGTTTACAGGACCTGCACGGGCACTTGTCCAGGATAGGCTGGAGTGTCTTCCGCAGTTGGTCGTCAGTCCATGTAGTGTGGAACCACTGCTTGAACAGCCTCAGGGTACGGTCAGCACCCACATGACCGCTGGACTCATGGGTCCACTTCAGCAGCGCTGGGACTCGGTCACTAGGCACCACAATGCGGTCCTCGTGCCAGAGGTAGCTCTTGTCCCTCTTCAACTGGTCTTGGTTGACCAGGAGGGGTTCAAGGCGTTTCTCCAGGCGCTTGTAGATATCCCCAAACTCTTTCAGGTACTCCGATTGCTGGAGTCCATCCAGGGGGCGTATCATGGTCATGTTCAGGTCCAGGTGTACGTCCATACGGCTGAAAGCCTCCTTAGCCAGCGCTTCAGACCGGGCGCCAATCAGGGCGTCGAAGTTGTTGCGGCTGATGTAGTCGGCACACTCGTTCTTCACTCCCTGGATATGGTGTACCGTCAGCCGTAGTTGACTGAGGTAGGTCCACCAGCGCCGTAGCTTGGCCTTCTCAGGTGGGGGGCCCTTCTGGAAACTGCGGACCGGTTCTTGGTCGCATAGCCAGACAACAGGGTTACTCCCCAACAGTCGTGCTTGTGAGGATAGCACCAGCATACCCGCGAGCAGTTCCTGCTCATAGGTGGAGTAGTTCCCCCTGGCCTGGTTCCACTTCCAGTTCCAGTGGCCCAGAGGTACTAGGACCCACTTGTCGTCAGGGTAGCTGTGCTTGAGGGTTCCATCTCGGTTGAGACCTTCAGTCCCCCATTGGGAAATGGCCGAGTCGAACTCCTCCTTCTCTAGTGCTTGCCATTGGAACAACGTTCCACCACCGCCCACATTGCTGGCGTCGGTCACCAGGATAATCTCCCCTTGTGCCCTAGGCACGCCCAAGCACTTAGCGTTGGCTACCTTGTCTTTGAGCTCGTCAAACGCTTGTTGCTCTTGTGGGCCCCAGCGCCAAGTAGTACTCTTCTTGATCAAGTCCGTGAGAACGGCGCTGGTATAGGTGAAGTTCTTGATGTGGCGGCGATAGAAGTTGCACGCCCCAATGAAACTGCGTACATCATGAAGTCCTTTCTTGGGGTCTTCGTGTCGTACCTTGGCATCCATCAGGGGTTTGGCCTTAGAGGCCGCTGGGGTCCACCACCCATAGCCAACGTCAAACCCCAAGTACTGCATGGTCTCCTGCATGAACTCACACTTCTCCAGCTTGAGTCGTGTGTGGTTCTCCTGGCAGACCGCAAAGAACTCACCCAAGAGGATTAGGTGATCCTCCTGGGTATTGGTACCGAGGCATGCATCGTCGATATGAGCCTCCATCTGGGCACCACGGGATATGAGCTCCTGCACCTTAGGTCTCCTTCGTAGGATGGACAAGATCTTGTTCATCAGCTCTTGGAATAGAGCGGGTGCGTTAGCCACGCCAAACGGCATGACCTTCCACTTGAACACCCTCCCCTGAGGGGTGATGAAGGCCAGTAGTTCCTGTGCGTTGGGCGTCAGGTCCACTTGCCAGAATCCGCTTCGCTTGTCCATCTTGGTCTTGTAGCGGCAGGAGGCTATCTTCTCCAGGGTAGACTCCATATTGGGAATGGACCCTGAGTGGTTCAACGTCTTCTTGTTCAGCTCTCCGTAGTCCACTACCAGCCGTTTGGCTGTAGACCCAGGTTTAGCCACCAGGAAACAGGGGCTGCAGTGTAGGGGGTAGTCCCCGTCCTTGTACTCCAGGACTAGGCCAGCGTCGATACATTCTTGTATCTGTCGCTCGATCTCGTCGGCCTGCTCTTTAGCTGCTGGATAGGGTCTCCTCCGGATCTTGTGACCTACGAACTCGGGTTTCAGCTCGAGGTCCATCTGTACCAGCTTGTCACATGAGGCTGGAGGGGGTAGTTCTCCGAACACCTCCAGATAGGTCCTTATCAGCTTCTGTACCCGCGGGTCCAAGACCTTGATCTTGTCCTCCATGTCCTCGTCGGAGTGTAAGTTGCTTGCCCCCTGAGTAATAGACGTCGGGAGGTGGTCCTCCACCGACTCTTCGCCCGCGGTAGTATCCACCAGCCCTTGGTAGGCATATAGAAGGTCTTGTTCAACCATCTCCGGTGGACGATGGCAACATAGGCACGCTCGAGGGGGTTCACATGCACATTCCTCCGAGAGGTCGTCCTCCTCTGGGGTCCTCACATGGGCACCCCACACGCTCTTCATGAGCTTAAGATCTACCTCCCTTTGCCAGGTGGTGATCTTCTGTTCGAGGTCCTTCTTCAATTGGGATAGGTCTCCCATACGTCCTTGCTTCAATGGCCATGAGCTGCGGGTAGGCTTCGCGTAGCATAGCTTTTTCGCCACCAACTTCCTCTTGGAATCCACATACTCCCTGAGCCTGGATCGAGGGTCCAGCTCCTCATCCACGGGGTCTTCCACCCTCATGGAGAGTAGGGGTTTCAGTGGGGCGACGTACTCGGCGTTCTCCACTTCCTCCACACAGGTCTGCACGAAGAAGGCGTCGTGCTCAGTTTTGTCATCTGAGTGGATAGAGCTAGGTAGCTCAGATAGTCCACACTCAGAGACTCCATCAGGTACAGGTACATGGCAGGGTGAGTTGGGGGCGTTGGTGTCGGTCACGACGTACGCATCTCCTCCGGGTGTAGTCTCAACAGCATCTTGAGGTCGTAGGCGATCCTTCAAGTCACCCAAGGCGAGTCCATTGCTTTCTCGTTGTATAGCCTGGACCAGAGTCGGGTCCAGGTCCTCCCAGGGAATGGAGGTAAGACCTCCGTCCACCACGCTTAGCATACTCCCCCATCCGGGCTTCCCAATAGGCGTCTTGCGTCCCAGAGGCACGTAGATGGCCTCATCAGGCAAACGAACAGAGCTGATAGTCAGCCTGTCCAGGAGGTTTCGCCAGTACTCATTGCCCCCATGGGCTCCCCAATCGGGGGAACACAGGACCATACAGGAACGTTCCAAGGCCACCTTGGTCAGCACCTTCCCCAGTTCACTGAATCTGGGGTTCCCGTAGGCCATCCCGAAAGAGGGCCAGTAAAATTTGTAGCTGCAGTTCTTCCCCTTGCTGCAGTATAGGTCCAGTACATGTTGCTTGTCGCTGGCGAACAACTCCACACTCAGGTCTTCTCGAGAGTAACCCAACTCCTTCAGACCTTGGTCTAGGACTTCCCTCAATAGTTGATAGTCCTCAGTTTTGGAGGCCGCCATCATGTTAGAGGGCTCCTCCTTCGATAGCCTCAGGTAACTCGAGGTATGTTCCGACTGCTCCAGTGGCACAGACTGTCTGCCACTGCCGTGGTCCACGTAGAGGAGGTAGGGCGCTTGCAGCGTCAGGGATTGTATCTGGGAGTGCTGCACGAAGAAGTCAGTCCCCAATACAAAGTCGAAGGCATCAGTGTCCATCACATAGAACCGGTGGGCGATAGTCCTGGAGCCCATAGGTACCTCCACTTCACAGTCCCCGCAGCTGTGCACCACATGTCCATCCCCCATGCGTATAGCGGCGGTGGTCATGGTGTTCTTCAGGCTCCCACAAGGTAAAATTTTCTTGGCCACTATCGATATTGTGGCGCCAGTATCCAGTACCCCCAGGTATTCACGTCCCCCTAGTCGGATACGTACCCAAAACACCAGGTCTTGGGTGCCACCAGAGCGTCCCCGTCAGAACTCCGCGGGACAGGTCACCTCGAACCCCTTGTTCCGCAATTTGCGGGCCATCCTCATGAAACGGCTCCTCCTCTTAGCGTTGCCGTCGTCACCACCTTCATGCTCACGCTTGGCTCCTTGTTCTTGCTGGGCCTGCGTCTGTGAGCGTGTGGTAGGACCAGTCTGCCCTCCAGAGGGCTCGGAGTTCCCCCCTGGATTAGGGTTGGGGTTGCCTCCGTTCTTGTCCTTGTTCTTGTTGTCGGTCTGGCGGTTAGCGCCTCCTCCTCGTCCACCTTGACCCTTGTCTTGACCACCTTGACCACGTCCTTTCGACTTGCCCTTGCCGGAGTCGTTGCCTTTGGCCTTGGCTCCACCTTTGCCTGAGCCTTTGCCAGGATCTTCCCCCTTAAGCTTCGCCGATAGGCGTTGCTTATGGTAGCACTCATCCTCGTAGTGCTTCCGCTTACCGCAGAATGCACACGTGATGGTGCAGCGGTAATGATCCGGCAGCTTCGCTTTGGCGCCGGTGTTCTTCTCCTGCTGCTTCCCCTGGACGACGAAGCAGTCTCGCTGCTCGCAGTCAGAGGCGTGCTGCAGGTGGCCCTGCTCATCTCTGGCATCACACCAGAATAGCTCCTTCACGTTCTCCATGGTACGGGCGTGGGCGTGTTTGGGGGTAGTCCCCTGCCCAGGTCGGGACCCTTGGTACCCTTTGCCTCCAGAACCTCCACCACCAGGACGGTAGTTGTTCAAGTGCTGGTCGCTCTCCTTCTCCAGCGCCATCTCCAGGAGCAGCACGCATAGATCCTCGTAGCGGAGGGATCTAGCCTTGCGCTCAGCCGTGAAACGGCACTCGTCCCATAGCTCTCGGGGGAGCTTGACGCACAACCAGAACAGCAGGTCGTCGCTGCTGTAGGAACCGGGCGTCAGTCGTCCAGCCCAGTGATCCAGGTCAGCAAACAGCTCGGAGACCCTGCCAGGTTTGGGGTTGTTGGGCAGCACGGGCAGGTTCTGGATCTCGGCCCTGATGGAGAGGTCGGTTTCGTAGGTTGGGTACTGCCTCTCCAGGGCAACCAACACATCGGCAAAGGTGGCGGAGTTAGTTACGGTCTGCCTGACCTGCTTCTCCAGGTACTTGGTCTTGCAGCACTGCAGGAGCAGATCGCACTTCACTCGCCCACTCGCGTGGGTTTGGCCGGTCAGTCGTAGGAACCGGCCAAAGTTCTCAGCGAACTCGCTGAGGTCCTTGCCTGTGAACTCAGGCAGGTTCACCACTATCTTGGAGGTGGCAATAGCCTTCGCCTCCTGAGCTCGGCGTCCTTCAGGGCGTCGGGTCTTCTTCTTCTTCTTCTTCTTCTTCTTACCCTTGGGGTCCTCGGGGTCCTCGTCATCTGAGGGCGAAGAAGAATCCATCGACGGCGGCTCGTCATCGGAGGGGTCTCCGCCAAGATCACTAGAGCCATAAGGCTCTACGTCCACCATAGCCCTTAAGGCTGTCAGCCCCAGCTGGTCCAGCTCGGCCCTCGTCGAGTTCGTCACGTGGCTGTAGGGCGGCTGGGCCGTTCTCGGGACGAATGGACTTCTCGGTATTGCTGCAGGAGTCGGCATCGGTCGGCTCCTCAGGCTCCCCAGGGTATTTGTCAACCCTGCCGCCAGGTGGTTAGCCTGTACTCGGTCAGGTGACATTCCCACCGTCGTAGGTAACGCATGGGACGGGATCATCAGGGGCTCCAGCTTCTCACGGATCTCTTGAGTGAGGTCGCCCACGATTTTTGAAGTGGCTCCTCGGAGCACCTCGTTGATCTCCGACCGCGTCAGGGACCTGTTGGAGGATCTTCCCGATGCTTTACTCCTGCCTCCCAGAGACTCTGGTCCTCTCCTCAACCCACTCAAGGGTGCATACCCAGGTGCATACCCAGGAGCATACCCAGGAACATCCATGTAGGTTCCAGTGGCGTGGAGTGGATGGGGATAGTCAGCCGCATACCATCGCGGCGCAGAGCTGGAAGCCACCGGCTCACTGGCAGTAGTTGCCTCATGGAGCGCAGTGGTAGGTGGGCCCATACCATAGGCGGGGTAGGGAGGCATGCCAGTAAAGCCTGTGCCCTCTGCCATAGGCGGGTTGGTTGTGGAAGTGGATGTTGCGGCGGCTGGGAGTGTGGTGGTTATGGGAGAGGGTGATGCATGGAGGCCAAAAGCGCTTGGTGCGCCTTCGAAGGTAGGGTCATGCGTCAGGTCTTGCCCTTGTTCCTCTCCTTCGTCTGCTTCTCCTCCAGCATCCTTCTCGCTCTCGTTCTCTCTCTTCCTCTTCACAGGCTGAGGCTGAGAGACCACTTCCTCGACCGACAGGGCCCCGAAGGCCGTCTGGAGTCCATCCAGGGAGTCCTCAGCCGTATCCACTGGCCCATGTAAGGGCTCCGCCGAAGGTACAGCGCCAGGTGCCGGCCTTGCCGGTGCCTCAGGCGCTGGCGCTGTCTTCACGTCGGCGTCCACCTTTCCTGGATCCATCTTAATCCGCCCTTCTGCTTATTTTTGCCCGTACTGGGCGCACTGGTTGTACGGCAAAGGGGTTGCTGCCGGTGCGCAGAGACAGGCTGCCTCTTGCTACCGGAAAAGTTTATAGTGTTTTCAGCACTGTGTTTTGCCTCTCCTGCTGCTTGCTGTTGGTGTAGGGATTCCTGCTGCTTGTTTTTGGAGATGACAAGCTTTGGTTTTGATGAAATACAGTCACTCCAAGTCACTCCAGGATAGCCCAAGCCAATAGTATGCAAAGAGAAGAGGATTCAGGATCAAAGCATGAAGGGCTGCAGTGTAAACAGTGAAAGATGATTGGATATTCACAGAAACTGCAACTCAGGTCACAAATGAATGCATATTCACAAAGATAGCTGAAATGTTTTGGGAAAAGAGTTAGAAAACTGCCCCATGGTCCCTCTCTCTCCATAGTGCCATCTCAGGAGATGTGCACTCTTTGTTTTGGGTCCCATATGTGCTGAGGTGGCATGGTATGTGGCGATGAGGTCACTGCCATGTCACATGGGGTCTTCCTACTTAGCTAGGCTGACCAGGAATTGAACCCAGGACCTCTCAAAAAGAGGTGCCCAGCCCCCTAGGGTGCATACCACTAGGATAGCTAAGAATTCATGGAAAAACATAGATAAATTCATAGGCTCTACTTTAGGTATGTCAGTGCTCAGTCAACTCAGGAAAAGATGAATAGCTTCACATTGAAAGGGGATTAAGGGGTCCACTCCATATCCTGATTGGGTGTTTGGTTCCATAGGTCAAAATGTGTTATCACCAGTTTTGGTTGGACCAATACTAAGATTAAAATGCATGGATGCTCAGTGCATCTCTAATACAACTAGAGTATGCCTCAAAGCAATGGAAAAGCACTTTTTCTTACTGGAGAAGCTTACAGATCTGGTACAAAATCTGAGCACTACTGGGCTCACTGGACCAGCGCCTACAATGGCAAGCCACCCAGCACCTACCTCCTTAGCTGCACCCACATCCACGCCTTACGGCGTTCCACATTCTCCAGCATCCCCAGCTTTTACTGGTCACATCCCAGCTTTTACTGGAATTTCTGGTATCCCCCCTACTGGATTTACAAGTCCTATTGGGTTCAATCTGGGTTACCGAAGGAGGAGAATCTTCGTCGGAGAGGTCTGTACTGTCAGTGGGTACTGTCGGAGATATTGATGGAGAAGCAAGGACCACCGTGAAGGAGCGATCAATGGCTTTGAAGAAGAAGGACCGGCAGCAGAAAGAAAACGACGCCAAGATCAAAGAAAAGCAGAAGAAATTGAAGGAGATGAGGCTGCATCAAGCTCAACCAACGCCGTTCGTGCAGCCTACTGTGGACCAGGCGTTGCTGGCGGCCGCAATTGCGCAGGCACAGGCAATGGGAGGCGCCGCAGTGAACCCAGTGTTCGTCAATCCGGTTGGTACAGCCACAAATTTCAACCTGAACCACTTGCTGAACCCTTTGCACATGAGGCTGAGAGGGTCAGTAATGAAGCAGCCGAAGTTCTCAGGGCACCCAAATTACTGGGCGTCCTTCGAGAGGCAGTTCATGGTGTGGCTGCAGACGGAGAAGCTGGACAAGGAACTCTGGATCCTTGGGTTGATGGACTGCTTGACTGGCAAGCTAAGGGAAAGTACATACAATCTGTATGTGGAAAGGCAGAATCAAGGAGATCCCCTGACGTACGAAGAGCTGTACAGAAGTCTCAAGAAGAAGGGCTCTCGACTTCCTGAAGATCATTACCGGAACCGTCTGGAGAACTTCAGGGCGATCAAGAAATTGTTTCTGGAAGAAATTCAAATTGCAAGGCAAGATTGGGAGTTTTTGGTGCAAGAGGCGGAGAACTCTGGAGAAGGACTTTCTGAAGGCGAAATGAAGAAGATCCTCCTGAGCAAGCTCACGCCGGAGACCAAGCAGAAGATCAGGGACTCTCAGGCGGACCAAAAAGTCCTGGGCAACTGGGTTGAAGTCCGAGGATTGCCAGAAACTATGGGAAAAATGGCTGTTCGTGAGTTGCTACACTCTATCAGTGCTACTGGATTGAAGGACATCACTATTCGTGAGGGCAGATGGAGAGTTGGTTTCCACGATTCTGAACAGTCGGAGATTTTCTGCAACATGGTGGATGGAAAAGTGAAGTATAAGGGAACAGTTTTGAAGGTACGACCGTGGATCTTCTCGTATGGAGTCGAGCAGATCTGGGACCAACTTGAAAAGTATGCAAACTTAGAACACTAGAAGTCCCAGGATGCACATGGCTTCGGAGGCAAGGTCAACGCCGTTGGTGAGAAGGGATGCTCTGTGTGCATTGCCCTTGGAAAAGAAGGTCGAGCAGCGACTCACAGGACCGCAGATCACAGATGGACGCCCTCAGATCTCAAAACAATTCAGTCCAAAATGGATGGAAAGGGAAATTCTCCCAAAAATCCCCAGCAGGATGGAGCACGAGATGCTGACCAGCATGGAAGGGAAAAGGGTAAAGGGCAGTCCAAAGGAAAGAACAGAGACTGGACACCAAAAGATTACTCGCAGCAAGGCGGAGATCCAAGCGACTCAAGATGGACCGATGCTGGTGGAAAAAATGGTGGAAAATCTGGCCAAAAAGGTGGAAATGGCAAAGGAAAGTCCGGGAATCAAGATGATTCCAAGGTGAATGGCAACTCCCTGTACGCGGAGACGCCAGCGAACAAGACCTTCGGCAACAACAAGGATACTGGAGGTCGAGGCAAGGGCAGATCCAACGAATCCAACCCCAATTCCAACACCTCCAACAACAAAGGCCAAGGAGGTAAGAAAGGTGGTGGTGGAAAATCATTTGGTGGTCGTGGACGTGGAAAAGGAGTGAATGCTGTCGAAGCAGGAGAGGAATGGGTTGACGAAGGACAAGTACAGGACGTACAGCCGAACGAAGAAGAAGAATGGCAATAGGGAAGCCAACTTGACCCAAATCCCAACACTGGGGTTGAGTGGCAGGAGACAAAACCCATCAGGGTAGTTGGGGCGGTGGATGGACGCTGCTGGGACCGGCTGGCGCGCTCCTCCGGCCTCCTGTACCCTGCCTGGGTCCTCAGCGCTGTCCGGCGAGGCAAGCAGCGCCAGTTTGTCTGCTGGATCCAGGTCAGATCGACGGATGGTAAGGTTAAACTTGCCAGATGTCTGATTGACAATGGTTCAGAGGTCAATCTGGTGAGGAAAGGCTTTCTGCAGGAGGATGAGACGAAGATGTCCTCCACCCCTGTCCAGCTGGAGGGAGTCAGCGGACATCGCCTTGAGGGTGGCGACAGAGAAGCAAAATTGGCGGTCAGATTGGTGAAACAATCTGTGTGGAGCGTGGAAGGGACAGTCACGGAGGAGTGGTTTCCTGGAAAATTCTTTGAAGCCAGTATAAAGTACGATTTATTCTTGGGTCAACCTTCGCTTCACGCTCATCGTGTGTCTCATGGGACACAGGACGTGCTTCCTCCAAGATCCGTCGACCAGCGACCCGTCTGACCTGTATTATCTGCACCCATATACCAAGAGTATCCACCAATTCAAGGAAAGAAATAAGCTGCATTTTCAGCAAGATGGGCAGGAATGGACAGGGAATCAAGAAGATTTCGACGAAGGAAAGGTGGATTCGTTGAACTGCAAGAAGTGGAAGTCAGTTTGCTATCGTGTAGTCGACAAATGGCGGGACATTCTGGTGGATTATTTCGAAAGGAACCACAATTCTCGTCCTCAAGTTGATGCCTTTGCAAACAAGAAGAATAAAAGATTTCCGAAGTTCTACGACGATGCCTGGAGTGAGGACTGGTCTCAACCCCTTTGGATCAATCTGCCCTTCGACGTTTTTCCTCGTGTGGTGCAGAAGCTGGAGCAATCCGGCGCAAAGGCGATTTTAATTGTCCCCAATTGGCCAAGACAAGAGTGGTTCAAGGACATTATGGACATTTCAATCGACATTGTCGAGCTACCTCACAAGGGAGTGAAGCTGTATTGCGAAGACAATGGCAAGCCTTTGCCACAGCGTTCGTGGAGCACGTTGGCGTGCTTAGTTGACGGGAATCTGGGAGATTATTGGCAAGATGGCAGTGAAATGGGAACCGAAGAGGTCATATCAAATTCCTCAAGAATCGACGAAATTGAGGTGGATGAGGACGATCGAGAGCGGAATCCCGACGTATCGTCGCGGAAGGAGGGAAGGACAATCGGCGTCCCTCAAGAGAACGCCTCCATCCATTACAATTCGTCCCCATCAGACAAGAATCAAGCCAAAAAAGTCAAGATTTCAAGCAAGAATGATGACAAATCTCCAAGAATCTCGCCTGAATTGACAGGAATGAAGCTGAATTCGTCCGACCATCCCTTCAAGACATTCGTGGACCCCTTTCATTGGTGGGATCCCACGGAGGAGCGAGCTCAGGTGAGCTTCATCCGCCAACAATGCGACGAAGAAGTTTGGAATGAAGTGGCCAAGAACATGAGACCACGACCAACAATTCGCAAATTGGTGGACATTTCAGGACATAATGTCGGTGATTAAATGTGGGAATCAGGTCGACGGAGGCAAGATATCTGCAAGAAGGGACGCAGTGTTCGAAGATTATCAAGATGACGTGCTGAGTGGGAAGTTGTGGAAAAACCCCCCAATTCGATGTGAAAATGGGGAAGCCAGGATTGAGATAATCGAAGGCTCCAAGGTTCACAAACAACGTCCATTCTATCTCCACGGCACCAAAGCAGATGCCCTGCGAAAGATTATTGAGCGCAATCTCTATGAGTTCGGTTGGTTGGAGGGCTGCATGAGTTCTGAGTGGTGTTCAGCACCATTTACCGTGCCAAAACCCCCACCTGCTGACCAATCCAGCATAGATGCTTGGCGTCTAGTGGTGGATTACAGAGCCCTGAATGCCGCCACAGTACCAGACGCGCATCCTCTTCCTCTAATCGAGAAGGAGATCGCCGCGAGAGCCAAAGGCAAGCTCTTTACTGTGTTGGATTTGCGCCATGGCTTTCATCAGATGCCCCTTCGAAAGGAGGACAGGCATTTGACGGCAATGTGCACGCCCTGTGGCACTGTCCAGTGGACTGTACTGCCGATGGGTCTGAAGAATGCGCCGTCGATGTTCCAGAAGATGATGGAGACTATTTTATTTCAGAAGCACAAGTCTCTGGATTTACAAGAATTCTGCAGCATCTACATCGACGACCTTCTGATTGCCACGCCGTTGGGAAAAAACTTTGATGAGTGCCTGAAGTTGCACGAAGAACAAGTTCGAAACGTTCTCGAAGTCCTTCGACAAGAGAAGCTCGTGTGTGGACCCAAGAAGGGCAAGATGTTCCTCCAGAGTGTGGAATTTTGTGGCTCTGTCTTGGAAGATGGGACAAGAAGACCAGCCCCAGGAAAAATGGCTGCCCTGCAGCTCTGGGAAAGGCCTAAAACCATCACGCAGCTTCGTGCCTTTTTAGGCTGCTGCAATTACTACCACGAGTTCCTTCCTCTCTACGCCAAGTTCTCTGGTCCATTGACAGAGTTACTGAAGGTTGGCAAAATAGAAGGAAAGAAGGGATCCCAAGTCAAGCTCAAGTGGACGCCAGAATGTGAAGAAGCCTTTACTGGTCTCAAGGAAGCACTGGCGAATGTGGTTACATTAAAGACTCCGTGGTTGGATGGAAGACCTTTTTATATTCGTACAGACGCCAGTCGTTACGCCATTGGTGCTACGATCGAACAAGTCGATGACGAAGGTCACCATCATCCTCTGGCTTTCTGGTCTCGCAAGCTTACAACAAGACAGCGAAATTGGAGTCCAAGGGAACAAGAAGCCTACGCAATCCTTTGTGCCTTACGGCGCTATGAAGGTTGGATCTTGGGCCATCGCGTTGAGGTACTGACGGACCACAAGTCACTGGAGAGCTGGAGGACATAACATGTGGATACCCCTGGTGGACCAGCTGGGAGAAGAGGCCGTTGGCATGAAACTCTCAGCAGATTTGACCTCCATGTGACTTACATTCCGGGTCGCTACAACACAGTGGCGGACGCCCTGAGTCGCTGGGCCTACCCAGCCTCAGAGGCTTACTCTGAAGTGAGTTTTCATGGGACAGCGACGGATAAAGCTGAAGTGATCGAGTTCGACAAGGAGGAACAAGCACTGATCAAGAAACATTGTCTCCAATGTTCGATTAAAAATCGGATGAAGGTGGATTGGGTCAGATGCAAGGAGATTACCAAGGCAGATCAGACTGCAGGAGTTAACTCTGACTCTGAGTCGTCGCTGCCACTCCTGAATGTGTTTCCTACGACGAGATCCAAAGCGAAATCCACGCTCCCTCCACAACAAAAGGACAAGGAAACTTCCTTCCTCTATGTGGATTGGACGAAGATGTACAAGGAGGACAGGTTCTTTTGGTCTGTATACCACAAGTTGAAACGGGACAAGCCTTACGACTCTGAAGAGACGTCTGATTTCAAAATCCAAGGCGACAAGTTATTTTGGCAAGGACGGATTTGTGTTCCTGATTGTCTGATTGACCAATATGTCAAACATTGGCATCGGAATGAGACAGCCCACACACATTCTCGTGTGCTGGAGCAGGAGCTACGCCACAGAGTGTACACGCGGGACCTCAAGCGTGCCTGTGAACGAGTTGCCAAAGGATGCAAGCAATGTCAGGCGACCATCCCCAAGAATCAAAAGGCAGAAGGACGGCTGAAGGGATTACCAATTCCTGAGAGGTTGTTCGACAAGGTGACGGCGGATGTCTTCGAGTTGGGACAAATCCAGGAGGAATGTCTCTACACGAGGAAGCCTATCGATGGGGTTTTGTTAATTCAAGACCGCCACAGTGGCTACATCCAGGTCCTCCCTTGCAACACGAAGCATCTCACCTCCGAAATGGCTGCCAAGTGGACTGCAAGTCAGTGGATGAGTAACTGGGATGTTCCCAGTGAAATTCTGACGGACAGTGGGAAAGAGTTCATTGGGACTTGGTGGGAGAATATGTGTGCCCTATTGGGAGTTCATCACCTTCGTGCCCGAGTCTACGACCATCGAGCTCTCCCTGCTGAACGCGCTGGAAGGATTCTTATCTCCATTCTGAGAAAATTCCTGGCGACTGAATGAAAAAGACTACAATTGGTTGGAGACAATTTACTGTGTCTTGAGAAGATACCATCGCACCAAGAATTACACTGGATTAAGTCCGAATGAGCTGGTTTTTGGTCGTGAGAAGATGGGTCCAGGACCAGTGGTGTACCATCCAAGGCAGTGCTACGACGCCTCGCAATGGTTTGAAAGGATCAGGGATCTAGAGTCCAAGTGGATCCAAGCCAAAGTGGAAAGTCAAGCAGATTGGTTGAATTTCAAGAATAAATCAAGAACGCAAGGGAAACCCTTCGAGAAAGGCCAGCAAGTTTGGCTTCGTAAGTCAGACGAGACCCTGAAGGACGACAACAAATTGTTACCTTTGTGGGATGGCCCATTCCGAGTCAGTGGTCAACTAAGTGAGACTACATTCAACATCGAGATTGAGCCAGGCAGGCATCAAGAAGTACATCGAGATCGTTTGAAGGCCGAAGTACCCTGCCCCAAAGGAAGGTTCAAGCCTCTCTATTGGACTTCGAAGTATCTGAGCGACAGGAAGATGGTCACAAGCAGTTTTGAGTTGGAGAAGATCCTTGATTACAAGAAGAATGCTCGAAACAAGTGGTACTTTCTGTGCAGATGGAAAGGATTCGGTCCAGAAGAGGACAAATGGGAGCCAGCTTCAAGTTTCATCCATGGGTATACGGATACTTTCATCAAGTTCCTGAAGAAACACCCTGAGATTGACAAAGAGCTCTCGCTGATCAAGGATTGTGTCACCAAGGAAGACTTACAAGCACAAGAAGAAGCTCCAATTGTGGCATCATCCATTCAAGACAAGATCTGATCAGAATTCAACTCGCCGAAACTTTCGAAGCGGTTTACGGTCGACATATACCCTTGGCATGGGGACATAACAGTCCAGACGCATCGTCTATGTGGTTCGACGAACAGATGATGGGACATTCTGGGGTCATCCTGGTCATTCCATCCATCATTCCCATCATGGTCATCATGTGAATCATGTGCTTCATCTCAGATGATTCCAATCCGAAGATCCGGAAGGCCATTATCCTCAACCACGACGACACTATCGCCCTTTGCTGTCGACTGGACCCCCCTATTCGCCTTGGGAAGGACTCGTTCGAGTTCGTGCTCATTACAGAGATTCTGGCACATGACTGAGTCTGATCCAGTTCATGTGTTTGACGGATCTGCTCAGAATGTGATTTCCATCAGCTCTTACATTGAGACAGTTGGTTTCTCTTCCAAACGACCACTGTCAAAGGGCTTATATAGACCAAGTGACGACGATGGTGTTCTTACTTGTGTCGACTCGCTGTTCATCTGTGGATTGTGTTCGAGTCCCCCTCAGAATCAGCACAATTTTGGCAAATTCCCAGTACCAAGCATTGGATGCTTATACATTCTGGGACTATAACGAGTCAATTACCCCTTCTGGCTCATACTGGCATTAAACATGAGGCCCTGGAGACAATACTGACAGTGTGGTAACTACTCACTGCGTTTTCTTGGCTATCATTACTTTAAATGATTGGATTTCCATCATGGGGATCATCATCATCCTGAGGATTTGACCTGGATTGGCTATGAATGAGAACTGGATTTCCGTTCACCACAACACACAGAGTCTATCGACAAGGAATTGGACCTATATTGGCCTACTGCAGACTTCGCCACCCTCAATCTGTGTGCGATTCGCTGATTTTGGTCTCAATTCAGGCACATTTTGTACCATAATCTGGCATCTGGTCTCATGGCTACAAATGACACCAGCCAGTTTCACATATCTTGGACTCCATGAAGGGATACCCTATTTTTTTGACGCTCGACGACATGGCGACGCTCGTTTTCTGTTTTCTGGCAGTGGGATGTCAGATCCTGATTTCATCATGAATCATGGATCATGGATCATCATGTACATTCTTCACTCAGACCTTCATTTTTCGAATTTTCGAGCTTGAACGAAGCTTTTTCTGTGTGCCCTGAGGTACCTATACGTTTCATTCAAGTCGATGGCCATCGCGAAGCACAGATCTCAGCACAATTTTGCTCAATTCAGCTCAATTTCACACATTTTGCCTTAGATTAGTCGGTTTTTGGTCACTTTCGCCGTTTCGTTCACTTCACTTGACCCAGCCTGACATACTGGCGTATGTTTTCAGAGGGGGAGTGTAACGGCAGCAGTGACAGCACTCAATTATACACTGATGTGATCAGAATTTCAATGATTCTCAGATGTACATTAGTGCAGTAAATTTTCCGCTTCATTTCATGTTTTCCGTTCGCCGCCAGATGTCGCCTGTGAGCGCGCGTCGAGTCGCATTTGTCTTTCGTGATTTCCCAATCGGATTTATTTAAATTATTTCGAATGATTTCACGATGTGTCATTAGTTGCGATGAATGCGCATTGAGATTCTATGTCTGCTCCATTTTTGTAGACCGGGTTTTCGTACTCTTCATATTCCACCATGGAGTTCACTGGACTTACAAGTGCTTCGCATATGTCGCTCCCTGAGGCTGGATATGGGTCCGAAGAGGGTTATGTGGGTTCGGAGATATCAGGGGCAGTGTCGGGCGTTACGACCCCTGGGGCATCAAGGCTACAGGCTTCGCAGTCACAACAAAGATCAACCACTATGCAGCGGTTACACTGCCCTCACGAATAGTGATGTCTTTCAATCCAGTAGCACTGATAGAGTGTAGCAACTCACGAACTGCCATTTTTCCCATAGTCTCTGGCAATCCTCGGACTTCAACCCAGTTGCCCAGGACTTTTTGGTCCGCCTGAGAGTCCCTGATCTTCTGCTTGGCCTCCGGCGTGAGCTTGCTCAGGAGGATCTTCTTCATCTCGCCTTCAGAAAGTCCTTCTCCAGAGTTCTCCGCCTCTTGCACCAAAAACTCCCAATCTTGCCTTGCTATTTGGATCTCTTCCAGAAAAAATTTCTTGATCACCCTGAAGTTCTCCAGACGGTTCCGGTAATGATCTTCAGGAAGTCGAGAGCCTTTCTTCTTGAGACTTCGGTACAGCTCTTCGTACGTCAGGGGATCTCCTTCATTTTGTCTTTCCACATAGAGATTGTATGTACTTTCTCTGAGTTTGCCAGTCAAGCAGTCCATCAACCCAAGGATCCAGAGTTCCTTGTCCAGCTTCTCCGTCTGCAGCCACACCATGAACTGCCTCTCGAAGGACGCCCAGTAATTTGGGTGCCCTGAGAACTTCGGCTGCTTCATTACTGACCCTCTCAGCCTCATGTGCAAAGGGTTCAGCAGGTGGTTCAGGTTGAAATTTGTGGCTGTGCCAACCGGATTGACGAATACTGGGTTGACTGCGGCGCCTCCCATTGCCTGTGCTTGCGCAATCACGGATGCGGACGCCAACAACTGGCTCCCCCGGGCTTTGCGTAGCGCCCTCGCCCACTGGCGCTACCGCCGGCACAACCCGCCGCCGCCGCAGCCCCAGCCCCCACACAAGCGGCGGCGCAAGTGAAGGCCCAGACGGCGGGTACGGGAGGGTTGGGGGGGGGGGATGGGCCCCCTGACCCGCGCCCCCCCCACGGTATGACACGACGCGCGAGGGCGCGCCACCTCCCGCGGGAGGGAGTGCGGAGGCAACGAGCGCGGGGAGGGACCGGCTGCCCCGCAACCCGCTAACCACTGACCGCTAACCCCCACGGCCACCCCCGGCCGGCCGGCACCGCGCGACAACGGCCGGGGGGGTAAGGGCCCCGGCGAGGGCCTGCGCGAGCATCCGGCTCTCGATAGGGGGGGCGGGTGAAGGGCGCGACTCCCTGGCCGATGGCTGGCCCCCGGGACCAGGACCGCCATGCCGCCCCCGCCCCTCCCCCCCGGCCGACGAGAGGCATCGCCAGGGGGCCAAAGGGCCCCCCCAAACCCACCCCTCCCCCCCCCCGCACGGACCCGGGAGCGGGCGGGGAGGCGGCCCCCCCACCCCCCCCCCCCCCGCACCCACCACAGCAGGGGGGCCACAGGCGCGGCCCTCCGCCCCCCCAGGGCCGGGGGGGCGCCCCCCCCTCAGGGGGAACGGCGGCGCGATGCGGGCAACGGCGGCTGGGCCTGCTCCCGCGAACCCACACCGGCGTGCCGGGGCAACGCGCACAACGGAGCAGGAAGGAGGCCGCGCCCCACATGACCCTCCCGTAACCACAGCCCACTCCGAGGTGACAGAGGGAGGGTTTCAAGTCAGATGGGGCCCCCAGGGGGGCGGTCCACGGGCCGCCCCTCACCCCCCCCACCCCGGGGCGGCACTTCAGCCCCGACCGCACGCGCGCGCCGGAAGGGAGCGCACCGGCGACACGGAGAGAGCCAGGAAGGAGTACCACAGGCCGCCGCCTGGAACGAGAGCAGGGAGGCCGCGGCGCGACACCCCCCCCCCCCCCCCCCGCCCCCCCACCGGCCCGCCAGCCGCGGGGGCCCCGGCCCCCACCCCCCGAGGCAGAAGGGATGGACCCCCCCCGCCCGGGAGGGGGGCCGGAGTGTGACCCGCCCCCACGCCCCAGCCGCCGGCTCAAATGGGGGCCACGAAGAGCAAGTGGGCCCACGCCTGCGCACCGGGACGCCGCGCAGATCGTGCCCAGAGAAGCCGGGTGGGCGCGAACCGGAATGGTATGGGTGGCCACGCCCCCCATGGACAGCACGACACCAAGTGACGCCCGCTTTGTTGCCTACCCAGGGAAAGCGGCGCGCCACCTCCCGCGGGAGGGAGTGCGGAGACAACAAGCGCGGGGGGAAACCTGCTGCCCCGCAACCCGCTAACCACTGACCGCTGACCCACACGGCCAACCCCGGCCGGCCAGCGCCGCGCGGCAACGGCCGGGGGATGAGGGGCCCCAGAGAGGGACTGCGTGAGGATCCGGCACTCGGTAGAGGGGGGCGGGGGAAGGGCGCGACCCCCCTGGCCGATGGCTGGCCCCCGGGGCCGGGACCGCCAAGCCGCCCCCCCCCCCCCCTTTGGCCGACAGGAGGCATCGCCAGGGGACCGAAGGCCCCCCCCCACTCCCCCCCCCCCTCCCACACAGGCCCGAGAGCGGGCGGGGTGGCGCCCCCCCCCCCCCCCCCCCCCGCACCCACCCCAGCTGGGGAGCCACAGGCGCGGCCCTCCGCCCCCCCAGGGCCGGGGGGGCGCCCCCACCCACAGGAGGAACGGCGACACGGTAAGGGCAACGGCGGCTGGACCTGCTCCCGCGAACCCACACCGGCGTGCCGGAGCAACACGCACGACGGAACACGAAGGAGGCCGCGCCCCGCATGACCCTCCCGTAACCACAGCCCACTCCGAGGGGACAGAGGGGGGGTTTGCAGGTCAGCTGGGGACCCCCAGGGGAGCGGTCCACGGGCCGCCCCTCACCCCCCCCACCCCGGGGCGGCACTTCAGCCCCGACCGCACGCGCGCGCCGGAAGGGAGCGCGCCAGCAACACGAAGAGAGCCAGAAAGGGGTACCGCAGGCCGCCGCCCGGAACGGCGCGACAACCCCCCCGAGGCAAGGGGGATGGGCCCCCCCCACCCGAGAGGGGAGCCGGAGTGTGACCCGCCCCCCCGCTCCAGCCGCCGGCCCACATGGGGGCCGCGAAGAACAAGCGGGCCCACGCCTGCGCACCGAGCCCACGCCGCACAGATCGTACCCAGAGAAGCTGGGTGAACACGAACCGGAGTGGTATGGGGGGCCACGCCCCCCATGAACAGCACAACGCCAGTGACGCCCGCTTTGTTGCCTGCCCAGGGAAGGCAGAGGGACGGAGAGAGGCAGAGCGACCCCCCGCCCTACAGTCAGTCGGCGACCCGGCGGTGCTACTGTCCGCCTCATACCCCTGTGCACGTCAGTCGGCGATCCAACGCACCCCACCCAGCCCCCTCCCCCCCTGTCCCGACCCCGTGCACGTGGACTGGGGCCTCCCGGCACGCGCAACACGCTTCACAACGCACAGCCCCACCCTCAGGACTGGATTCATAGCCGACGACACCCCTAAGTGGCGTAAGAGACTCCCGCGGCCCAGTAGTGAGAGCGTCGGTCTTCAATCGTCCAGTGCGGGGGTTCGATCCCGGGCGTTGGTGCTCCTGGGATCCCTGCACGTAGAGCTCTCTAGTTGGCGACGTGGAAACCACCCCCCCCTCCAGCAGCTCGCGCCACCACCAATACCGGTGGATCGGGTGGAGGTCTCGTTCGTTTTACCCCCCACCCAAGAAAAACAAAACACATGGGAGCCACCCACCCCTGCAGCAGTGCGCACCGTCACCTGTACTCAAACAGGTCGATGGGAGGCCTCGTCCGGTATTCGAAGGGATCGGTGGGAGACCACCGATCCCGGGGTTGGAACCAGCTCCTTCGCGGCGCGCGCCTGGTGCGCTACCTCCGGGGCGGCTGCCTTCTGAGATACACTGGCACCCGGGTCACAGAACAAACGCGCCCGCAACCCCCTCCCCCTGTGCTAAGAGTAAGCCCGCGGTAGGGGTGCTCTGCTGGACCATGAACCGGAACATTGGTGCACCACCCCAGCCACGGTCACCCCAACCCCCCCACGCATCCCGCAGGGCGAAGCTCCGTGCGCCTCAGGCTCGTCGCGGGAATCCGGCGGGCCGGCGCCTGGACACCAAGTCGACACCTCTCTCCCCCCCCGCAAGAACAGAGCGGGGCCCCCACAACCGCACGCCCGCAACGCAGACCCCGATGGACGGGCAGTCGGGGGAAGAGGAGCGCAAGACCCAGAACGCCCCACGCAACGGTCGAAGGCACCCCCCCGGGGACGCCCTGCCGCCGCCCCCACAACCCCAAGCCAAGTAGGGGGGAACCGGGACCGGACCGCCCCCCCCCAAGCACGCCAGACGGAGCACGGGACCGGGGCAGGACACGCGGAGGGGCACGGACCACATGGAACGGCCCTACCAGCGCCCAGTGCCGGGACCACGCGAGATGCGCGCGCCACACCACCCAGCGGGGAGCGGACACCGCGAGAGCGCGAGCGCACACACACGGAAAGGACACGCGGGGACCACCAGAAGGGCAACCGGACCGAGCGCGCGGAACGCACAGACCGCATGGAATGGCGCACCAGCGAGCGAGGATAAGGGACACCCGGACGGGACGGCCCGCCACACGCAGCGCGGGACACGCGGGGCGGGAAGGGGGAAGAAGGGGGGACACAACACCAGGTACCGGCCCGAACCCCCCCGAACCGGCCGCGAGCGCCGCGCACACACAGACGGGACACTGCACCCGCCAAGGCAGTAGTGGCGCGCAGCGCCACGCCCCAACCCCTAGGCTAGGCAGCCTCCGCGCCAGCCCAAGGGGGTACCACTGGCGACAAGCCAGTAGCACGGGCCCGGCGGCGCCGGTGCCCCGGGCGACCACGCATTAGGGGGGCGACGCAGTGGGTAAGCGCCCGCGGCCACGGCTGCGAATTGATGCACTGACCGGGGAGTGGCGAAACGGGGACGCCGGGGAAGGACGGGGCTCCGAGCTCTGTGAACCCGGGGGACTCCGCCACCAGGCAGGAGGTGCGCCTTGGAGGGCCCCCCACTAGGGCCCGGTGGGGAGGATATCACCTGGCCCAACCAGGTGGCCCCCCGGGGCCGAAAGGCGTCTAGTACCCGCAAAATCAAACCTCAAACCTCAAACCCAATCGGATTTATTTAGATTATTTCGAATGATTTCACGATGTGTCATTAGTTGCGATGAATGCGCATTGAGATTCTATGTCTGCTCCGTTTTTGTAGACCGGGTTTTCGTACTCTTCATATTCCACCATGGAGTTCACTGGACTTACAAGTGCTTCGCATATGTCGCTCCCTGAGGCTGGATATGGGTCCGAAGAGGGTTATGTGGGTTCGGAGATATCAGGGGCAGTGTCGGGCGTTACGACCCCTGGGGCATCAAGGCTACAGGCTTCGCAGTCACAACAAAGATCAACCACTATGCAGCGGTTACACTGCCCTCACGAATAGTGATGTCTTTCAATCCAGTAGCACTGATAGAGTGTAGCAACTCACGAACTGCCATTTTTCCCATAGTCTCTGGCAATCCTCGGACTTCAACCCAGTTGCCCAGGACTTTTTGGTCCGCCTGAGAGTCCCTGATCTTCTGCTTGGTCTCCGGCGTGAGCTTGCTCAGGAGGATCTTCTTCATCTCGCCTTCAGAAAGTCCTTCTCCAGAGTTCTCCGCCTCTTGCACCAAAAACTCCCAATCTTGCCTTGCTATTTGGATCTCTTCCAGAAATAAGTTCTTGATCACCCTGAAGTTCTCCAGACGGTTCCGGTAATGATCTTCAGGAAGTCGAGAGCCTTTCTTCTTGAGACTTCGGTACAGCTCTTCGTACGTCAGGGGATCTCCTTCATTTTGTCTTTCCACATAGAGATTGTATGTACTTTCTCTGAGTTTGCCAGTCAAGCAGTCCATCAACCCAAGGATCCAGAGTTCCTTGTCCAGCTTCTCCGTCTGCAGCCACACCATGAACTGCCTCTCGAAGGACGCCCAGTAATTTGGGTGCCCTGAGAACTTCGGCTGCTTCATTACTGACCCTCTCAGCCTCATGTGCAAAGGGTTCAGCAGGTGGTTCAGGTTGAAATTTGTGGCTGTGCCAACCGGATTGACGAATACTGGGTTGACTGCGGCGCCTCCCATTGCCTGTGCTTGCGCAATTGCGGCCGCCAGCAACGCCTGGTCCACAGTAGGCTGCACAAACGGCGTTGGTTGTGCTTGATGCAGCCTCATCTCCTTCAATTTCTTCTGCTTTTCTTTGATTTTTGCCTCGTTTTCTTTCTGCTGCCGGTCCTTCTTCTTCAAAGCCATTGATCGCTCCTTCACGGTGGTCCTTGCTTCTCCATCAATATCTCCGACAGTACCAACCGACAGTACAGACCTTTCCGACGAAGATTCTCCTCCTTCGGTACCCAGATTGAACCCAATAGGACTTCCAAATCCAGTAGGGGGGATACCAGAAATTCCAGTCAAAGCTGGGATGTGACCAGTAAAAGCTGGGGGTGCTGCAGAATGTGGAACGCCGTAAGGCGTGGATGTAGGTGCAGCTGAGGAGGTAGGTGCTGGGTGGTCTGCCATTGTAGGCGCTGGTCCAGTGAGCCCAGTAGTGCTCAGACTTTGTACCAGATTTGTCAGCTTCTCCAGCTTCTGTTCCATCTCCTTCCACTTGCTGTCATCATCCCTCTTTTTCTCCTTGGCGGCCTTCTTCAGCTCCTTCACCCTGTTCTCCAGCGACGAAATCTGTCTTCGACAGGAGCAGTCCTTGGCGCACTCGCCACAGGAAGGGCATCTTGTCCCTTTTCCTTTGCTTCTGACCTCGTCGACCCAAGTGTCAACACTGGAGGCAGAGCTGGGGAGTTTGGGCAGTTGCTCCCTGGAGAGGTGAGAATGCGTCGAATCACACCTCATTTCGTCGACCTCGTCGTCGTTCCGACCCCAGGCGCCCGACGGACCAGCGTGCGGATGCACATTCTGCCGTCTCTCCTCGGCGATGATGGCCATCTGCACCATCACGGCGCCCTGGTGGTCGAACTGGTCCATCAGCTCCTCCCAGTCCTCTTGCTCCTGCAATTGGGCGTCGAATCTTGACCGGCCGCTGTCCCTGAGGAACTGGCACGACGCCCTGAACCAGTCCCTCAGGCGGCCACGATAGCCCGCCTCCGCCAGCAGCCAATTCTGCCTGTGCAGGAATTCCTCATTCCAAATCTGCTGGAAGTGGTTTTCCCAGTAATCACCACTAATTCCAGTGTCAGACTGCTCTCCTTCGCTGCTGCTGTCTTCAAGATCAGGCAAAGCGTGAGAGGAGGAACCAGATTCACTCGAGGAGGGAGATTCTCGACCGGGTTTAAGGTTGGGTGGGGCATTCACACAACAATCAGCACAAGTATGAACTCCAGGCCAATGCCTATGGCCACAGTAAGGACACTCAGAAGGATGATCTTCGGTTCGCTGGGGAGATGCCACGAAAGTAAGAAAAAGTCACTGCCATGTCTTACTTGGAGGGCTTGATCCAGGCCAAGCCCCCCTTAAAACCCTTTTGTTGATGCTAAGACAAACTTAAGTGTTTTTATCTCTCTTTTGTTGCCTAAAGTACACTTTCTCAAAGTAACTAGGGTTGTGACCCTAGCCCCCCCATGAAGTTCACCCCTACCACTCAACTGAGCGGAGGTACCTTCCTTCATGGAGGACATACCAAAATAAATCAGGCATTTCATGCTTGTTGGCCTTGGAGGTTAAGCCTAGTGGTCTCCCACCCCAAGACCCCTATACTCAATTGTTTCTACCACTTATTGTGGTCCTACTTTGTAACTGTTTCTGAATTCAGTTGCTTGGCCAAGTCATTTTCTGTGTGGTCCTGACATCTATGCCCCTCAGTCCTAACCAGCACCATTTCACCCAAAAGAGTGCACATGAAGTGCCTAATGCAATCTCTGAGGCAAGAGTCAGACCAATTTTCATATAAAATCTTTTGTATTATCCATTTGTGATTGAATCTTTGTGTATAAACCTGCTTTGTCTATCTGCAGCCCTTCTGTGTTACACTGGATTCCAAAACCAATCATTGATTCGATCCACATCCTGTCCTTGCTCTACTTGCTGCTTTGGTTGGGGTTTTCAACTACAAAACCTGCAGGAATACATCAAAATATCTAGGGCATAATTCAAGGACATCTTTCCGGTAGCAGAGACAGTCCCTTTTGACCTTTTGAACCGACCCTGAGAAGAAGTGCAGCACAAAAGCTCAACAACAAGTTCATCATGTCCACGCCAAGCGTCAGGACCTGGCCCATCCGGACTGTCCAAGTGCAAATGGGCAGCATGGCCCACCCAATGAGTGAACCACCGTACCGAGCTCCACATCATCTCAGTGGCGCATCTGGGTCCCAAGGAGATCCAGAACGCAGAAGGGCGGAAGAGAATAAAGGCTTTACCACCGAGGCCTTAGCAGCACACGGTGGAGACAGCTACAGTCACCTCCACAGACGTGTAGCTGCCTCAATATCCAGATCGAATTGTCAAGCTTCATCCTCAACTGCCATTGAAGGACCTGAGGAGTATGAGGAGCTGAAGCAGAAGATGGATGAGTACATCCTACATGAGGAGTACTACAAGTCCATCCGTGGGGAAGATGGAGAGGAGCCATTGGCTGTACATGGATCCATACCACGTACAGACCTAGGGTCCTACGCACACTCTGGTCCTCCGTCCACTGCATCCCTGCCGGGACGACTAGGACCTGAGTATCCAAGACCATGTTGTCCAACCCCAAGGGCTCCCGAAGTGGGCCCAACACGAGTCGAAGAACAACATCATCCAAGGCCAACCTATGGTGCCCTGGATCACACGGCCGAACTGTTGGCCAAACTCCTGTCTGGATCAGAAGATCCAGATGTGACGGCCCTATCGGAGGCCATTAAGGCTAAGCTGGGTATTGCAGAACCCTTACCCAAGCCAGAGTTGCCCTCTCTCTCTCCAGGACTGAGTACCCTGGCCGAAGATCTCAAGAGATCAAGGTTCTCAAGGCTGTTGCCTAAGGTTACCTGCCCCAGCCCCTTTCACCCCCGTGCCAGGACAGTGCCTATGGCTGATCTACAGGACGTGCCTGTCACAGAGATTGAGAGAAGAGGCCTGTCAGCCCTGGCACCTCTTGCCGGCGTGTCGCCTTCAGGCCTAACTCCGGGGGGTGGGAAGACGGGCAGACCAATCGCCCAGGCGAACATCCAGCTGGAACTGCCGAAGTTCGACCCCAAAAATCTGCCCGAATGGGCAGAAGAATTTGCAGAGTTCCTTTTGTTGACTGGCCAATCCCATGTGGATGTGGCCACCAAATGTTCACTGCTAAAACGCTCATGCAAAAAGAAGTTTTTGCAAAAACAGGTTAAACAGATTGTCAAAACCTGTTCTACTTGGGCAGAGGTACTCCTGAGGTTGGAGAAAACATTCCCAGTCTATGAGACTGACCTCAGCGTACGCACACAGATCGAGGAGCTACCTATGCTCCCTGAGTTTCCATCCGCTGCGCGAATTTCTGAGTATGTGTGCGACTTAGAGTACTTGTTTTCAAGGATGAATGTGGGCTCCTACGGAGCCACTGAGCCCCACCTGTGGCTCATGAGTAAGATCCCCCAGCGTACGTGGGATGATTGCCGCTCCACCTCTGAGAGGAAGAGCAGGACCCACTCGTACGATGAACTGGTGGATCTCTTGATTGAGCTAGCTCTTGAGAGAGAGAATGACTCCCACATGGAGAAATTCCTCAAGAAGCATTTGGGACGAGGTGGTACCCCTACCCCCGAACGTGGCGAAGGGAAGGGGCATAAAAATCCCACCAACACCAACCAGGGAGGTGGTAAAGGGAGGGGCAACCTACGTGCCATGAACGAGGTTCAACCTGATGCAGGCACACCCCCCCTGTTTTACTGCCGACCTGTCAATGACAAGGGGGGACCTTGTCATGCCTCTGACTGCGATCTCCGCAGTGGCTGTATGCTGCAGATGAAACGTCAGCAGCATACCAAAGATGGGAAACAGGTGACCCATCAGGACCATTTCAGGTGTACCATCACCTGTGGTTACTGTGGCAAACGTCGTCACTACGAGGACGAATGCCACATCAAGAAACGCGAGAGTGACAAACTCAAGCGTCAGGAGGCGGAGCGCCAGAAGACCCAGACGCCCGCCAGAAATCCCCCGAACGGGGATAAAGGTGGTAAAGGAGGTGGCAAAGGGGGTGGCAAAACTGGACCCCCTAACCCCCAGAGGCGCTCATCAGCGCCCGTTGCTATTCCCACTCCTGCTGCTACACCCGCTCCCGCAGTTGACCCCAAGAAACGCCCCCAAGGGGATAACGCTACCCCTGAGGGGAATAATTCTAAGAAGAGGCGTTTGGCCTGGATGGCCAAGTCCCTCATGGCTGCAGGGGTGGATGTGAAATTCCCTGATGAGGAATAGGGGGGCGGCTCCGAAGAGGAGGACTTGGTTTTCTGGATCCTCCTGAAAATCGGGGATCAGGTTTTTCGAGCGGTGCTTGATACCGGTGCAACACTTTCCATAGTGGCCCGGCGCCTGCTTAAGACTTTCAGGAAAACTAAGACCGTGGCCATAAGAGTAGGGGATGGGCGTACCATCCATTCCTTGGGGGGGGGCGATGTGACAATATGTCTGGGCGACGAAACCGTGACCCAACACTGCAGAGTGTTGGACACTGACGCCTTTGACATCGTCATTGGCACCGACTTTCTAAGAAGAAACCCCCAGGTAAAAATGCTGTCCCTACAGCGTCCCTACTCTTTACACTGCGACTTTGGCAGTGGGCTATTCCCCGTTCCTTTGGAGCTGTCAGGACGAAAAGAGTCTGGGCTGCGCTACGCAGCCAAGACGAACTATCGTACTGAAAATTACCAACTGGCCCGTCACGTTCTTGAAAATGGACTGGCGGCCCTTCAGGTAAACCTGGATGAGATCCAGGTGGAATTGTTTGCAAGCCAACAACAGCACATCATGCAGTTGTACTGCTCGAAACAACTGAACAATGCTTTCCGTTTCTTCTCGAAAGCAATGGGCCTAGCGTATGCTAACCCTCCCTTCTCCCTGCTCGCGAAGGTTCTAACCGAAACCGCTTATGAGGGAGGAAGGGTTGTTATATGCACCCCTGACTGGGGTTGCTCTGGTGAACATGCTTATTGGCGCCGTATGCTAGATCGAATGACCGTGGGAAGAGTGCAACTCCCCGACGGCCCCATCTATGTGCCTGAGGACTCAGACACAGCTATGCAGGCCCCTGAGTGGGCCAGTTTCCTGTCCATCGTCGATGGATCTCTCAATCCTGTACCCCTGTGTGACCTGGACCAGGTGCTACTAAAAGAGGTCATGGCCGAAAATCGTGGCCTGACCCTTTATGATCTCAAAAATCGATCTCCTGAGCACTTATCTGCCACACTTACAGGGTGTGAGTCTCCTGATGACTATCTGGAACCTGCAGCTGTAAAAGAGGATGCTGACGACCAACTGTCTGAGATTGCCAGCACTATTCCCTCTGTTGATCCCAGCTGTGTTGACCTAAAACATAGTGCTTTCCTAGCCCAGCTGTTGCTATAGGAGGTAGATCTAGAGTCAACCTCTGAACCCGCTTCCCCTGTTGGGAAGTCAGTGCTACACATGCAGCCTGTGCACACAGGTGAACCCGTGGCCCGGAGTACTGATGCTCTGGCGCGGCCTGCTGCTAATAACATGCCATTGTCTGAGCATGACACTCAAGAGCTCCGGCGGCTGTTGTACCTGAAGGCCGAAGGTATTGAACGCCAAGAGCGTCTGCAATACCTCAGACAGACCTGGAAATCCTCCATCTGGTCTGAGGAGGACGATGAGTCCTATACGCTGCCTGATCCTGAGATACCTCTAGTGTATTCTCTACACTATGGGCAGCAGTGTCCCCCTGAGTGGGACGATGGTACTGTGCCTGCCGAAACTGCTGATCGGCATAAAAAGAAAGAACATGGAAAAAGCAACCTCCATGCTGAGGAGGATTTCCTTCAGAAACTCGAGAGTCTTAACCTTGACCCCCGCCTGAAGAAACTGCTGATAACCTATGAGGAGGTGTTCGGCGCCTTGCCGCCTCCCCTTTCTTGTAAAAAACTGGTCCAGATGGACCTGAAATTGAAACCAGAATTTGAAAAGACGCGAGTGAGGCGTCGTCCCTATCCCGCTCCACAGGAACAGGTCGAAGAAATCGAGCGCCAGATCCAAGAATGCATTGATGCTGGCCTCGTGGAAGAGTATAAACACGGGGACTATCCCCATCACTGCAGTCCCTGTTTCCTTGTTGCCAAACCAGGGTCGACTGCCTACGTCTTGTTGTAGACTATGGTGAGGTCAACAAGAAAACCCAGAACCACTCAGGGAGTATTCCTAACATGGAAAACACCCTGGAGCGTATTGCCAAATGCAGGTATAAGACCAAAATGGACAAACGCTCTGGTTTCTGGCAGGTTGACCTAACCGCCGCAGCTCAGGAGCTGCTGGCCTTTATAACCCCTAAGGGTCGTGTTTTCAAGTGGAAGGTTATGCCTTTCGGGGTGGCAAATGCCCCAGCGCTCTTCCAGGGGCTTATGAACAAAATTTTGTACATACTGAGGCGCAGGCCTCTAGTACAAGAGTTGATTTCTCGGGGTGCAGAAATGGAGGCTCACATCGACGACGTGAGTTTAGGTACTAATACCAAAGAGGACCACGTCCTTCTCCTCCGTGAATTTTTCACTGTCTGTCAAGAAAACCATCTCCGAATCAAACTCGAAAAATGTGAGTTTATGAAAGAGGAGATGGAGTATTTGGGTTTCGACGTGGGGTATGGCTGGTGGAAACCAGCCGCGTCTAGGATGCAGCCCCTACAGGACATGCAGATTCGCGATGACCCTAAGAAGGGTTTACACGATGTGAGGAGTTTTGTGGGCGCCTGTAATTTCTATCGGCGTCACATCCACAATTTTACTTACTCCTCTGCACCCCTCACTGACCTGATCAAGAAAACTACTCCCTGGAGGTGGACCTCCAGAGAGGAAGAGTGTTTCCAGGAGTTGAAGAAGAAGATTGCCTCCTCCAACTGCCTGGGAGTGCCCCGCCCTGAGGGCGAGATAGTCCTGATCACTGATGCCAGTGATGTAGGGGGGGGTGGTACGATCTACCAATGGCAGGAGCTTAACCCCGCTGAACTAACCCACTGCCATTATCGTACTACTGGACTGAACCGTGATGGTTCGTTGAAACATTACTATCCTACCAGTGAGTGGCGACTGGTGCCACTGGGACACTGGAATTGGAAATGGAACCAAGCGCGTTCCAACTACAGCACCTATGACCAGGAACTCCTGGCCGGTATGTTGGTGCTATCGTCACAGTCCCGACTTCTGGGATCTAACCCTATTGTCTGGCTGTGTGACCAGGAGCCTGTGAAGTCTTTTCAGAAGGGCCCACCACCAGAAAAAGCAAAGCTAAAACGGTGGTGGACTTACCTGAGCCAGTTCAGGCTGACAGTGCATCATATCCCCGGGATTAAGAATGAACTGTCTGACTATATATCGCGCAACAACTTCGATGCGCTTATTGGTGAGAGCTCTGAGGCTCGCCAAAGAGGCTTTCCAGCGTATGGATGTCCAGCTTGACCTGTCCATGCGCACTGCCGGAATCCTGGAGGGTTGGAGTCTAACCGACTATCAGTCAGAGTATGAAGAAATTCTCCAAACCCTCAGCACTGGTCTCGAACCCCGTGTCATTGACGGGCACCAGTGGTATAAAAACAATCAGTACCTCTTCTACGAGGACCGAATTGTGGTGCCTGAGGCACGACTGGATGGGTGCCTACAGTGGTCCCATCTCAGTTCTGGTCACACTGGCGCTAATCGCTCAGTGGACTTCTTCCGTGAGTGTTTCTACTCTAGTCTAACCCTGACTGAACTGAGGTCGCGTATGCAGACCATTGTGGATGCTTGTGGCTGTCATGCCAGCAAGCAGAGCGACAGTAGGGATAGGGGCCTGATCTCCAGCTTACCCATACCCTATTGTGCTAACTCTCTTCTCTACGTGGATTACATCCACGGCCTACCACGCTTTGGCGGCTATGATAGTTGCCTCGTGGTCACCTGTGGTCTATCTCGCTTCACCCGTGTGTTCCCTTGCAATAAGAAAATCACAGGTGAGCAGACTGTAAAAATGTTGATCGAACAATGGTTCGAACCCTATGGAGCACCTAAGCAGGTGCACTCTGATGAAGATGTGCGCATCCGCAGTGACACTGGGTGGTACAAACGAGTGCTAAATGCCCTCAACGTGGAGGTAACCACAGGTGTGCCCTATACTCACACGTCTAGCCCTCTCTGTGAGAGACAGAACCGTGTGGTGGAGCAAAACTTAAGAATCCTGATGAAACAGGAGCGCACCAAGGACTGGATACGCCTAGTGCCCTGGGCAGTTCTGTCCATGAACTCACAGCGGAGCTCTTCTACGGGTTTCACCCCCCACGAACTGTTCCATGGAGGACGACCTGCTTGGTTCTTCAAAACCCCCTTCCCTGAGGACTTCAAGAGCCCTGTGGGAGATTGGCTGGAACACAAGCAGTCTCTGGCTAACCAGGCTGGTACTAACCTGAGGCACATTCGTGACCGTGAACAGAGCCGACGGAACCGCCTACGGCGACCTGCCAGCTTCAAGGTTGGTGACCTTGTTTTGGTACACCATTCACGCCTACCCTCCTGGCCACGTAACTGCCTACAGGACCCTTACTTTGGACCCTATCGTATCATCAGGATAGATGGATCCAGGATCCATGTCAGGTGCAGTCCACGTCTAGGTGGTGAACTGCTGTGTGCACCTAAGCAGTTGAGGCACTATCACTCCCCTGACGACTTGTCTTGGGATGAGTGGCGCCTCAGCGACAGTGAGATTGAACGTATAGACCTAGAGAACGCTGCCAGGCCAGAGGAGGCAGACGAACTCGAAGAGATGACTGCCGATGAGATGGCAGTCGATGGTTACTACGTGGTTGCAGGTATTGCTCGCCACCAGTATAAACAGGGATGGAAATTCCTAACCCTGTGGGATGGCTGTGGGTTATCTGAGGCGACCTGGGAACCTATGTCAGCCTTCATACAACCAGATGGGAGTATCAACCCCATCTTCCGCACTTACCTCGTTGAGAACAACGAGGGGCAGCTCCTGACCCGTGCTGAGACTATGTCCCAGCGTAAGAAGCGAAACTAATCTCCCTGTGTCAGTCTACTGACAGGTGCAGTGAGCACTCTTCTGCAGACGTGCCTGTGTATGGTTGTAAGAGCAGTTGTCACAGTTGCCCCGCATTGCATCTCAGGACAGCACCGTTAGCCCCCCATGACAACCACTCCCTGGCCGAAGGCCATTGGTTTTTTCACAGACTACTGCTTACTGAGCACTGCACTGACCCTGTCTGTGCCCTGCAGACCCATGCCTATGGTTTCCAGCGTGAGCCAGGTGGCCGCTTATCAGGATTGCAGCCACCCAGCGAGTGTGTGCCTTGTTGACCATGTGTTGCATGGGTATCGCCCTAATGTAATGACCTTGGTGAGCCAACGAAGAACGGTGGCTTACTACTCCAGGGGGGAATGACAAGCAAGGTGTTATGAGACAAGGTGTGTCTTCCCTCCTTGGGGACAAGCGAGCCCGCAGTTAGGACCCCTCACTGGTCCAGACCCATGGGGTTCTACCCTTCCTTACAGGGTTTACCATACCCCTAAGTGTGCTACGTATGTCTGTATGTGTCTCACTTCTCTCCCCAGCGTGGCTCCCGGAGACCGGGCTTCGCTGACGTCGGACCGAAGGTCCTAATCAGGTACTATTACCACTCCTATGGCGCCCAATTTCTGTGCTGGCGCCTATCCTTGGGGTAAGACGGCAAAAGCCCTACCTACTAAGAGGGGAGGGGTGGCCAAGTGTGCTAAGGGCATACAAAACGCCCATTTTTGCTACAGGCCAAAAGCTAACGCACTCCCCTGCCCACGAGTAAAAGCACGCGGGACAGGAGACACCACTACACTACACTCACTAACGCCAGCACCGGCCTTCGAAGGCAGGGTGAGCACTCATCACTTGCACTCACCTCCTGCCAGGCCTGCTGACCCTAACCCCTACACATGCTACTGGGTGCTGCTGTCGAAGTTCACTCAGGCCCTAATGGCCCTCCTGTGAAGAAGACAAGAGAACACAGCGCTCCTAAGCAGCTGTGGCCTAACAGGGGACGCCACAACGCGTTTCCCCTGCTAGGGCTTGGAGGGAAGGGGTGCTCTCGTTGCGTGCACAGCGCAGATGTCGTTGAGGTCGAACTGCCCTCGCCAGTACTGGCTGAGGCACAGTGATTTGATTTGTGATCAGCGCCCCTGTTTTGCTGGGGCAGAAAAATGGTAGCCGCCGAAGGCAGCTGCTGCGTGCACCAATCACCCTTAACCTCTCCCACCTGTACAACAGAGGCAAATGAAGGGGTGTTTGCGACGGAGGAACCAAGCCACACTCCAGGTATTATACCCTTCTCAGTATGACCTATAATACACTGTTCGCAAACACGCTGACGGATCAGCTCCCCTGTCAAGCAAGCAAGCTTTAAGAGACTCCTGAGGTTCTCTTAAAGAACGTACCGAGGAGCCTCTGGGTAACCTAAACAAGGTTTACCGTGCGCAATTCGCGTGGCCTACCCTTTAATGCATCATGTGCACGCAGGGAAGGGAGGCTGAACCACTGACTCAACCAGGAGGTGAGCTCCTCCTGGGCTAACCTACCTTACTCACCATGCATCGTGTGAATGCCGAATTGAAACGAACACAAAACAAGCCTAAGCGTTTTAAGCAACCCTACTTTAACGCCACGGCCGCACACGAACAAACGCTTTCTTTATTTACCTGTGAAGAAGAGAACAAGGGTGAATTTGGAGTACAGGTAAAGCGTCACAGCGTGTGGATGCCTCGATTAGGCACATGCATCGCGAGCACAGCGCATATTCTAACCCTACGTGCGCGCTGCGCGCTCCATTCGCATCGCATACCTTTCATTCCTGTTTTTACCTGTGCAGAGCACGAGAGAAGAACACCCGACCCCCCAACGAGCACAGCGTTGACAACCCTAACGTTTTGACGAAACAACCAACACGAACGCAATGCGTGAGTGTGAGGTGACACTGACATACCTGAGAGATGGGTTGTTGACATGCTCTGTGGTGTGGGCTGAATTTGAATACTTGACTCTGAAGTTTATGAAAATTTTGATGCAACTTTGCTAAAATTTCCTTTAAAACTTTGATAACTACGGCTCATACCTTCTTTTCCAAAAGCCGTTTACGCTTGCGCAACCCTTTTCTTGGAGTCCGCTTCCTTTGCGCTTGTCTGCGACTTTGAGTTATGTGTAAAAATGACGATTTCCCGCGTGGTCTCGTCGATTTTTAACGATTTCACTTGCTAAATCGCAACCCCTTCCGCTAACCGCAGGAATCACTCCCTGCTGGTTACATTTTCTATTTTTTCCAGCTCCTGGGGGTTTGTGTCCTCCATTGGGAGTATTGCTCCGCCCTGGCCCTTGGTCAGGACGTATACTAAAACGCTGTTTATACAGCAATAGCCGTCCGCATTAGAGCGTTCGACTGTACCCTAGTGGTCAAGCATATGTGCTCTAGGGAGGGAGTCCTGGGTTCAATTCCCACTGCCCCCAAACTTTTTCCAAAAGTTTTCGTCGCACGCCGGCGACTTTTGAGGAATGCCCCATCGAAGGGACATCATTCACGGTACATTATACTGTTTTTCAAGGGTACCTACAGTGTGATAGGCTTCTATGAAGTGATGAGGATGTTTTTGGTAAGTTTAATGCATTTTCTGAGGTAATTTTGGGAATATTTGAGCCCTTTTCCTTGGTCCTACTAGCTTGATCAACTAGTACTCCAGGGGGGAGTAAGAAAAAGTCACTGCCATGTCTTACTTGGAGGGCTTGATCCAGGCCAAGCCCCCCTTAAAACCCTTTTGTTGATGCTAAGACAAACTTAATTGTTTTTATCTCTCTTTTGTTGCCTAAAGTACACTTTCTCAAAGTAACTAGGGTTGTGACCCTAGCCCCCCCATGAAGTTCACCCCTACCACTCAACTGAGCGGAGGTACCTTCCTTCATGGAGGACATACCAAAATAAATCAGGCATTTCATGCTTGTTGGCCTTGGAGGTTAAGCCTAGTGGTCTCCCACCCCAAGACCCCTATACTCAATTGTTTCTACCACTTATTGTGGTCCTACTTTGTAACTGTTTCTGAATTCAGTTGCTTGGCCAAGTCATTTTCTGTGTGGTCCTGACATCTATGCCCCTCAGTCCTAACCAGCACCATTTCACCCAAAAGAGTGCACATGAAGTGCCTAATGCAATCTCTGAGGCAAGAGTCAGACCAATTTTCATATAAAATCTTTTGTATTATCCATTTGTGATTGAATCTTTGTGTATAAACCTGCTTTGTCTATCTGCAGCCCTTCTGTGTTACACTGGATTCCAAAACCAATCATTGATTCGATCCACATCCTGTCCTTGCTCTACTTGCTGCTTTGGTTGGGGTTTTCAACTACAAAACCTGCAGGAATACATCAAAATATCTAGGGCATAATTCAAGGACATCTTTCTACGAATGTAACCTCAGGGGGAACATGCAGTGACCTAGAAGGAGTAATAGCCCCGCTAAAGTCCGATGATCTAAGGGTGTCCGTGGAGATTCCAGAAGCAGAGTCATGATTTCCTCTGCTACCATGTAACCGCTGCATAGTGGTTGATCTTTGTTGTAACTGCGAAGCCTGTAGCCTTGATGCCCCAGGGGTCGTAACGCCCGACACTGCCCCTGATATCTCCGAACCCACATAACCCTCTTCGGACCCATATCCAGCCTCTGAGAGCGACATATGCGAAGCACTTGTAAGTCCTTTGAACTCCATAGTGGAATATGAAGAGTACGAAAACCCGGTCTACAAAAATGGAGCAGACATAGAATATCAATGCGCATTCATCGCACATAACGACACATCGTGAAATCATTCGAAATGATTTAAATAAATCCGATTGGGAAATCACGAAAGACAAATGCGACTCGACGCGCGCTCACAGGCGACATCTGGCGGCGAACGGAAAACATGAAACTGAACGGAAAATTTACTGCACTAATGTACATCTGAGAATCATTGAAATTCTGATCCCATCAGTGTATAATTGAGTGCTATCACTGCTGCCGTTACAGTGCGTCGCTATAGGAGTCAGAGTCACTCTCCCGTTGCAGCCGTCTGGTTGCCCGTTCGGCGCAAGCATGGTTTTGGGTGTTTCGGCGGTCCTGGTGGTTGACCACAAATCGACCTCGCTGCAACCGCATTCTTGTGGAAGGCACTGTAGGACACGGGTTTGCTGGATCGTCATCGTCTGCAGCAACAGCTCTGCGTCGTGACGGTGAGGTCCCGGTAGAAGCGAAACGTTGTGCTGCTCTTCTTGGACATTGTTCCCCTGAGGGCTGTGCCGCTGAAGCCCGTGTAGAATTTGCGGCAGTGCACGCGCTAATAAACTCCTCACTGGTGACAAAGCCACCAAACTTCATCGAAGTCGGGTCGTCGCGCATGGCGCTGTTGATGGCGGGCGAACAAACTTGTGAGGAGGCATCAACCATCTGTGGATGGGGGTCGTTGTTGCCTGATGCGTTCGCAACACCCTCATCGGGGGGCTCAATTCCAATGTCCGGAGCAGGCACATCATCTCTAATTCGAGGAACTGGGGCATGTTCCATGAACTCATCGAAGGACAGTGGGAATAGTCCAGTGACACGAAAGGACTCCTTCACTTGAGTAGTTCCGGTTACACTACCCCAAGCACCAGTGACAAGCTCCACAAACCGGCTGTGCGTCAGTGACCGTCCCTGATGCGAACGGACCCAGCGATCTTAGCCCCTTCGGATTTTGCGCTTCAGCGGTGCGAAAATGTTGACATCGAGAGGTTGCACAACGTCGGCTGAGTGCGATGGGAAGCAGATCAGGAAGACTCCAAGTTGTTTTGCTGCGACCAACACTTCCGCAGTCAGGTGCGTCTTTGAACCGTCGACCAGAAGAACAACCCCTCCATCCTCCGTGTCCGAACATCTGGTGTAGTGGTGGAACACTCTTTCCAAGTAAACCTGGAAGTCCAGCCATTTTGTCCCGTTGCCTAGCCACACCACTGGGGTAGAAGCATGTCGAAACCAGTCACCCTTCACTTTCTTGGTTTTGAAAATCAACGTCAATGGCACAGTTCCAATTCCATCAGCATGTATGCAAGCGATCCCCATTATGTGTTCGCGTCCATAGCCGCGCCGGCGATACACATCGTTGCACCCGCACTTGGTGATGACTTTCCGGGCCCCAGACGAACTGGCGGAAGGACCCCGACTCATCAAGGTTGTAAATGCGCGACTCGTCGAACCCAATTTCATTGTACACAGGGCGGACTACTTCGAAGAAGAATCGTTTCGACTCTGCTCTTGTCAGGTACGCGTCTGCACGGTCGGACTCCACCAGCTGCGGTGTGCGGAACGTGTATTCCGGGTGGCGCTTCTTCCACAGTCTGAAACACTTGTTGCCGGATATTATTTTTGTTGGGTGTCTGTTGACTCGGTGCTCCAGAGCCATCTTGACCGCCTCTTCTACAAACTCTGCTCTGTGGAGAACACAGTACACTTGGCACTGCTGTACACTGCTATACACTGCAAATCTAGTCACATCTACATACTTGTAGGGAGAGAGACTGGCCTTGCGCTGTGCCTCCAACCAGGCGGCGATCTTCCCATCATCAACCGCAGGCTTTGGTCCCCTTCGTTCAAGCTGCACCACTTCTCCACTGATGTAGTTGCGGCACCCTTTCGGATCATCTTGTCACTGACAGGATAGCGATGTGCACACGAAGCCAAGCTTGCTTGTCCATTAACCACCTCGGCCACTGCTTGCATCACAAAGCTTGGGTTGTTTGGCAGAGGATAAGCAGCATAAGTGTAGCGGCGACCCTGCGTGGCGGCTGTGTGAGGTGCGTCATCAGCCCTTGGCGCCGAACCTAGCAAGTAGATGACGATGACGATGATGCACCTCATCAGAATGACTCATCAGAATGACCTGCAGATGCAGTTAGGTTACGACACTGTCTGTTACTGTTTGCGTGTCCTTGCTTGCTGCAGACTTGCACTGTTGCTAGCTACAGCTCATCAGGCTGACCGGCAGGAGAAGAACTTGGGTTGGGACACGGTATGTGTCTTCCAACGTCTGTGTCTTCCACGGCTCTGTGTGCCTGTCCTTACGTGCCACACACTTCCACTTGCAACACACCTTGCTGCGCGCTTCCTTTGCTCTTACGGCTCGGTTCCTTGTGCTTAAGCGCCACTTTGTTGTTTGTGCACCACCGTTTGATGTTTCTGCGCGTTGTTTTCTTGCTTCTACGTGGGTTGCGCATAGGTCAACAGACAGCACGGCCTGCGCAACAGAGGAATACGGCCGTCCACGGCAGTCTGTTGTGCTGCACGCAGCGAACAACACATAAGGCATAAGGCATAAGGCATTTAATCATTAAAGTAACGAAAATAGTTTAAAAAAGACTGCGCTTCAATGTTATTTCTTGAACATTTTTGCCTAATTACGTAATCACCGGGCGGGAATAATAAGGTCTGGCGGCTGCGACACCGCTTTTTCGGCATTTTGTTAGCTCGGTTGCGGCTGCAGCAGTAAGGTTAATAATGCATTTGGGAGTTATAAATCTAGTTCTACATGTAAATTGAGTATCTTAAACTTCAAATCTATGTTGGCATCAATCCATGTAAAATGTTCAGCACCCAATGTCGGGGGTTAACTGGTCAGCTTACCTTAACGGTTAGACTATTCCGCTAGATGTATGAATCAATTTTGTCGACCACTCCCCGTTCGGATGCGTCAACACCCAATATGACGAGTTCTTCAACATTGGTGTCACAGAAATTGGTTCACATTCCACACTTTGTGTGTTGTAGCTTTCCATCAGAAAATAGGCCACTCTGAAAATTGCAAGGAAAAGCAGCAATTTGACGGCAAATTGGTATTTCGTGTTTCTACGGTACGCATGAACCTCTTCGATTGCTAGAACTGGATTCTTGCACATCAAAATAGGGAGGAGGGGTATGACCAGCAACAATTCAAAAGAGTTGGCCGGCATGATCCTATCGCGAGTAAACCCTACCGTCAGAGTACATTAGACTGACAAGCACATGGGACAGTACGTAAAAGTCGGAAAATAGACAGGAAGTAGAATGGGACACACCTAAAAGTGGTCCATATGATGCAAAATGATGTTAGGAACTGATTTGTGCCACTTGGTGTGCACGCATCCAAAGTTCCGATTTTCAGACTTCATGCTGGGCTACTTCCATAATGACCTATGCATCATGCAATGTTGTGTTGATTTGAAAAGCATCCAGATTGCATGGCACAGTGTGGATACTAAAAATGCCGGTTGCCACGGGATACGCATGCCGCCGTTGTGTCGAAGTGCAGGGCGGTAGGCCCATTCGTTTCCTCCCGAAGAGTTTTTCTGATCATGAGCTCATATGCAATACAGGTGCTGAAAACAATGACGTTGGTTCGCTATTTTCCCACGAAATTACCCAAACCAATGAGAAGTAGCAAGCTGTTTCGAAAAAACCAACAACTCACGGTTTGGCCGCTGGCCGTTCAGGTGTGCGACGAAGCGCAGGTAGCAATACGCTTGTGTGTGTGCGTGTGTGTATGTGTGTGTGTGTGTGCCAGGCACATTCCCTTGGCACTCCACTTCAGAAAGGCGCCCAGCCTTGACATCATGACACGATCAGTGCTTATTGCTTTTGTCTTGTTTTGATTGCTCACTGGCCTGACGAGGTGTTCCTGGTGCTAACGTATCACTGCGCTCGCGTCCTGCCGCTCTGTGGTCGACATCAGTGGTTTACTCGTTGGTTCCTGCACAAGTGTGTGTGTGTGTGTGTGTGTGTGTGTGTGTGTGAACATATTCATGTCTGCCGCCTGCAGAATGAGTTGATACCCTCTGCTCTGGGACCGAAAAGTATAGTGGTGTGACAGCGTGCTGTGTGCTTGCTTACCATCCTAGTTGCAACAGTCTGGAAGCCATCCATATGCCCCAAATCCGCAAGACAGCTGGATGCGTCAGAAATTCCTCTCTGCTTTTATGGACAGCCCGCAACAGTCGCGTGCGTGGAACCCAACCCGAAATCAGTTTTCACTCTTCATTCTCGCTGCCTGCTGCCCAAAGCGCTACAGATGGAGGGGTCTTTGTGTGGTATTGCAGACCCTTGCCTTACACGGCTTCGTGCTGGTTGCCCGTGTGAGACAAAACAGGCAGTCTTGATTTTATCTCCTCCTCGTGTTCCTCCGGCGTGCCTCCTCCGCGTGCTCCTTTGCGCCCTTCGGCACGCTCCTGGCGTTTTACGATGAATATTCAACACTCGCAGACGCTTTCGTGTATGCGTGTAAGCAGGTTGTAGATGCCAGGAAGTGAAACTTTTACCCGGCCTGTTCCTGTTTGTTAGAACCCAACATGAGTGTTCTCTGGACAAATCCATATTTACAAATGGAAATCTTGTCTTGGTGCGGTCGTGGGCCGGTGCTACCCTTCTGCAAAGCTCTACGAAGGCAGTTGCATGTGACAGAGCTCCGCCTATGCGGTGCTGCCCCGCTCCAGGCCCTCGTTTCTGCTCTTCACCACTACCCACGTCTACGTGTTCTAATGCTGGACAAAACAGCTCTTCCAGCCCCACAGGTACAATTTGCATCTATTTTGCATCAGAGGACTTTCACCATCAGAATACAGCAGTTTGTTGGTTGGTTGCACTATATTTTTCATAGAAGAGGGAGTGCAAGCACTACTATTTGCAGCGACATGCAGTTTGTGCACAGTGGACCTCTGCAGCAGAGGGACTACAGTTTCTCGTTTTTCTGTCTCAGGTGTGCGTTACCCTCCAGCGTGGCAGCCTCCCAAAGGCACCCTTGGCAATCGTGCTGGCACACCAGACCATTCAAACTGCAGGAGATGCCAATGCGGCTCATGCTTCTCTTGCACAGTTACATCATCTGGGATATGTGGACCACACCTCAGTGCAGGCTGCGGCTGTGACCGCAGAAATCTGGCCAGGTAACCATGACAGCCAGGCGCCTGCTGCAGCCTGGGCAAACCCTGAAGCACTGGCCCGTGCTGTGTTGCCTCCGCTGCACCTGCTTCCCAGTGCCGCAACAGCACTTGAGCAAGCTCTTGCCGACCCTTTCCCAGGCCGACGGCATTTCCTTGTTGCGTGTGCTGTGGCCCGTGGATTGCCAGAGGGCTGGCAGCATGACCCAGCTCTGCAGCCCCTGCGCCCTGCTATTGAGAAGTGTGGGCATGGGGAGCATCCGTCCTGCGACGGATGCAAGGTTATGTGCGGCACAGCCGCAGAAAAGCATACAGAGTGCTGCCTGGGCACCCTGGCGCTGAACCGCAGCTTGTATTGGATGGCTGGCACATCGTCTGGCATTGATGCATGCTGCAGGCCCTTTTTGGCTTTAAGCAAAGGGCCTGCGGCTGCGATAGTTTCCCTGATGGCCAGCCTCCGCCTCGCTGTATATGCTCATCCAGAGACGTGGCCCCAGGATCTGCTTGGGTGGTTAGTGGATGCTCAATTTGATCCCCTCAAGCATGTTTATTCGCTGTTTACATTTCAACAAAGCAGTGAGGAGTTCGTACAAGACCTGCAGCTACAGGCCCAGATGTCTCAGAAGGCAGATCCTGTCCTTCGGATGGCCAGGTGGCTGCAGAGCACATGCATCCACGCCGCAGTCCGAGCCTCCAGGATCCCTTCACTGCTAGACCTAATGGAGCTCGTGCGGTTGGCTGCTACCATGCAGCCTCAGCTGACAGAAGCAGATCTCAGTCCATATTGGCAGGTTCTGCAATCCTATCACGATGCCGCACAATGTCACTACAATGCAATTCGCCGGCTCTGCAGTATGCAATTGCACAAGTGTTCTCTCTGCGTTCATGGATTCTTCACGGAGTGGTGCTGTGCGTGCAGTGGGCAAACGTTGGCACCTCTGACGTCAAGCCCCACTGTCTCTTTTGATACCCTGGAAGAGCTCCCCGCAGGCCGACCAATGCGTTCGCGCTTTAGTGTGCAGAGTGCTCAAGCTGACGAGCACATTTCTGAGCACGGGCCGCTGAGCGCGGAAGAGCACCCCTGCAAAGGCGATGCGACCAGAGGCCTCAGTCAACGTGATCCACCTTTTTTCTCAATGTTAAATTTTAAGGGTCCGCTCTGCTTAGGCCTGAGTACTTCTGTGGACGCAAGATCTTCCCGCGTCTTTTCATCCCAGATGCAAGCTGCAGGAAGCAACACCAGCGAGAAAACATAAGACGCCCCCGAGCGAGACAAGAGCTCACTTTTCTTTTTCTAGATCCACTTCAGATCCCAGAAACTTGATCTTTCTTTATCCAGTTCCTGAAAGTTCCCTGCGCCCCTACATCCTGCTCAAGCAGGGCGGTGTGTCTCGTGAGACCAAAGCCCTCTAACCAAATGACCCATGCTGGTTGTCATCCCTAAAATGGTACCCCCCCACTCCTGAGACCGCTTGGTTGCTCCATTGAATCTGCAGTCCCCTGTTCTGTTCCAGGGATGGGGTCCAATGATCGGGTCAGTGGCCGGATCAGAATAACGCATTTTCCACATATCCGCGTGTGTGGGTTGCTGGAGATCCCGCTTGTCACAGGCATGTCACGGCTTCCGACATATCGCCCGAGAAGCGCTGCCACCATACGCTGTCACTCAACAGGGGATTGGGGTTGAGGTGGGTCCGAATTCCACCTCTGGGTTCAGGCTGCGCCCCTGCAGTCCTGCGCGCAAATGCCTGAAGTGAAGAAGGCGTGGCAGTATCCCGCTGCACAACCTGGTTTCAGACTCAGCTAATCCCCACTTCGTGTCAGATCCGCTACCACAGTCGTTGGTGGGATCATTGTAGCACTGGAAAGCTCTGAACCTTGATCCCGAGACGTTCGTTGTCTTGAGTACTGTGCTTTCCAGTGAGCTTTTCAGCAGCCCAGGCCCGCCTGAATGGATTTGTTCGGCGGCCTGTCCTTTTACTGTGGATGTTAATGATGATGGAGAGAACGCATGCCTCTCTTGTGCCGCAAAGCAGATGGCTGTGCGTAAGGCACCAAGGCAGAAGAAGATGCCATTGTACAAGCCTTTCCGATTGCATCCGAGAAGGTCGTGCAGGTGCTTGTGCAAGTGCTGCTGGTGCTGGTGCTGGACACCAAGCACATTGAGTGCCGCCACAGGCACTAGTCGCCTCAGATCTGCCACCAAACCGTCACACCCGACGGACAGGTGGTTGTAATTTATGCAGCCCATTTAGGCGCAGTGGTCAATGAGTGGTTGTCTAGTGAGGATGCTCGTGTGCCTTCATATGTGCCCCAAACTCGTCAGTCTGTGGGTAAGAGTTCCCTCTGAGGTATTTGGAATGCTCCAACCGACAGGGCCACCAGCAGCTGCCGAGTGAAGGAATGGACACACATCAGTAGCCAGCGTAATCTTCTTTTCATGAGCCTTGCATGCCTGCTTTGTGACCGTAACGGCACCACGACTGCGACTGTGAACCCCCGCTTTGCACATTGAGCTGGGGCCGTAATCTCTCCTTTGTACAGAGTGATGGTGCCAACAGATCAATGTGCTCCCCCCCTTTGGGTACCATTTTTGTGGACAGGTACCCCAAACGGCTTTATTGAACCATGTTTTTTTCCCTTGGTGTAGGTTTAGGCACTTTTGTTTACAAGAGACTTATTCTTGGCCTGCGGTACCTGTGGTGCACCAAAGTACCCTCAGACTCAACCCACTTGAGGGTCTTGGCGCCTCATTTATGGCTTTTTGCGCCATCAGGATTGCACCGACATGTATACTGAAATGCATTTTGTGAAGCGCTGCCAATCTGTCACAGCCAAATTGTGTTGGCATACCGTGAACCAATTGAATTCCCTGCATCTACTGTGAGTTGTGCACAAAAGAATCTTTCATAGTAACAAATACGATGCTGACTGAATGTGGAACACTACAGGCAAATCACAAAAGTGGCTGACAGGTGACATCCAATAGCTGGTGCAGGAATGCTCTGTGCCGTGTGTGCCATTGATATGGTACCCCCCTCCCCCCCAGAACGAGCAGTGGCGTGAGGCTAATATGCGCCACCAAAGGCAAACCATCTGATACTGAGGCATTGTGCCAAATCCCCCCCCCCCTGGGGGGGAAACGGTCATTTGGCCCAAAGCATAGAAAATACTAGGCGCCGAAGAAAAGTTTTACAAGGCACTGAAGCTAATTTACACTGTGATACTATCTGCCTATTAGCAATGCCGTTGTTTATTCCGTTCGAACATTTGCACATACCCCCCCCCCCCCCCACCATTGTAATGTAAGCCTACCGACCAATTGAAGCCCCCACCATTGTAATCTCCCCACCAATGTCGTGACGGTTCCCCCCCTGGGGGGGGGGGGATTGCACCACAAAACTGTACCATGTCCTGGTTTTGTGCCAGCCCTAACCCACTGACCCTTGTCCCTCTCCTTCACACCAGCGTCCACGGCCTTGCAATGCGTGCCCTGGGAGCACAAGGGGCACACACACACACAGACACACATGCGTGCACAGAGCAGTAGAGGGGTTTTTGATGAAATTGAATTCAATGCAGCCTCTTTGAAGCTCCCAATCCTTACAATTTGCATTCATCTGACACGTCGCGATTTTGTGTGCACACGCACCGTCTGAACCTTGTGGTTCAGAAAGTCTCAGACACGATGCCCATGGCCAGCTGACGTCTGTGGCCTTCGGGTCGGATGCTCACTTGGGGGTCAAGCTCGAGCGGGGCCAATACTTCTTGCCAGCGCTGCCGGAAAGCCCCCCCTAGGCAAATTGGGCAAGCAAACGGCAAAGGAGTGGCCCGTGTACTTCGACCCCCTGGAGGGTGTACAGCTCGGAAAGCGTCCGCCATGCTGATTTGGGCAAGCATGGGTTGGTACAAAGTGATGATCAGGTGTGTCAAACAGTTTTGTTCTTCTTTGTTCTCATTCATTTTGCTATTATATACACTGGGGGCTTATGTGGCTATTGACACACCTTGGCGTTACGTTCTGAATGTCACCTCCTCCCCCGCCCTCTAGTGCTCATAGTCTATGAAATGCAAACCGCTGATTCTTCTCGGCCTGCATCCCTGCTCCAGTAGTACCTTGGGATGCCTACGGGCGTGGCAATTCCCGCTTTTGGTTTCAGATTTAGCTTGCCCTACCTACATGTTATGTCCGCCACACTGAGTTGTGGAACAATTGTAGCACTGGACTGCTCTGATTCCTGATTCCGCAAGCTCTCTCGAGTACCATTTGGTAAGAGGGCTTTGCCAGCGTACACAGGTCTGGGTCCCCCAAAAAGTGTCAATGAATCTTAGTTCCGGAAGATTAGATGATGATAATGACGACAATTTAGCATTTTTCATTTTCCACACTGCATTTGCACATTTGCACAACACAAACACTGCCATAAGGGAAAGAATATTTATATTTTGGCCAATGTTGTTGGATTGGAATCATGATAATGCTTTCTTGATATGTTTAGCCAACACAGTGGGCATGGATGATTAAAAACTTCCCCCATGTTTTTTGCAAAGAAGCTTGTCCAAGAAAATGAGTTCTGAGAACTGCTCTTTGGAACAAGTCACATAGTAGAAAGGATATGCCATGCTTTGCACGTGGAGCCAGGGCCGTAATTTCTCCTTTGTAGAGAGTGATGATGCCAAAAGATCAATGTGCGCCCCCTGCTGGGTACCATTTTCACGGACAGGTACCCCAAACGGCTTTATTGAATACTGATTTCCCCCCCTATTGTAGGTTTTAGTGTTTTGGGTTTGCAAGAGATTTATTCTTGGCCTGGGGCACCTATGGGGTAATTGTAGTTGTACGGGTGGTCTTTACCAACAGCTGCTGATGCATCAGTGTGAAGGCTGCATGGCTCCCATTTCTGGACACAGTTGCTCCATTGAATCTGCAGTCCAATGATCGGGTCAGTGGCCGGATCAGAATAACGCATTTTCCACATATCCGCGTGTGTGGGTTGCTGGAGATCCTGCTTGTCACAGGCATGTCACGGCTTCCGACATATCGCCCGAGAAGCGCTGCCACCATACGCTGTCACTGAAGTGAAGAAGGCGTGGCAGTATCCCACTGCACAACCTGGTTTCAGACTCAGCTAATCCTCACTTCGTGTCAGATCCGCTACCACAGTCGTTTGTGGGATCATTGTACCCCCCCCCCCTTGCATAAGCTACGCCCTTGTCCAAGCTACAGCGTAGGGACCGTATTAATTTGGGACCTAATTTTAATTCGGTACCAAACGTAGTGCACCCACATAAGACATGGGCTTGGTGACAAATTTGCGAGTCACATAAAGTCGTGGACACATTTGTTGTGAGTGTTTGCCCACTTGAACCCACATAGCTCTGATTTTTGGTATCCTTGTGCATTCTATTCCCCTTGCTTGCGCCAGCTCACCATGCAATCCTCTTTTTTGAACCTGGGCGCCCGGTGTCGGTAGTTGTATGTGTCGCGCGCAAGCTACACCCGTGTCCAAGCTACAGTAGGCATAGGGACCGTATTAATTTGGGACTTTGGTGTAGCTTATACAAGGGGGGGGGGGGGGGTAGCACTGGAAAGCTCTGAACCTTGATCCCGAGACATTCGTTGTCTCGAGTACTGTGCTTTCCAGTGAGCTTTTCAGCAGCCCAGGCCCGCCTGAATGGATTTGTTCGGCGGCCTGGGCTTGCCTGACAAGCACTTTCCTCAGGGAGCACATCCCCTGCGGCACCTTTGGCGCGCTTTTTGGATTAAGTCACCCCGTAGAATGGACGTGCCATGCTGGGAGGGCCCAGTGGCTATGAGTTACCGTGACCCCCTAGTTAAGAATCATTGCCCCAGTACATGTTCTTGTCCTTTTACTGTGGATGTTAATGATGATGGAGAGAACGCATGCCTCTCTTGTGCCGCAAAGCAGATGGCTGTGCGTAAGGCACCAAGGCAGAAGAAGATGCCATTGTACAAGCCTTTCCGATTGCATCCGAGAAGGTCGTGCAGGTGCTTGTGCAAGTGCTGCTGGTGCTGGTGCTGGACACCAAGCACATTGAGTGCCGCCACAGGCACTAGTCGCCTCAGATCTGCCACCAAACCGTCACACCCGACGGACAGGTGGTTGTAATTTATGCAGCCCATTTAGGCGCAGTGGTCAATGAGTGGTTGTCTAGTGAGGATGCTCGTGTGCCTTCATATGTGCCCCAAACTCGTCAGTCTGTGGGTAAGAGTTCCCTCTGAGGTATTTGGAATGCTCCAACCGACAGGGCCACCAGCAGCTGCCGAGTGAAGGAATGGACACACATCAGTAGCCAGCGTAATCTTCTTTTCATGAGCCTTGCATGCCTGCTTTGTGACCGTAACGGCACCACGACTGCGACTGTGAACCCCCGCTTTGCACATTGAGCTGGGGCCGTAATCTCTCCTTTGTACAGAGTGATGGTGCCAACAGATCAATGTGCTCCCCCCCTTTGGGTACCATTTTTGTGGACAGGTACCCCAAACGGCTTTATTGAACCATGTTTTTTTCCCTTGGTGTAGGTTTAGGCACTTTTGTTTACAAGAGACTTATTCTTGGCCTGCGGTACCTGTGGTGCACCAAAGTACCCTCAGACTCAACCCACTTGAGGGTCTTGGCGCCTCATTTATGGCTTTTTGCGCCATCAGGATTGCACCGACATGTATACTGAAATGCATTTTGTGAAGCGCTGCCAATCTGTCACAGCCAAATTGTGTTGGCATACCGCACAACGTGTCAGATATGCTACCACACCATTGTGGGATGATTGTAGCACTGGACTGCTCTGAACCTTGATTCATTATCGTGATCGTTATCTCAAGTACTCTGAAGTGAGCAGGCTACGCCAGCTCGTCTTGGTCTGAACCCCCCGCCCCCCAACAAAAAAGAAGTATTGGACAGCTCCTCCACCCGTGAAGACGGTGGTTGGACTGTTCTGCAGAATTTTGGCCATTCTTGGTCAGGATGAATGCATAGGTATTGCCTCCCCCCTTTGCACGGTCGTTCTTAGGGACGGTTACTTTTTCTGCCCCCGCCTTTTTTGAACCATGGATTTTGCGCTGCCAGAATGAAACAGCAAGCAGTGCATCGTTGTTGTTTCTGAATCCCCCCCCCCCCCTCCCCCACGTGACCAAGAACGACTGTGCACAAGAAGCACCCCCTGGTTCCAGGGCTTTTTTCCCAACACTCTCCGCTTTGTGCACAGAATAGGGGTTTCAAGGTTGTGGTGGATGTAGGGCAACAGTTCAGGCGTGCAGGACAACGTGTTATGACAATACATGCATGTGGAACACAAATTGAGGCGCATGATACAGAGTTTGATGCATTTGGAGGGGATAGTATGCACGAAGTCGCCCCCCCCCCTACCTACCCCCCCCCCTACCTCCCCCCCCTACCTTCGGCTCGCTTCGCTCGACGCGGGGGCCAGCCCCCGCACCCCCCTTAAATAACATGACTCCTGCGGTGGCCACAGACCGCCTTTTGTGTGCACCGCCTTGTGTGTGCACCGCCTTTTGTGTGTACCGCCTTCTGTGTGTACCGCCTTTTGTGTGTACCGCCTTCTGTGTGTACCGCCTTTTGTGTGTACCGCCTTGCCTATGGCCCCTTAAATAACAAGACTCCTGCGGTGGCCACAGACCGCCTTTTGTGTGTTCCGCCTTGTGTGTGCACCGCCTTCTGTGTGTACCGCCTTGCCTGTGGCCCCTTAAATAACATGACTCCTGCGGTGGCTACAGACCGCCTTTTGTGTGTTCCGCCTTGTGTGTGCACCGCCTTCTGTATGCACCGCCTTGCCTGTGGCCCCTTAAATAACATGACTCCTGCGGTGGCTACAGACCGCCTTTTGTGTGCACCGCCTTCTGTGTGTACCGCCTTGCCTGTGGCCCCTTAAATAACAAGACTCCTGCGGTGGCTACAGACCGCCTTTTGTGTGTTCCGCCTTTTGTGTGTTCCGCCTTGTGTGTGCACCGCCTTTTGTGTGTTCCGCCTTGTGTGTGCACCGCCTTCTGTGTGTACCGCCTTGCCTGTGGCCCCTTAAATAACAAGACTCCTGCGGTGGCTACAGACCGCCTTTTGTGTGTTCCGCCTTGTGTGTGCACCGCCTTCCCCCCCCTACCCCCCCCCTACCTTCTCGACCCCCCCCCCCTACCCCCCCCCAACCCCCCCCCCTACCTCCAAGGTAGGGGGGGGGCGACTTCGTGCGATATATGTGGAGGGAGTGGCTGCACGGTGCGCACAGCAACGAAACCCTCTCATATGTCTTGGTTCTCGCCGACCAATTCCTCCCAATTTGCCACTTGATGATTCAACGTCGTGATTTCGAGTCAAAACTTCGTGACTTTGGATTCCAGCAGGAAACTTGAGGCGTTTGCTGTACGCCCCTGTAGCCTTTTGTGCACCGTGCAGCGGCTCCCTCAAGGACATATTTTCCTTTCTACCACAATATGTCAGATAGAATATTCTGCAGTACCGGGCTGCTCATGGCCGTGCACAAGAACCAACCCCTGGTTCCATGACAGTTTTTGGCTTGAAAACACTGTCCAAGAATTGCCCGCTGGTCAATGCTGGTTCCTGGGCAGGGGCGGGGTACTTTTTTTTTTTTGAATGGTTGGTGGGTTTGTTATCACGTATTACCAATGAGAGGTTGCTTCTGAATGAAAAATTTGTGTGATGTATGAAGGGTCAAGTGCGGCCCCTTTGACAGGGGAAGGTGCTGTATTGTATCTTACGATCAGAAGGTCCGCATTTTTGTCACTGCAGGCAAAGGTATTGAGCCTCGGCACACACACTACAGATCCTGTGAACATTGGCGGACTGGGACTGCACCAAACCTACTGGACTTATCGCTCACGATATTTCTCCCTGCTCACGATATATCTCCCTGCTGCAGCGCGCTCCCGCTCACCCCACTCCCCACTACGAGAGTTGGTTTCAAACCCATTATCTCAGTCCATGGCACCCATCAGGGATTATGTAGCCTTGTTAAAACAGCTGGGAGCCTGTGCCCCCATTGCACTACAGCAATGGGTGGTCCCCCAAGGGGGGCCAGAATTGTATGACGAAGAGTACCCCCCCGGGGGTATTCTGATGATGGGTGTTTTCTACAGTCCCGAACGCCCAATGTTGCTCTCTGTGATTACCCAGCTAGGTACATGGCCCACACATCAGTACCACATGTACAGGAAGCGGGTACGATTCCAGCAGGACTCTCTCCCATTACCTTTGCAGGAGCCCACTGCTACATTAATGGGAAACCGAAAGAAGGGACAGCTTCTTTCAGTGACAGTAGCCAATTCGAGGTGATTTTGCTGGAGGGGCAGGTGGAAAGGGCTGGTGTTGCACTTTCTTGTGGGCCACTCATTGTCTTCGCCTGTGTCACAGAGGTGAGTTGCAAGGGGCTGCATTTGTAACAGCACACAATCTTGCCGAACCTGGTGACACTCTCACCATGGACAACCAAGCCGTGGGCGTAGCAGCCTCCCGCTGCATAACCTGGTTTCAGGCTCAGCTAATCCTCACAACGTGTCAGATCTGCTACCACACCATTGTGGGATGATCGTAGCACTGGATTGCTCTGAACCCTGGTTGCAAGAGGTTATCTCAAGTACTCTGAAGTGAGCAGGCTACGCCATGGTCTGAACCACCCCCCCCACCCACACATTTTTTTGTGAAGTGTGAACCTGCATAAGCTGATTTCAGATTCAGGTAATCCTTGCTACCTACCAAATCCGCTACCACAGTCATTTCCGCGATCGTAGAACTGGACAGGTCTGAACCTGATCTTTGATGCTCTGCTGAAAGGGCTGTTTTATGTAGAGGCTTCATGCTGATCAACTCTTAACAGATTCAAAATTTTTGTATTGCTCACATCCTTCAGATGTTTGCTATTGCAGTGATTTGGATTTTTGATTGCGTGTAGTTTTTTCAAAACTTGGGGGCGCCTTAAGCGCAGTGTGCACAGTGCAACTATTTTGGCGTCTGGTTGTACTGGAGACCCATGCTTTGAGATACTTGTTGCCCCGTTGCGTAGGCTTTGACGTATTTTCCACACTGGGGATATGCCAATTTTTGGATTTTCACCCAATTTCACCCTTTTTCACGCTTTTTTGCTCATCTCCACCCCATCCACTCTTTTCTAGGAGGGAGTGTTAGGCGCGTGCAAGGCATGTTTTTTGGCTATTTCCGATCCTTACCCCTATGGGATCCCTCAGAAGGTGGTGGTGATGAGGGGTGATGTAGCCAACTTTCCAGTGCTATTGAGGAAACCGAGCCAATTATCGAATCCACGCTTTGTTGCTTGGCTTTTTTTTTAGTTGGGGTCAGGGGCTCTCAATCCACGCTTTGTTGTGGGCCTTTTGAGTTGTGGTGAGGGATTCTCAATCCACGCTTTGTTGCGTGGCCCCTTGACTTGGGGTTAGGGATTCGCAATCATGCTTTGTCGCACACTCCACCTCATTGGTGTGCTCATCTTTCTGTGGAGCAACGGGGTGCTCTGAGGAGGTTTGGTGGGCAAGTTTGCATCGTGTTCATTATTACTGGAATGGTGTTGTCGCCAAAATTCGATAGGCGGAAAGATTGTCGGAGTGGAACCATGTCCCACACTTTCCGAATTTTGTCATGCATTACGTGGACAGCATGCTCATCGCTACCATAGGAGGCATCTTTGGTGATGTCTTTTTTAATCCTAAATACGCCGGGTGCGAATGTAAGGTACTGTTGCCATTGATAGTTTTGGTACCATGGTTTTGATTTGTCCGTTGGCCCCACGGACCTCGGCAGATGTTTTCATTTGGGATCGCGAAGGGTCGAAAAGGAGCAAGGGGCATTATTTGGATTATGAGATTGGCTCCATGGATGCTGCATATTAGGGGCGCCTCTATGTGGCATGGCCATGTATCGGTCGAAAGACGTTGACCGAGCGACGGAAGGAGGACAATGATGTTCATGGTTTCTATAGGGCATGTATTGTGCACTTGTTTGCACGCATGTGGCACTGGAGCATCGTAAGGAACATATGGAAGGGATACGGTACCGAGTTGCATGAGTGCATGTGTGTATTCTTGCATTTGTAGCAATTTTTGATTCGAAGACAGGTACGGTACCCTCCATATGGTACTTGGGAATACGTACCTGCACATGTATGGAAAGCACGTACACAGGAGGACAATGATGATGAGGATGTTGTGGGTGATGATCGGGATGTATGTGCTTTTTGTTGCACCAAGTCTCGTGTGACAAGTATGTACTGCTATATTGTACCGATTGCATTGACACATACACACACACACGTACATGTCACAATGTGAAATTTTTTCATTTCTGCAAATGTGTCATGTTGTGCATACAAGTTGCGTATTCTCCATTCGTGTTTAGTTGACAATGGAACAGAAAGACAATTGTGTTTTGTTGAGGGTGGCGACCAATGCGCTGCTCATGGCTTTTCTAGATGTGCATGATGTGTGTTATGTGAAGGGAAAGTAGTTTGCAATTTTCTGCAGCCGGTGCATTTTGGGTTACTTAATTCTAAGGGCGTTTTCAAAGGGTGTGCCTAGGGGCTCTTTGAGGGGAACATAGTTTAAAAGCAGCGCGTAGTGCACGCGCAATGCAAGGATTCTTTTTTGATTCAAGGAGGTTATCTCGGGTACTGCAAATGGAGTAGGCCACACCCACCCACCCTAGACTAAGAAAAAAAAACAAAGTTGTGTGACGTGGGAAAAAATATGCTGCCATGGTTTCTAGGAGAGGTGGTGGGCGTGGCTTTTCTACCGTCCCCACCCCATGTGCAGCCCCCCCCCCCCCCCCCCACCCTCTGTGGTGTGAATTGTCACTGGCTAGTTCTTGAGAAGGCAGCGTCAGCGTCATATTGCATAGGGTTGCACAATTGTAAACCTCGTCAAAGCTCATTTCCTCCTTTGTTCTGACCTATTGCCCTCCTCGGACCTCTCGAAACTTTACTTCAAGGCATTGTTGTGCGCTTGTCCGTTACACAAAAGAGCGTGTGCTCGCTGTTCTGCATGGCCATTCTCTTCATGGTGATAAGCACGGAGCCATCGTGTGCAAAGGTGGCGCCACTAAAGTTGTGCATGACTGCGCCACCTCACCACCCCCATGTCCTACCCAGGCACCTGTACAACTACCGAGCACTTAACCCAATGAAGGCTGCTCCTTGGTGTCGTCTTGCCTTTGGCCTGCTTTCTGTTTGTTCCCTGCTTTGTTTCAGTGAAACTCAACCATCCATCAAATGTGACCGTCACATTTTGAACCCTAATCCGGGCCCGAAACAAACACAACTTTGTTAGTTCAACCACCAATAGCCTCTCATGGGTCCAGCCCATGGTTGAGGCATTGAGGTAGTTGCTTGAAAATATAAAGAGTGTATGTGCTAAATGCTATGCTGAATACACCAGATCAACACATCAAACTTTGGCCTAAAACACTTCACGTAGCTTTTGCTTGCAAATTTTTGTAATTTTTTGGCTGCACTTATCTTTGTACGTTGACTCTGGTTCACATTTGTAAACTAGCTGCACGATGCCGCAATTCAACATTTTACCATTTTTCAAACATGGTACGCAGCCCGATGCATCCATTCCCCAACCGAAATCACCATGAAAATTGAACGCACGTGGTACACTACCAAAAAATCTTCTGCAACCGTTATTTGTGGCGAGGATTTGCCACTATAATTTGTTTACACTGCCAATGCATGAACCAATTGATGCGAAGAAATTCTATTGCCCGCTAATCCACTTCGCAGAGAATCTACCCTAAACGACACACACCCAAAATAGGGCACACAAACACCACATAAATACGGGCTTCATACATGCTTTAAGTATCTTGGGCGGTCATTTTAGGTGATCACACCATCAAAAGAATGAGTTTCGGAAACTTCGATTTTTGAGCTGCCCAGGGTGAAAAACTGCATAAACAAGTTGTGTACCGATGCCTTGGGAGACCCCCCCCCCCTCTCCCCAAGCCGCGTTCCCAATATCCAAATCGGGTGAAAAACACATAAACACTGCCTAAAATATGCTTTACATACCTTGGATGGTCATTTTAGATGATCAAAGTATTCGATTTTTGAGCTGCCCAAGCTGAAAAACTGCATGAGCAAGTGGTGTACCAATCCCTTTGGAGCCCCCCCCCCCCCTCCCCGCACCTAATACCCAAATAAGATGACAAACATATAAATAAGGCCTCAAACATGCTATATATACCTTGGGTCATCATTTTAGGTGATCACGGTAGCAAAAAAATAAGTTTCAAAAACTTCATTTTTTTGAGCTGTCCAGGGTGAAAAGCTACATAAGCAGGTTGTGTACCAATGCCTTGGGAGCCCCCCCCCCCCCCCCGCGCGCCCAACACCCAAATCAGGTAAAAAACACGTGAATATGGCCTAAAACATGCTTTACATAGCTTGGATAGTCATTTTAGGTGATCACAATATCAAAAAAGAAGTTTCCAAATCTTCGATTTTTGAGCAGTCTAGGGTGAAAAATTGCATAAGCAGGTTGTGCACTACCCCATTCACTAGGCCATTATTGGTGGAAACCGTCATTTGGCGTCTTTGGCACGGGTTGTGACCGGCCCTCGGCAACGCTAGAGACTGCAAAAAACATCCTTTCGTATCCCAGTAGGCATATACTGTCACAACAGCGCCACTCACACCCCTCAGAGTGGGTAGCACAGGGTCACCAAAACCGCCAAAATAGCAAAAATGGCTGAAAGCTGCACAAACTGCACTCATCCCACTCCGCCCCACACAAACCCCATGGAGTCGGGACCCGGAAACACTTTTTCGGCTCAAAATCGAAAAAACCCAAAGGTACATGATTTTCAATCCAAAAATGCACTCATCCCACTCGGCCCCACACAAACCCCATGGAGTCGGGACCCGGAAACAGTTTTTCGGCTCAAAATTGAAAAAAAACCAAAAGGTTCATGATTTTCGACCCAAAAAAAAGGGGGGGTCATTTTTTCGACATTTTTGACCCCCCCCCCCTCAAAAGCTCCAAAAAGTGGGTTTCAACTGGGGGGGGGTCTGGACCAAAAGCTCATTGGGGGATGCGTTTATGGGACAACATAATGATTTTACAAAAGGTTAAACTAACAATTCGACCCCTTGGGGTAGGGTACTCTAATAGGCCCAAAATAGCCCAAAATGGGGGGGTATGTGGCGTTTACCCCTATATGGCTAAGTGTTTGCACTGCGTGGGCACTGTGTGCATATTGCGCACACAGAGGCTAGTATACTCACCCAAGAATACCTGTCACCTGTTTACTAGGGGGAAGACTTAAAGGTGTCAATACCATAGGGTTGGCCAGGTGTCCATCGATACTTATGGTTGTAGTTGTAACCAACAGCATCGTCGAAGAAGAACTGTCCGGTCCTGGTGTCAACTCGCCACCATCGAGTATCGGCGATTGAGAGCCTTCGAGCGACGATGACCACGTTGAATTCTTTGCAGTAGTGGACGTGGCCATACCGATCGATGATCTTGAGCATCTCGGTTCGAGAATCACCTTGAAGTCGACCAAGGTTTTGGTGCACGTACTATCTGTCGGGAAGAGTACTCTGCAGGGCGAATCGAACCGCCTCTACGGAGGCTTGTGAAAAGGGGCCAAAATTAGGGTTCAAGTATTTGCCGACATCCAAAACTTTGCACTGTGTGCATGGCATTCCCTATATGCCTGCCTGGCTTTGCTCTAACAACCTCTGCGAGGTGATTTATTTGGCCTTCAGGGTCCACTGCTTGCCAAATGGCACCACTTTGCACAGCTTGTCTGCTAGCTAGATAGGGTCCACATCCCACATCACCCCCCCCCCCCCCACTGCCCCTGCAAAGGCCCCCACCAGAATATGCAATGCCGCCAAATGACAATCTCCACCCAATGCCCTCTAGGGGGACAATGTGCCACGAGCTGACCTGACCTTTTCACTGCAATTGCATTGCAATTAGAGGAAAAATCTTCGTCAGCGCCGTTGTTGAATGAACGTTTGTGGCAGATGGCAATGCCCCACGCCTCCCCTTTGTGCAGCGACCCACATTGCCTTGCACAACCACCGGGGGGGGGGGGGGGGGGGGGGATGATGACTGACCATAAATCACAGTGGAACATATCAAAACAGATGGTTTTCTCCGGGAGTCTGAATCCTTCTGACATGCATGCAAGCTGCCAAAGATCTTCCACGCACAAACTGCAGTTAAGGGGCACTGTGCCTTGAGCATGCAAGCACAGACTCTGCTGCATAATGAGACCAACTGCAACATGGATGCTGCAGTTTTTTGCTGCACAAAAACAAGAAATTGCAGACTCTAACTGACATGACAGTCTGCATGGGCATTGCTTGACATTATTGCCGCTGATCAGAAAACTGCAGCCTGATTTTGCCACCATCCTGCACATGGAATGTCACTGGTGACGTGTGGAACAACAAAGTAACGGCAATGATGTCATGCAGCACATGGAACGGGCCAAAACAACATCCATGACCCACACCAGCAACCCATCAAAGAAGGCAAACTGGATGAAGGAAGGAAAGGTCATTAAGTGTCTATGTTGGCTTTCACGTGCCATAAACCCTGGCACCTGGTCCCTTTGCTGATGGTTTGACGCTCAAACTTTCAACATATATCTGCTACAGTGCAACTAAAAATCTCATCATCATCCATTGAAAATCAGACGAATGCAATGGAAAAATAGAACCAGTGACGTGCAGCAGGTGCAAACGCAGGATGACAAAAAGGAGACAGCAGGTATTCAATGTAAGGCGGCATTCACATGTGGGGCTTTTACATGTGTCCCCCAGACAGCAAATATGTTGCACAAAGTGTTCACCACCAAAAGCACAAAAGTCGGCCATCAGAAATTAATTGTGCCTGGTCACAATCCAATTACAATTAATCACTCATATTTTCTGGGAACCCTTGCCTGATTCCCTTCATTTCTACAAGAAATTGAACTTTCAAATTTTGCAATTTTTTTGTCGCAACTCATGTCACGCCACCCTCTGGAGCACTGCTCATTGTCCAATGCAAATCAAATTTGACACGCACGACCGGGACCAGGCAGGTCGTGCAACACTGTTCATGTCTGCATATGGTGTAAACACCACCAAAATCTATCTCAGACAAAAGTACAAAGCAAATAAAATACACCATGAAAGCCAAAGAAGCCACGATCTTTCTCACTACGTCACAATGAAAGAAAAGCACACAAAGATCATATGGGGCCCTCCAGCTGTGTGCAAACTGTGGCAGATTTCTGGGCAGCAATCCCTTGGCCTTGAGGGCAGGAGACCGGTTATTCGAAGGGTTTGGGCCAAACCACCCAGAAAACCTATTCTCACTTCTGTATATCTCAGGTCGCTTCAGATTCCAGAGGTCATGGAAAACCAGAAGCACGGCATCTGCAACTACACCCCATTCTTTGTGGAGCCTCCAAATTACCCTCTGTCCCACACAAATCAAACCTAAAACCAAACCTGACACCGCTACCAAGGAAGCACAACTGAGTTTGGGTGTATTGGGGATTTACTTGAGTCCGACATCTCCAGCCACTGTGGCCTGGGGTAGGATGCAACTTTTCCGGTCTGTAAGCGTTTGTCAATATATGCAGATCGAATACATCCTGAACCTCCTTGTTCCTTCCCATGCTGGTCCGTCGCTGCATCCTCCTTGGCCTGTGCTGGCTCCCGCTGGTTGCAATCTGGATGGGGCGATGATATTGAGAAAGCACACTGTCTGCGTCTGTGCGCACTGATCCCACTCGTGCGCTGTATGTACCATGTGTTGCTTTGGTCCTCGACCGGAGACACCCGATAAGGCGTCCCCAATATCCCCGGTGCGTGGGAATCCAGTGGTACTGGGAGGGCTGCATCCATCCCACATTGCACTGCGTCAAATGCCACTGCACATCAAGGTGTGCGGCAGTGCAACAAACAAAACCGAGGAAAAGAAAAGACGGGCTCATGATGGAGCTCCCAGGCCAAGAGTGTAAGTAGTGGTGCGGGAGTCAGAATCCACGACTATGAATCAAGGCCATGGTGCGCAGCCAAATACAGCAGTGACGAGTGGTTGACAAGCGGTTGACGGTACGTCAGGACGGGAGGGTTAGCGAGGACACAGTAGGGGGAGGGGGGTGTTATGGGCGAAGTCATGAGGTACCGCGGAAAGGAAAATGGTACCGCGGAAAGGAAAATAGTACCGCGGAAAGGAAAATTCAGACGGAGGTCAGATGGGGATCCATTCCACAAGACCCTCTGTCATAATCCGCCATTGGGTCCAGCTGCACAACATAATCTGCGACATTCTGCCAAAGAATGGCATGATGTTGCTGCTGGCCCCCACTGATACTGCAGTGTATAGCTGTGTGACAGGGCGTTGGGATGGACTTGGCACAATGCAGTCCAATATGGAGTACGAGACACATTGTGCAGGATTGGGTCGAGGAGCGCCACCACACCCCCTGCGGCACCAGATATCAAGAGAAAATGCACATTGACAGGCATTTGTGGTGTGCTGAATGGAATTCAAAAGAGGCGCACATTAATGGGGCCTGAAGGTACAGGGCCTGCCAGCAGACAGCACACAAGACGGCTCTCTACCCTAAGAATTCTGGCAGCTTCTACTGCTGGCAATAGAACGAGGGTGACCTTCGTTCGAGGGCGCCCCCTTTTGTATTGAGTTGGCCCGGAGAACCCCCCCCCCCCCCCAAATGCGAGACTTCGGTCCCGGGGGGGGGGGGGTTTTGGCATGACGCCATGGTGTGATGATCTCGTCTGCAGCTGGCGGCGCCTACTGGCCGATCGCCATTCGCTGCCCTTCCCTTGGACCCTTTCCCTCCATAGGCGGTGGTGCCCATCAGCTTCTCACCACCCTTTGACCTTCCTCTTCCTCCTTGCCCTAACCTTCCCTCTCCCCTCCCCTTTCCCTTCCCTTGGCGTTTCCCTCTGTAGGGCACCGTGCCCATCGGCCTCACCACACTCCTTCCCTTCCCTTTCCCTTGGTCGGTTGTGCCAACGGAGCCCCCGGACTTGCCCTGTTTCACTTCTCTGCGTCGAGTCCACGCAGAGGAAGGCAAATGCCTTCGCCGTTGGCCAGGTGCGTCCAAGCGGCCATCCCAAGCCGGCGGTGAGGTACCTCTCCCCAACGGCGGCTGGTGGGGGGGGGGGGGGGGTTGGCACGAGGCCTTGGTGGTTGGCTCTGTTAGCCTGTGGCCGCGCCTATTGGCCTCTCGCCTTTGAACCTTCTGCTATGACAAGCAGGCATCCGTACTACTGCGGGCATCCGCACTGCCGCGGGCATCCACCTGCCTGGGTGGGAATCCAGAAGGGCCGGGGGGGGTTGGACCCCAGTGGTGCTGCAACACTCACATCAATGCTACAGTCTCATTCCTTTTGGCGGCGCCACACCTCGATGGACGGGAGGTATTGGGACCAAACCAGGACAGGGGACCGGGGTACAAAACCCCATGCCTCATTGGGGACCACCAACAGCAAGATGGAAGGATCTTGCCCCATGCAACTCCCCTCTCTCAAACAAAACCCGCACAAGCAAATGCATGCCACATGTCCCACAACAAGACAATTCGGCAAACAGCAAGCCCGCAAACAATGGAGGGTGCAAAGGGCCTCCAATCAGCCACCGCATCAAAAAGACTACACTGCATGCACGGCATTCTCGCATCAATCCGCCTCATCTCATCTCACCATCAATTAAACTCATTTTGCTCCCTAAATGCGCGGTAACTTGTGGGCAAGGGGCAGAACTAGGGTCGAGTAGTTGCCCGGACACAAAACTTTGCACTATGTGCGCACTGCATGAATGGCATTCCCATACACCCACACGCTTGTCCCACTGTTCGGCCTGGCTCCATGGGGTGAAGAACATGGGGCGTAGAACATGGGGTGGAGAACAACATCTGCCCACATCCCTACTTTTGCCCGCCCCCACCTCAGCCGCTTTGTTGTACCCTCACCCCCCATTGTCCTCCCTCCCCCTCCTGCAGGAAGCCCCCCCCCCCCCCCCCTGGGAGGAATCGTACTACCACTGCACACACACACTGTGAGCACACAAATTACACCAGAAAACGAAATGACAAAGCATAAGAAACGTTCGTGTGCAGAGCTTGCCAAGGTCAAAACGCAATGACAAATGATATGAAAGTCTTGCACGCGTTCAATGGGCTGCCAATGATGAAACTTACTCCTTGAGTGGCTTGGCTTGGTGTAAAATTCTGTTGCCTTCGGCAGTGCACCTCGAAGAGAGGCTGACAGTCAGCCAATTAGTCAGTTAGTCAAGCAAGCAATCAGTCATACAATCAGTTGGGCAGGCAGACAGAAACACACAGTTTGGGCTTTTTCAGTGGCAGACTCGGCTTCAAGTAGTGGGGAGAACAACTGCTGTTAGATCAAGCAAAGGTCGAATGGTAATGCAGCCGGATGCAGACATGTTGGTCAGCGGTTCGAATCCCGGTCGGCCAACTGCGGGCGGCGCCGGCTGACTTGTCAGCTCTGCCCAATCTGACCTTCGTTCAAACCCTTCCGAACACAAACTTTTGACCCCCCCCCCCCCCGACCCCCACCCCCAAAAAAGTGATATCTAGTTTCATGGGATGGAGGCCTCAGAATCAAAAAATCCATTGGGGGATTGTCTTATTGGGCAAAATAATGATTTTACAAGGGGTTGGACATCAAATATCATGCCTTGGGGTATGCTACGCGAATGACCCCCCCCCCCCCCCCAAAGGGGGGTATACGACATCTGCGCCTGCGCTTGATGTAACAACCTCTCTTCGAGGTGATTTCTTGGTCCTGCTCCATTTGACCTTGAACTCCTGAACATGGTCACCACTTTCCACACAAATGCTTCGGGCAGCACCCTTGGGTGGTGGTTTGCCCTCAACCAGGAGGCTTGGCAGAAACAGGTGCCAGCAGGTCTTTGGGAACCCACTTGCCTTTGAGAATGTCTCTTGTGAAATACAACTGGTCACCAAACTGGGTCCCATACCCCACACACCCACACACGGCGGGCATTTTTTGCCCGCACAATCTCTAAGTCAGAATTCATATCACTATCATCGTTGGTTGTGGGTCTCCAGAAGCCAAGCTCATAGGAATTGCGGCAATATAGCCAAGGACCTGCACCAAAGCAGGTGCCCCTGTAGAGCGGATGAATATCACACTCATCCCAGGGGTAAATCTGGTTGTGTTATCAGGTTCCATTTCAGAAAAACTGATTCAAAGTGTCCTGCCAAAGTAGGGGGGATACAAGTGGGTGCCTCAGAACACACTGCCCCTCAATACAGCACGGTGACCCGCAACAAAATTTTGGTGTTGACACAGCAATGCCCCCTCTACCCACCCCCCGGGGCAGAAAAGGGGGGGGGTACTATATGAAGCTGAAAGGGGCCACAGCCTCTACAGCCTTGTCAACAACAGCAATCCTCAATACCGGGGGATGGGGGTCTACAATGCTTCGGCAATACTTCCAGGACGGTGCGGCAGTAGCGTACCATCCCGGGCTACTGACCGCTAGTCGAGTGGGGGCTGGCAGTGGCAGAAATAGAAATTGGCAAAACACTTGTGTCTGGGTCGAGCAGCCCTTGGGCACTGACTTGACACAACAAAGCGGGTCTCAAACACAACGGGTGACCAAACTCTGGTCACAAACCAAAAAAGCTACGGTAGAACTGGGCATGGCTGGAGCGGAATGGGAGAAGTGAAGGCATAGGGGTGGAGAGTGTAGTGACAGTATTGACGCTATTGACAAAGAGGAAGGGCTGAGGTCTATGATGGAGGAGGGGGAGATGGGCACATACCTGCCGTGGGCGTGGTCTATTTGTTGGAGGGTTGGGGAGGGAGGGGGGTAGTAAGTGTGCCGGTGCGTACTTCCTGGTGTACACAATGATTTGGGGTTTCACCACATGACATAAACCAGCAAATGCAAATCGAAATTCTCTGAATTGCAAAGGGGATACTCTAAGCAGGGGTGGGTGGGTTGCAGTCAGGGAGGGTCGAATTCAATTGCGGAAAAATTGTGGGAAATTGCAGGAAATTGCGGGAAATTGCGATACCATCAGCAACCCTCCTTCACCCTGCGGGTGCAACACTTCTGGACAGGTGGCTCAGATTTTTTCTTTGTGTCGTACAAAGACCACAGGTATCATAATTACAAGAGGCGAGCTCAATATCACCATGGAATTGAAACCAAAGGCGGCAGGTGGTGTCATCCAATTTGTGCTGCCGCTTGGAAACAGTGCCACACTTTGAGAAGAGATGTTCCGCATCACCACCAAAAGTTGGCTGTGCAATCAAGAATAGCACCCTTTTTTCTGTTGGAAAGGTGAAGGGGCATGCCATTGCCATCACTGCTTGAAAATTAATATCAATAGCATTGTAACGCGTGTACATGCTCCATTGCTCTGCAACGTTTGGAACCTCACCTAAACACAACAGGGGGTATTGGCCCATGGAGTGTGGCATATCATAAAGCAATAGGCACACAAGATGCCAAGCCAGAAGCATTTGCGGAAAAAGTGTGGAAAATTGCAATAAATTTCGGAAACTTGCAGAAAATTGCGAAATTGCGGAAAACTGCGGAAAATTACGGACCCCAATTCCGCCGCATTCCTCCTGCTCTAAGGCAGGGTGCTCACCACCACATCCAATGTGGGACGGTGTACCACAGGGCCCAGAGGTTTCCGTATCACCGAGTGTTACCCACCGGGGGTGCGCTGCATTTCGAGGCATTTTGCCATTTTGAGGAAAAGCATGGGGGCCGTGGCGCTCTGGTCTGTGGGGCATGGGCAGGGCCGCCTGGTCGCTTGTGTGGGAGGGACCCAACCAGCGGACCCTCGGAAATCTGCCTATGGCTGGCCATTGGGGCGGGGGGATGGGAGGGGGGGCTGAGTTCACACCACCAAACTGCGAACCACCCGTGGAGTCTCCTCTGCACCACCCCACTCCATTGTTCAACATGAATATGACCCGTCGGCAGCCCCTCGGAGCGCACATGCGTGGGGCCTTCAAATATAGACTGGAATGGGGTAACATGTGGCATGCATCAGACAGAGAGAAATTGCTCCCGCAACACCGGGCCTTCAGGTGCTAAATTGGGGTACACAGTAGGCCGGTAGCATGTGATGGGGGCGAAGCAACCCTCGCACGAGAGGTCCCCCCTTGAACCTTGAGTCTGCCTCCTCAAAGCATCACCACATGAGGTTCCTAATCAAATTTGCCCCCCAAAAGACAGACAGAGGGGGTCACGTGTGTGGCGGGAGGCAGGAGGAGGAGCAGGAGGAGGAGCTGTACCCCTCGGCCACTCAGCCGCAGACCTTCGCGGGCGCCGGCAGCAGTACACTCCCCATATCTCCACCTGCAATGCACTGAGGCCCCTTAGGGCGCTGCAGCCTGTTACCCTCAAACGTAGTCCCGTCCCGGTCCTGATCCAGCCGCACACCCCCGATCACGTGGAGTGCAGCGGAGTACAATCAATCGTGGGCTGGCGCCGAAGGCCAACACATCGCCCCACATTGCGGAACCCTCATCGCCAGTCGTGACATTGAAACACGAGGCCCGGAAGCCCGGTGACCGCGATGCAATCAGGGTCCACGCGGTCGCGCACGCGCGCCATGTGCGGGTTGTCCTCTGCAGAGTGATTGGGTCATCGCTCTTTGCAGGAGAGATTGGGGCGGGGCGAGGGATGTGAAGAGGCAACACATATGAGACTGCAAACGATCAGAGGCCCCTTGGGAAGAGGCACCACACCCGACGCTGTGCGGCTACGGGGCCCAAGGCTGCCCTGCAGCCATGCCCCTGCGAGAGCATGGCTGTGCCAGGGAGTGCGATGGACACCCTCGCACACGTCCAGCCACTACCTGCGACCTCAGTGTTCGGCGGGGGCCTGGTCTCGCATTGGGGTGGGGGGCAAAGGGGCTGTGCAGTGGGCAGGGGCTTGGCTCTGGCATACGGATGCGAGCGCACAGCCCCCTCCCCATTCTCATGAAGGGCTGCAAAGGCAGACCAAGTGGGAGTTGTTGCACTGCGTCCGCACCGTGGCAATTATTAGTGGTCAAACACCGGTGAACCATCCCCCGGATGTACCCACCCAAACAGCCCATAGAACCCCAGAAAACCTTACTTGCAAGCACACCACCCGTCTTCCTAGGGTTTTCTTTATGGTTGCCAATAATTCCCAAAGGCTTTTGGGCAGTTTTTGTTCTTTCCTGGAGGCCTTTTGATGGCTGCAATTATCACTACGAGGGTCCCCAGATATACCCAAAGTTGGCACCGCGCCATGACCACGCGCACACCGTGGCAAGAGCACCCTCCCATGCCCCGCTACCGAGTGTGGCAGGAGCAGGGAGGATCCTCGATGAGCAGATACCTCTGTCTCGCCCTCAACCACCACCCCTTGATCGGGGACATGCAGCTGCATTTAGCGGTTACACACCGCTGCACTAAGGGGCTTAGATGCCCCAGGGCAGAAGGGGGTTGACAGAACCCGAGGGAGGGGGGGTTTGATGGAGGAGGGGGGATGGGGATGGTGATGGCGTTGATGGTGGGGATGGTGTCTGGGATGGGGAAGCGGATGGTGCGGGTGATGTTGCGGGGCCGGGGATAGGATTGGGATTGTGACTGCGGGAAAGGGGGATGGAGGGCGGCCGAGACCCGCGACCTTTCGGAGAAGAAGTGAGGGAAGGGGTGCTCCCTCGCGACATACACTCCCCCTTCCGCAATGCACAGCCATACGCCTGCGCTCCCACACCATTTGTGGTGGTGCCGTACTGCCTGTCAGCCATGGCTCTAGGACCAAGAAGCTCAGTTCCTACGGGTGCACAGCCATCGAGGCAAAGGCAATGCAGATGGCTGTGATTATCTGCTCGGATTCGGTCACTGTTAGAGGTCAATGTGGGCAGAGGGTGAGGCAACGAAACCAAAAAATAAGAAGCTGTTGCTGGACTCCACGGAGCGACAATATAAATCCTGAGGGAACGTTTGCTGCTGCAGAAGCCGGGAAACAATTGGCACCAAAACAAGTAACTGCCAGAGGCCAACCGCCAACCGCCGCTCCCAGCTGCCAATCGCTGTCGGCTTGTAGTGCCGGTACTGCGAACAAAATGAATCATTTCACAAGAACTGGATGCCCTCTTGACCGCCCGGGCTCAAGGCCAGGCAGGATTAGGTCTAAGGGGGACTGGTCTGCGAAAGGGCCGGTTCCACAAGTTCGGCGTCCGAAACAAATCGGGTCGTGGCGCGCAACGACTCGACACCGGTCGCGAGATGAGAGCACACACATGCCCTGCACCGTGGACGGGTCGGCGTGGGGCGCATAGGACCGGCAGCTCTGCACGGCACCCCGAACGGGCGGGTGTCAAACACCGCTGTGTGCCCCAGTCCATTCCGGCCACAAGGACGTGTGCATCGAACAACACCCCCAACCGCCCCCACAACTCGACATCACTCCCCCCCGCCCCCCGAGTGTCATGCGACACCCTCCACTACTCCCTGGCCCAGGGCCCGTCACATGGTAGGCCGTGCGCCTTAGCAGGGCTCTGCTCCATCCTGTCATGTCAGTGGGTCAACACACACGTGAGCAACAGCCTCGCTTGTGGTGCCCCTGTGCGGATCACACAGGATAAGACCTGAAATGCAGAGAGAAGGGGGGTTTGGGGCTTAGATAGAGGCCACGGACACGCCACACGGTGCAACCACAACGCCCGTTTGCATGAAGATCACGAGCAAGCACACACAGGCCCACACACACACACACACACACACACACCTGCGCGCGCTCGGTGTGCGTACTGGGTGGGTGCAGGCTGACACGCAACGCACCACAAGGCCAACGTCAAACCAAAGGCTGGGGGGTAAACCCTAATTGAGGTGAGCTAAGTGAACGTGCTGGTGGACCATTTGGTGCACTCACCCTGTGAAATACCGCCACCTCCTAAGAGCCACTGGATTGCACCAGCTCAAAGGCACATGACTTCAAAGAGGAGTGGAAGGGGGGATGATGCATATTGGTGTGTGAAAGATGCACTCCCAAAAGGCCGGCAAAGGCCGGGGGACAGGTGGAGGGGGGGACAAGGAACGGAACACTGATGGTCCAGGGCCTTCAGAACGATGCGCCACTGAACTCAGAAGACAATGCACCAAGGGACAAAAGGTACATAGCAGCCCAGAGGACTGTGGAGGGCACCACCGCTCCCTGTTGCTCACCAAAAATCAAACCACACACCAAACGCAAAGCATGGCATTTTTTTCATGACTGAAATTCTTGGCATGGTTCTAACAGTCTTGGAGAATCATGCCCAGAGATTTTTGGATGGAGCAGGCCTTGCAAACACATAAGAAATTCCTAGGAATGGGGAAAAATCAAAAGCCACGCACTCACTACCTAAATAAAGTGCCTAGGACATTGCTGCCGAATTCGGGGGCGCGGGCTTCTAGGATCCCTTGGGGTAGTAAACAATCCGAAGTGTTTTCGGGAGCAATGTTCCCAGGCCCCCCCTCAAAATTCATGCCATCCAAATCACGGCGGATGGAAGAAATAGTAGACGCCCCCCCCTCCATCGGGCCCAAAACCAAACCTTTGGGGGGGGGGGGTTCAAGGGTGGCTGGTACTTATGTCTAAGGGCACATGGCCCCCCAGCCCATCCGTTTCTAGTTAAGAGAATTGCAAACGCCAAGCATACTACACCAAATTTGCAGACCATTTGACCACTCAGTGCGCCTCATTAATACAAGATTGCTCAAATGCGATTACCATACCAGCTGCACAAATTTTGCACATGGTGTGACCACTTGCTGCACCTCACTTCCCTTTGTGTTCTTGCACCACTGTAACTGCAATGCACACAAGCGGGCAAATTTCACATGTCAAATAACCGATTCCCTGTATGATTTTGGTGGTAGTTGTGGTTCCTTGGGAAAGACCGATATATTCCTTGTTACAGCTTCCTTCCCACTTAGTACCGCCTCTATATCGGTTGGAAAGAAACCCCCCTCACCCAACAAGTTGGTTACAAGGGTGGAGTTGGAAGCCGGATCTACATCAAATATTGTCCACCTACATGGGGCTTCCCGATAGGTACAACATCCACATCATCGGCTATACTTGTGAACTAGGACCACATTGCAAGGGTCAGTGGGCAAGTGGGCATCCTTTAATATGCTCCCACACTAGAGAGCACAAATAGCAGTGGGTCTCCTGCAGTGCACGGCTGCGTTGCATGCGTTGTAGTGGGCACTGGGTAATTGGCGTCCTTCACTACACTGCCGCACTGCAGGGGGAAATGTGCAGTGGGCCCCCTTGGGTAGACTGTTGCTTTGTTGGCGGTAGGTGGTGGGCTTCCCTGGGCACATGGGCACACTGCCGGGGGCAATGGGCATTGGGTGTACTTCTTACGACTGCCGCGCTGGAGGAGGCAGTGGGTTCATTCATGCAATATGCAAACTTCACAAACCCGACCCCACACCACACCACACTACATCACAGAATCACACAACACATCACACACCACACCACCCCGCCTTGCCCCGCCCTACCCTACCCTACCCTGCCCCATCCTACCCTACCCCACCTGACCACACCTGCCACGCCACCCTACACCCACCCAACCTCATGCTTCAGGGCGGTGACAAATCCACCCTACCTGTTAGGCACACACCTTGGAGTCCACAAACCTACACTGACATCCAGCAGACCAAGGCGAGTGCCTGAGACTGAGACTGCGTGGTCCGGCGACCCCAATGTGGAACACCCAAAGCCACAACCCGGCCACCATACCGCGGACGAGGAGCGCACCCCCTTAAAGGCCGAGCACCCCAAATCCAGGCGCCCACCTCAGCGACCCCGCTTGCCTAGCAGCCTCAGCCTTGAGGAGGGTGTCGTGCCCGCCCTACTTGATGTGCCCCATGCCCAAACACCCCAAACCCCCCCCCCCCTTGTGGTGGAGTATAAGCCATGGACAGCACCTGCAACTCATAGGGAAAGCACAACGGATCACCAACCCCAAAGGCAACACTGCACACTTACCTCTTCACTACAAAGAGCTCCTACAAAATTGAGGTAACGGGTGTCGCGGATCCCCGTAACACCTGGACACCCGAAACGGTGTTTTCGGAAGAAAAAAAAAGCCATCTTTTTGTGTTTTTTGTGTTTTTTGTTTTTTTGCACCAAAAATGATGTTTTTTCACAACACCATGAGCTCCTATGCACTTTTCTATAGGTGTCTTAGGGTTTTTGGACATGCATCTGACCTGCCACCAATGATCATTTCTAATTACAACTCTAGATGCACTGCAGTTGGATGCTTGTTACACCTGGATGTGGTTTGAACATCACTATTGCTTTTTACAGCCTTGGATGCATGTTGTTGAGTCCCGGTTGTGGTCTGGACATTATTTCTTGTTTTTTTCAACTTGGTGACTCCAATTTCTCCCTCCGGTGGCCTCTATCGGTGTCCCAAGAATTCTTAATTTTTGGTTTGATGCTTGCCATAGGCCCCAAGGTCCTAATTTCTGCCCCTATTGGCCTTTGCTGGTGTACCACACACTTTAAATTTTTCATCTGATTCTTGCCATCGGTCCCAGTGTCCCAAATTCTGCCCTTGCTGGCCTCTGTTGATGTACCAAGAATTTTAATTTTCCGTGTGATGCTTGCCATAGGTCCTTGTCCCAATTGCTGCCCCTGCTAGCCTCTGCTACTGCACTAGGGGTAGTGGGCATCGGGCCTCCTTGAGTACACTACCGCACTGTAGGGGGCAGTGGGCGACGGGCCTCTTTAGTACACCGCACACTGCTTGGCTCGCTGGGCAGTTGGTCTCTATTTGTGCTTTACCGCACCAAAGGGGGTAGTGGGCAGTAGATATCCTTCCGTACACGGCCGCATTGCACGGGGTAGTGGGAAGTGGGCCTCGTTCAATAGACCGCAGTGGGCAATGGGTAGCACGCCTCCTTTGGTACACAACTGCAAGGGGCAATGGGTAGTGGGTATCCTTTAGTACACTACCGCACTTGAGGGGGCGAGGGGCAATGGCTCTCTTTTAAATGCACTACCGCATTGCAGGTGGCAAGGGCACATGAGTGTGCTTAGCACGCCGCCTTACCGCAAGGGGCAGCAGGTAGTAGGTCTTTTTTAGTACCGTGCTGCACTGCAATGGGCAGTGAGTGGGCAGTGTGTCTGCTTCTGTACACTATTGCACCGCGGCGGGCAGTGGGCAATGGCCGTCCTTTGGTACATCACTGCACTGCTAGGGGCAGTTTGTATTGGGTCTCCTTCAATACACTGCCACACTGCAAAACGCAATGGGCAATTGGCATGCTTCATTACACCGCCGAAGTGCACGGGGTAGCGGGCAATGGGGATCTTTCCATGCAATGCTGGCTTGGGAGGTAGACGGTTTGCATTCAACGGTATTTCCACTGTTGCTAGTTGTCATGATGTTCTGTTTATGCCTTGCATTTGGTTGAAGAAAGACATCAACGGCGCCGAGTGGCCGTCCCATATCTGCATTTGACCCGCCACACATTAGTTGGGACAGCAGGGCATCAAGCTGTATGACACCCAAGTGGAGGCCAAGCGCAATGGCTCTCGTAACTTCTCTGCCGACCTGAACACGGTAGTCCCCCATAGTGCCACCAGTGTTGCAATGCCCAGCGCAGCACCATCCATTCCCAGTGGTGTTGCTAGTGCTGGCCGTGTTTGTGGTGCTTGCCACATTGAGTTCGGGGGGCACCCTAAGAGGTGTGTCTCATGTGGCAAGTAGACTCATGAACTATGTGGTGCTGATGTGCAACACAAGCTCCACTGCTACATGTGCGTGTGCTTGGCTTGTCAATGTCCTTTGACAAGCTCGGTGCAACAGTGTGCCCAATGTATGTGCATTGTTCATGCACACTACATGGCAACGGTTGATGACCCAGCTCATTGCGAGGCTTGTGCCTCTCCACCACCACCACCACCACTAAATTGGGCCCGGGGGCGCCTATTTTGCAAGCAGTGGCAAACGTGTAGGCCATGGTTGACATAACTCAACGACGTCATGCAATGTGCTGCTTGTTCGATGTACCCGCAACCTGGTGGTTCCGTTGAATGGGCCCAAGGCGACGTCAACTTCTGCGCCTCAGCGGTGAAGAAGCATGAGCACTCAAGTCCACACCATGTTGCAATGGCAAAGTGGGTTCTAGGTGCTGAAATCTTGTTTGCCTTACGATCATGTAGCCGCATGTACACACCGGGGTATTGACGGCCTTGTGGGCGGTGTACCACATCGAGAAGTGCGGGGGTTCATTGCGGGATTTCCCTATAGATCTGTATATGATCGAGCTCACTAGTGGGTATGTCCTTCTGGGCTACCACTCATGGTTCTCTAGCCGTGTCACTCTTGGGGCCATAGCGGTGCACTTCCGCAAAGTGCAAGGCACCAAGGGACCTATGGCAAGCATCGCACTAAAAATCTAAAATTCTTGGTACACTAGCACAGGCCTCTAGGTGCAGAAATTGGGACATGGCGAGCATCAAACTTAGATTATACAATTCCCACTACACCATCACAACCTAGCAGGGGCAGAAATGGGGACACTAGTATCTATGGCAAGCATCAGACTAAAAGTTTAAAATTCCGTCTTGGGGAGCCTAGCGGACGTGGCCCCTCCCCACAAGGCCTTCACAGGGCACAAACTGCCGCCAAACCGCCGCCAGTGCCACTTTGACCTAGGCTACTCCAGGGGGGCAAACGGGCCAGCCCCCGGCCGGTGCCACTCTATGATGCTGGTGTTACATATCGAGGCATAATTGTCCCTTAGGACACGGCCAACATGCACATGGTATCACTTATCTATTGTGCAAAGCACTCCTCCCATCTAGGAGCTCTTTGTAGTGAAGCGTGAAGTATACCATGTTGCCCTAGGGATTGGTGATCTGCTCTGCTTCGCTAACAAGTTGCAGGCGGTGTCTGTACTCCACGACCATGGGGGGGGGGGGGTTTGGGCCAAGTAGGGCGGGCACGGCACCCTCTTAGAGATGGAGGCCGCAAGACAAGCGGAGCTGCTATGGTGGGCGCATGGAATTGGGTTGCCCAGCCTTCATGCGGGCACTGCTCCTGGTGCGCGGTATGGTGGCCGGGTCGTGCCTTGGGCATTCCACATTGGGGTGGCCAGTCCACATTGTCCCCACAGGACTCGTCCCACGCGCCATCTTTGGTCCACTGGATGTTAGTGTAGGTTTGAGGACTCCAAGACGTGCGCCCACCGCCCTGAAGGGGGTAGTTGGCAGCGGGTCTCCTTCGGTACACCACCTCATTGCAAAATGCATTGGGCAAGGGCCTTCTCTTAGTACACCGCATTTCCCTCTCTGGGTTCTGGTCTCACAAGCACAACACAAACTCGGGCACGTGCTCCATCACTTGGTGCACCCACCCCAGTCGGTGCAGGTAGGTGATTGCAGACTTGATTATAAGTTACTTGACCACCTGGACCTGTGGGGAAGGCTCCCTCCATGCACCCTAGGTGTCATGACACCGAAGGGTTTCGGCACTCCTATAAAGACCTAAGTATAAGTATAAAGCATTCCCTAGACCCATGACTCCCGTGTACAACACAATCTTGGGACATGCATCTTCCGTCCTCTTGAGAAACTGTAGAAAGAAAAGGCCTTGTCCTTAGGGACACACAGTGAGACACATGGGTTGGAGCAAATTATGCATATTGTTTGAAGCATGGCTATGTAATCAAATACGTGTAGACCACTGGCACTGCATCGCCCCAGATTGGTTCTGATTGTCGGAATATCACTTGTGCAAAACGGCGTAGGATACCGGCTGGCGGAGACGGACACTGACCTCCGTCCACCTGGTCCGGGGACTAGTAGGGAGACTTCCCAATCAAAATCATGTCGTTGTGACGGGTCTTTACAAATCCACCTTACCACTAGATTCTCACAGGCTCTCCGTTTTGGTGTCCAAATCACCTGGACGAGCAATGAGTACATTTCGTGGTTCCACATCACCTCTGGTTCTTCCCTGGTCATGACCACCTCCATCGTCGTTCTGGCGTCCGAGCTCATGTGCAGACGGAGCCATCTTCTCTGATGGCACCTCCAGATCATCGCTTCATGTGTCAACCTTAGAGTCTCCAGGGCCTCCTACTCCACTTTTGCCATGCGTTGTATGGCCAGGACTTGGGGGCGCTGTCTCTCCTTTTGCGGCTTTGGCCTTTCATCCTGCCCCTTTGGCGGCATGACACCAAAAGGATTCAACACTTGTGTGAAGACACGGGCATGCAGAATAGGGTTGTGGTAGGGTGAGTGGTTCTGGGCCAGGCGCCGCCGCAAGAAGGTGACGTGTGCTCAGACCCGGGCAGAGGCCATGTGGGTCGGTTGGCGGACATTTGACATGAGGGATCCCCATTTAGACACAACGTCTACTGATGCCTGAGTAATGGAAGTCAGGTAGGTGTCACTCAAACTGGAAAGGGCATCATCTCTGACTTCACCCAAAACAAGTGCAGCAGGGTCCTAGACCACCAGAGGCTATTGAAGATTCTACGTAGGATTTTGTTCTGGGTGACAACCCTCGGCGTGGCGGAAAGCTTCCAAACACTGGCAATGGCCGTTGTGTTAACGCCCACTATGCCGGGGGAGCTCCAACCAAATCTTTGTACCAGGCTGGTGACGTACCCCATGCCCTGCAGCTCTCCGTGTTGCTAATTTTGCAACCTGAAGGTTCGGGACCTGAATGCTCCGTTCTTGTACCATACTCCCACTCGGTACCCCCCCCCCCCACCTCTGCCGCGTCTACCGCCACCAATGGCGCAAGTTGGGGGGGGGGGGGCGTCGGAGACTGTCCCATGCACGGGCACTATCGCAGTCAGGAAGACGTCCACCATGCTAAGGGTCATCATGCGCGAGGGTCTGCGTGCAACCCTAAAACCTGCAGTTTTCCACCGAACCAGCCAAACATGAACGCGGTTATGCCCTGCCGGGGCCCAAACAGGCACTATAACTAACCCGTTACCCTCTCCACTCTCTTTGGCGTCAAGTTGGATACCGCTGCCCGTACCACCACCGCCAGTGCTTTGCGGACCGTTCCTGACGTGTTGTGAATTGTCCTTGTGGCAAGGTCACAAGTTTTACCAATCCAAGTGACTAGTGCCGACGGTTTTGTCTAGCTTTTGGTGCGAAATAACAGTGATTGCGCCCGCAAGAACTCGCAAAAACCACGCGTTATCACCCTCAACAAGTCCTTGTTTCGCGCCAAAAGCAGGATGTCATCCAAATAATGGAAATAAACTGCCACACTGCCATTGAATCTGCCTATGTACTGCTGAATCAGGTCCCCCAAGGTCTCTTGGGCAATGAGGGGGGAGTAGGTCCATACAAAGGGGAGTGAGTGAAAGTCTGCCCCTTCCAAACGCAACAAGTCCCGCATCTCTGCCGGCATCCTCAACGACTAGTAGTAGAAATTCGTCAGGTCAATGGTGGTTAGGGTCCCTTGCGCCTCATCTCTTCCATTTTGGTGAATATCTCCGACCGTCGGGAGTGGGGACTTGCGTGGCTTGACCGTGCACTCGTCGATCAAGTTGCGCATCTCCACGATGAAGGCACAATTCTGCGAACTCTTGGGCCTGACAAAGGCATAGCAATTGCTGTCCTTGCCGCTTGTCGGTGTGTGGAGGAGGCCATCCCGTAACAGCGCATTGCAAGATAGCTTGTACAGATCCGTCAAGGGGCGGACCGGGAACTTGGACATTTCTGCTTTCCAGTTTCGGATATGGGTGTTCACTTCCGAGGGGACACAGTCGTTGCAGATCTTCACGGGCACACCATAACTCCAACAGTGCCCAATTCTTGCCATTTTGTCAGAGACGACTCCTTCCCGCGGTTCCCCGTCGTATCCATCGTAATCATCGTCCAATAGGTCCCAATCCACAATCAGCAGTTGCTCGATGGCATTAACCAGCATCGTCATCCACGGTCCCTTTGTGTGATATTCGCAGAACCGCTTGCGTGCCCTATGTGAGACGAGTTGTACTGCCCGAAAGGCCTCCGAGCGGGACACCTTGAGTCCATTCGCCGCCCCACGTGAAACCTCCACGCCAGGGCTCTGCACCATTTATAAGGAAGCCAAACCCGGCGGTCGTTGGACACGTCCGGGAAGGCGCTCCACTTTGCCGGCTGCTGCCAGCCATCAGAGCTATGCCCAACCACATTATGCTCTGGCCCCTCGATGGCGCTCTTTCATCTGCACACGTCCACGGGGCCAGGCCTGGGTGCCACTGCCCCCCGAGGTGCTCTCGCTGCATCCCCCGTTGTCATTGTTGTCTTCGCTATTGCTGAGGACGTCATTAGGGAACAACCCTGTTGGCCAAACATCACGGACCTTGAGTCTAGAAGATTTCTTGGCGAACATGTCCTTGCTGACCGGATTAGGGGCTCTGGGCAGGTCTGAGACAAGCTTGATGGTCCCTTGTTCCGGGCACTCCGCGTACGCGCGGGCTATTTGGGTGGATCTCTAGCTGCACCATGACTTGATGCTGGGCATGGATGTTCCAGCCTGGACAATGTAGCTGCGCAGAGGTGACACCACCCATGCCAGCGGACCTCCTGCCACTTGGATCCTGCGAGCAGTTTCGCCATGACCCGCTCTAGCTGGCGTGGTCCAATGAAGATGTTGTCCTGCTGGGTGAGGCCCAATTTGCGGATTGCCCACCGATGCAAGAATCTAACCCATTGGAGTGCCTAGGGTCCCCATCTTCGCGACTACGCCTTCTCGTCCCAGAATGTGATCGTGCCTCTGATTCCGTCTAGTCCTCGGACTTTGATTCCCGCCATCTCCCCGATGCATAGCCCCGCCACCATCAACAGCACTGTTGCTGCCACCACCGCCCACTCGGTAGGGTGCTAGGCCTGGGAAGCCATTGTCTGCATAGCCTCAACTGATCCCCACAGGACTTTGCCGTCGTCCGAGGCGGTTTCTGCCCCCTTGACATACTTGCAGAAAAATTTGGGCACCGCATTCGTTGCGATGCCCATGGCGACCGCCCAGGTCGCCGCTGAGAGTACCATTTTGATGGTGCTTGGGCTTCTCCCAAGGGCGATTTCTATTTGAAGTTGTTGTTCAAGGATCTTCCATTCGGGCTCATTCGGGGGAGTTGTATGCCTTCAGCCGAGTTTTCGGAGACCGGACGCGAACGTCCCCAGCGATGACGTTTTCCAAACAAGGGCCGGTAGGGTTCGTTTGTCCGGAGGTTCTCCAGTTCTGCATTGTTGCAGTATGCCCCCAAGGACCGCTGTTGATGTGGGGTAGGTTGGTCATGACACCGGGAAGCCCCACTGATTTTCGTCTTCTGACTGGCGGGACTTGTCGCTCTCCTCTCCCCCTGCATCTTCCTTGTTGTGCCATGCGGCCTGTGTGACGCACCGGGTTCTCTCCTATTTGGTCTCGGCGGCATGACGCCAAGACGTTTCTAAGAAATTGGACCGGGTTCATTTCTTCCGGCTCTTCTGCGTCCTTAAATAGCCGCATGAGGGCGGCTGCGAACTTCTCCATCCACTTTGGTACACCCTCTTGTGAGAGTAGGGTTTCCACCGCTTCCTCGGACAACTTCGGGCGCAGCTTTTCTTTTTTGTGCTCTCCTAGCTTGGATTCCAGTTCTTTCATGCGCCTGCTCAATTCCTCAACCACAGGATCCAGCCTGTGATGTAAGTCAGCCTAGACCAGGAACTGATTAAGGAACTCTCCAACTTTGTGGTAGTGGCATTCGAGGTCTTCATGTCGTCAGTGGATGGACTCGTCACGGCCAAACCATCAGCGGATGTGGGCCTCAAAATGGCGAATGGTAGAGTGGAGAGGCTTTTTCCTCCTTCCACCCGTTTGGCACCCCGCACAAAAGTCACACTAGCCCGTGATCCTACAACGCGAATTTCAAAACCTTTGTCTCTGTATACTGCATACGCTGCCAGCACTCGTAAAATGTCCTGATCTGTGAATCCCAGGTCCTCTAACATGGTTGGAATCATGTCCCAGACTGCCCCATAAGCCAGGGGTTGAATTCGCCACATCGGATTTCAATTCCGAGCGCGTGGGCCGCTTCGTAGACAGAGATGGCTTTTAATAACTGAGCATCATCACCTGCGAACCAACTGGCCTCTCTGAGTTGGCGGAGCCATTCCTCTTTGTCTACCCCTGCCTCTTTGTTTTTGTCCAAGACCTCCACTGCTGCTCTGGCCACCCAATCGACTCCTCAGCTATTGATGAAGGTCTGGAGCTGTGAGTACAAATTGGATGAATGTTGGCCCTGCTTCGTGATTCATAGCAATGCAGCGGGGAGGGGGGCAGTGACCACCCAAATATAAAAATATTGTGAAATCAGAAATGGACATGCATGGGAGATCTGGCGATTCCCTACCGTGAATCCCTGGATTATAACCCTCCGCCCCCCGATTATCATCACCCACCAAAATAATATCACACATGCATGTTGTCCGTCTGAGAGTGCCAAAAACACCATGGGAAATCATCGATGCACTTGACATGTAGTTATTTTCGTGCCACAAATGCATTCATGGATAGTTGCCGTGCCACACGCTTTGGTTTGGGCTTAGGCTTTGTAGCTGCAACAACTTGCGGTTGAATATTTGGGGGAACTGATAGGGGATACGAAGCCGTGCCTCCTTGGGATCAATATACCCCAATTCCTAGAATACTCTAGGCACATCGAGGCGGGCACTTGCAAACTCAAGGCCACTACACAACCCCACAAACAAATTCCGCTGTTGTGTAGCAACTTCAGCAACATCCATTGCGGGCCTAGGAACTTTAGGATCCGCAACTTTAGGATCAACGACTTTAACAGCAGCAGCATTCTCAACATCACTGTCCCAATCATCCCCAGTGGAGTATCCCTCAACATCATACACGTCTTCTTCAGTCACCGCCTCAAAGACATGTTCAACAACAAGTTCATCATACTGCCGTGCCTCAATCACATCAGCAGCAGAATCTCATGACAAGAAAAAAGACCTGCAATACGGGGGGGGAGGTCAAAATAATATCACACCCGAAATAATATCACGCGCCAAAATAATATCACGCGCATGATATTAATAGGGGGTGTGGCGTAGAGGGCAGGGACAGTGGGCCTCCTACCCGAAAGATGTGAGAGCGAAGAGAGTAGTCGTGCCCCCCCAAAGACTGCTGTGCACCCGCACAAACCCCAGGGCAGAGTACCCAAGGCTGTACGCTCAAAGATCCCTGGGGTAAGAGAGTGAACCTCCCCCCCCAATCCCTCCCCGCAGCCCGTACCCATGCCTGTGTCCGTGCGTGTACAAGTGCCCACTACCCGCTGGGGCACGGCAATGTACAAGAGGAGGCCCACTGCTCACTGCCCTGTGTGCGGCATTGAGCGGGGCAGTGTATTGAAACACACCCACGGCCCACTACCCACTGCAGTGTGGTCGTGTAAAGAAGGAGGCCCACTACCCAATGCCCATTGCCCCTGTGGATGCCCCCTGCCCCACCTACAGAACACAGGGCTTGTGGCTTAGCACAGGGATCGGTTTCAGGCCCACCCATTTTGCATTTTCTCGTGTGCAAGAGATACCAGCCGTTGCCCTATGGTAACAGGCATGTATTAGGTTCCCGCTCTCAAGGCATCAAAAAATGAGTTGCAATTGTCTGCCTGCTTATAAGACATCCAGTGTTCGGGACAATGCTTGAGGAAATGTCCCAAACTGCAATCAAAACACACCACGAAGGTTTTGAATTGTCCCGCAGCCCATATGTCGGGCTGGGGTAGGGTAGGCCAGGGTGGGGTGGGGTGGGGTGGGGTGTGGTGTGGTCCAGTTGTGCCTGATTTTGTAACCAGACGTCGACAGATGCAGGGCGATACCCAGGGTGACCGGTTTGCTGATCCGTGAAACTTGTGGCAGTCTCCAATTGTCTGGATGAGCGCATGAAAAACTTTACAGAAGAATTTGGTGTAGCTGATGATACTAAGAATCATCACCGAGAAAAAATGGTTGAACATGCCATCCCTAGTGTAGCCATCCCTAGCACCCAGCACGACACACAACACTACACACAGCACTGCACACAGCAGTATGCACAGCACTACACACAGCACAGTTTCGCAGCTCAGGACGTTGACAGCTGGCGGTTGGTGGTCAATCACCGGCCCAGAAGGTTGTCCTAAGAGGGCCAGCTCTCCTGGCAGATACTCGGTGCCCCCACCTGGGCACTTCCAGCCACTGTCCAATCAGTTTCTGACACAAGCACACAGGAACAGCAACAATGTGCTGTGCTACAATCTCATCCACCTGACACCTAAAGGACTGCCCATGGGGGGAGAGGGGGGTACACGGATCTTGTGGGTGGATGTCCGGCTGATGATCCCCTGCTGCTGATCAGACCTGCAATCAAGTCACCACCCCTCGTCCCTGTAATGAAACCAAAGCAGCGGGGTCGGGAGACCTGACGAAACTGGAATTCACGGGAGAAGTCGGGGGCGGACAGACGTTGGATCGTTCGCCAGCTGCCCCCGTCCTCATCATATTCGAGGGGGACAGGTCCGGTGAGTTATAATGCCCCAACACTGTGGGCACATTTTCTGTGAAGAGGCGTAGGGTGCGGATCAAAGGGCCGGCACGGCCCCCTCATCCCCCACACCCTCTTTATCGCCCCGAAGCCTATGCTCCCTGGTTCTCTGGGACCCCCAAGAACCAGTTCACCGCCTGTCACACACAACGCCCCACAAACCCTCCCACACTGCTCACCAATTCACTGTGGCCCTCTTCTATGATAGTCTAGTCCTCCAGACGCTGGAGGCAAAGCTGAAAATTCCCGATGTTCCCAACAATCCCTGGGTCAAGAAGTCGAAACTGAGGCTTGACACGCATAAGTGGCAAGATGTGCCAGCAATGTCGGTCATCGGGCGCAGAAGCAGATCCCTGCCCAAAAATACCATCACCTGCCAATCTTCGCAGTCCTGTCGCCACTTGCCACACGCCTTGATAGCCCTCCACAAACCCTCCCACACTTCACCAACCTGCTCCACAATCAAAGGGGAGGCACAAAAGAATGGAGATGGCTCATACACAACACTTGGTGAGCCAGCCCATACATCGGCATTGCATTGCACTCACACATGCCATGTGGTTATGCCAAGTTTCACACATTTGCCCGGCGTGACCAACAACGCGTGGAAAGAGTCACATGACTTGTGCCTGCCGCCGCTGCCACTCCCTTTAGTTCAGCTGCCCCCCTCCGATCCGCCGAGAAATCGCCCGGGGGAAGTGTCACGTGTGTTGACAATTGTCACGCGAGTGTACTGACGTTGCAGAAAAAATATCATTTATGTCTGTTTTCGTGGGGGGGGGGGGGAACTGGGGAACTAATGGAGGTTTTGGCAGTGTCGGCTGATTTCTCGGAATATGGTGTCCCTAAGGGAGGGGGGGGGGGGGTATGTTATACCTTTTCGGAAAGCCCTGAAAAAGGGTTTTTCAAAGCTTCTTGAGTTGGGTCCTAACTCCCCGATATGTCGAAATGCCGGCCCCCGCAACTGTAACACCTGGGTCGAAAACAGTCTGTTCTGTGGTAGAGCAGGTTGCACAGATCGGTGTTGAACCCCATTTTTTGTTCGGTGTTGATCGGTGTTGAACCCCAGTTCTTCATACATTTGTTTTGCACGGCTGCCATCACCATGGGTTGCAACCGAAAAAACACTCAAAACGGCCTTCATGTCCTTCCTATACACCCCCACGGGCTCCAAGGTCTTCACATCCCCCAAAGATTTGAACCCCGCTTGTGGGTCGGCGTCGGGTATGGCGTCGGATAGTGCGCGGAGGTTCATCCCACGGTACGGGGATTGAGAGGGCGATTGGGAGGTTGGCTGCCCAATAAAGGAGTGGAGGAAATCTCCACACTTAGGGGCATGGCAGAAAAATGCAAAACAGCCCTAAAAGTGAAGTTGGGCAGCCATTAGGGGGGGAGTTCACAAGGGGCACACACGCACATGTCACAAAAAATCTGGCGGCAGCACGAACCGAAAACGAAAAAAGTGTACGGACAATATCTCCATCACAAAACACGGCCAAAACACGTCACCACGGGTTTAAAATGGGCTAAAAACACTTGTTTGAGCATCCCACGTGGTCCAGGAACAACTTTGGAAAAATCATTTTTTTCTCGCCCCGGGGACCCTGGTTGGCCCACCGTTGGCCACCACCGTGCGCGGGCCGGGCTGCCCTCCGGCTCCACCAAGTGACCACTGGTGCGGGGGTCTAGCCCCGCTCCCTGTATAGGGGACCATGAAAAGTCCAAGTCTACCGGGTGGACTGGCCAAGTGCCAGTTGCCTATGTAGGGAACCTCGAAAAATCCCAGTCTACCTAGGTAGACTGGCCAAATCCCGGTTGTCTACGTAGGGAACCACAAAAAATCCCACTATACCCGTTTAGACTAGCCAATCCCAGTTGCCTACATAGGGAACCCCAAAAAATCCCACTCTACCCGGGTAGACTGGCGAAACCCCAATTCCCCATACAAGGAACCAAGAAAAACCCCGTTCTACCCGGGTAGACTGGCCAAATCCCGGTTGCCTATATAGAGTAACCGAGAAAAATCCTAGTCTACCCGGGTAGACTGGCCAAATCCCAGTTGCCTATGTAGCGAACTAAGTAAAATCCCAATCTGCCCGGGTAGACTGGCCAAATCCCAGTTGCCTATATAGGGAACCACAAAGAATCCTAGTCTACCCGGGAGGACCGGCCATATCCAAATTCCCTATATAGGGAACCCTAGGTAGACTGGAGAAAATCCCAAGTCCCTATATAGGGAACCACGAAAAAACCCAATCTACCCGGGTAGACTGGCCAAACCCCAGTTCCCTATATTGGGAACCAAGAACAATCCCAGTCCACCCGGGTAGATAGGTCAAATCCCAGTTGTCCATCTAGGGAACCACCAACAATCCTAGTCTACCCAGGTAGACTAGCCAAATCCCAGTTCCCTCAATAGGGAACCAAGAAAAATCCTAGTCTACCTATGGAGACTAGCCAAATCCTAGTTGCCTATATAGGGAACCAAGAAAAATCCCAATCCACCCGGGTAGACTGGCCAAATACCAGTTCCCTATATAGGGAACCAAGAAAAGTCCCACTCTACCGGGGTAGACTGGCCAAATCCCTGTTCCCTATATAGGGAAGCACCGAAAATCCCACTCTAGCCGGGTAGACCGGCCAAATCCCAATTGCTTATATAGGGAACCGCGAACAATCCCAGTCTAACCAGGTAGACTAGCCAAATTCCAGTTCCCTCAATAGGGAACCAAGAAAAATCCCAATCTACCCGGGGAGACTGGCCAAATCTTGGTTGCCTATATAGGGAACCAAGAAAAATCCCAATCTACCCCGGTAGATTGGCCAATTCCCAGTTCTTTATATACGGAACCAAGGAAAACCCCAATGTACCCGGGTAAAATGGCCAAATCACACTTGCCTGTATAGGGAACCAAGAAAAACCGTAGTCTTCCCAAACGGACTGGCCAAATCCCAGTTTCCTCAATAGGGAACCTCGAAAAATCCCAATCTACCCGGGTAGACTGGCAAAATCCTAGTTGCCTATATAGGGAAGCAAGAAAAATCCCACTCTACCCGGGTAGAGTGGCCAAATCCCAGTTGCCTGTATAGGGAACCAAGAAAAATCCCACTCTACCCGGGAAGACTGGCCAAATCTGAGTTGCTTATATAGGGAACCACGAACAATCCCAGTCTACCTGGGTACACTGGCCCAATCCCAGTTCCCTCAAAAGGGAACCAAGAAAAATCCTAGTCTACCCGGGGACTGGCCCAATCCTAGTTGCCTATATAGGGAACCAAGAAAAATCCCAATCTACCCCGGTAGATTGGCCAATTCCCAGTTCCCTACATACGGAACCAAGAAAAGTCCCAATCTACCCGGGTAAAATGGCGAAATCACTAGCTTGTATGGGGAACCAGAAAAAATCCAAGTCTTCCCAAATGGACTGGCCAAATCCGAGTTCCCTATATGGGGAACCAAGAAAACCCCAATCTACCCGGGTAGACTAACAAATCCTAGTTCTATATATAGGGAACCAAGAAAAATCCCAGTCCATTTGAGTCGACGAGCCTAATCCCAGTTCCCTATATAGGGAACCAAGAAAAATCCCAGTCTACCCGGGTAGACTCACGAAATTCCATTTCCCTAAAAGGGGAACCTCGAAAAATCCCAGTCTACCCGGATAGATTGGCCAAATCCAAGTTCCCTATATAGGGAACCACGAAAAATCCCGATACACCCGGGTAGAGTGGCCAAATCCCTATTCCCTATATAGGGAAGCACCGAAAATCCCTCTTTACCTGGGTAGACTGGCCAAATCCAAGTTGCTTATATAGGGAACCACCAACAATCTCAAGCTACCCAGGTAGACTAGCCAAATCCCAGTTCCCTCAATAGGGAACCAAGAAAAATCCTAGTCTACCCGGGAAGACTGGCCAATTCCTAAATGCCTATATAGGAAACCAAGAAAAATCCCAATCCACCCGGGAAGACGGGCAAAATCCAAGTTCCCTATATAGGGAACCAAGAAAAATCACGCTCTATCCGGGTAGAGTGGCTAAATCCCAGTTGCCTATATAGGGAAGCAAGAAAAATCCCAACCTACCCCGGTACATTGGCCAAATCCGAGTTGCCTACATACGGAACCAAGAAAAATCCCAATCTACCCGGGTCAAATGGCTAAATCACACTTGCCTGTATAGGGAACCACGAAAAAAACGAGTCTTCCCGGGTGGCATTGGCCAAATCCAAGTTCCCTACCTAGGGAACCAAGAAAATTCCCAATCTACTCGGTTAGCCTAACCAAATCCCAGTTCTATATGTAGGGAACCACGAAAAATCCCAGTCCACCTGCGTCGACTAGCCCAACCCCAACTACCTATACAAGGAACCAAGAAAATCCCACTCTACCCGGGTAGACTGCCCAAATCCCAGTTCCCTAGATAGGGAACCAAGAAAAATCCTCGTCTACCCGGGTAGACTGGCCAAATCCCACTTCTAGTTGCCTATATGGGGAGCCAAGAAGAATCGCAATCTACCCGGGTAGACTGGCCAAATCCTAATTTCTGATATAGGGAACCACGAAAAATCCCAGTCTACCTGTGTAGACTAGCCAAATCCCAGTGGCCTACATAGGGAACCAAGAAAAATCCCGGCCTGCCCGGTAGACTGGAAAAATCCTAGTGGCCTATATAGGGAACGACGAAAAATCTCAGTTTGCCCGGGTAGACTGGCCAAATCCCAGTTGCCTACATAGGGAACCACGAAAAATCCGAGTCTGTCCCGCTGAAGTGGCCACCTCCTAGTTCCCTAACAAAGGTACAAAGAAAAAACCCACTCTACCCGGGTAGACTAGCCAAATCCCAGTTGCCTATATAGGGAACCACGATAAATCCCACTCTAACCGCGTAGACTAGGCAATTCCCAATTCCCTATATAGGGGACCATGAAATCCCGGTCTACCCGGGTAGACTGGCCAACTCCGAGTTTCCGTTGTACGGAACCAAGAGAAATACCAATCCAGCCGTGTAGACTAGCCAAAACGCACTGGCTTATATAGGGAACCAGAAAAAATCCCAGTCTACCCGGGCAGGCTGGCCGAATGCCAGTTGCCTATATGGGGAACCACGAAAATCCCACTCTACCCGGGTACACTGGCCCAGTTGCCTATATTGGGAACCCAGAAAAATCCCAATCTACCCAGGTAGATTGGCCAATTCCCAGTTCCCTATATACGGAAGCGAGAAAAATAGGGAACTGGGATTCGGCCAGTCTACCCCGGTAGACTATTAATCTTCTTGGTTCCCTGTATAGGCAACTTGGATTTGGCTAGTCCACCCGGGCCGAATGGGATATAGGGAACCACGAAAAATCCCAATTTACCCGGGTAGACTAGCCAAATCCCAGTTGCCTGTATAGGGAACTAAGAAAAATCCCCATCTACCCGGGTAGACTGGCAAAATCGTAGTTCCCTATACACGGAACCACGAAAAATGCCAATCTACCCGGGTAGACTGGCCAAATCCCAGTTCCCTATATGGGGAACCACAAAAAATGCGAATCTAGCCGTGTAGACTGGCCATATCCCCCTTCCCTATATAGGGAACCACGAAAAATCGAACTGTACCCGGGTAGACTGGCCAAATCCAAGTTCCCTATATAGGGAACCAAGAAAAATCCCAGTCTACCCGGGTAGTCTTGCCAAATTTCTAGTTCCCTATATAGGGAACCAAGAAAAATCCTAATCTACCCGGGTAGACTAGCCAAATCCCAGTCCCCTATATAGGGGACCAAGAAAAGTCCCAGTCTACCAGGGTACACTAGCCAAATCCTAGGTCCCTATACAAGGGACCAAAAAGAATCCCAGTCTACCAGGGTAGACTGGCCAAATCCCACTTCTCTATATCGAGAACCACGAAAAATACCCCTCTACCCGGGTAGACTAGCCAAATCCCAGTTCCCTATATGGGTAACCATGAAAAATAGCAGACTACCCAGGTAGACAGGCAAAATGCAACTTCCCTATATAGGGAACCAAGAAAACTCGCAATCTACCCGGGTAGACCGGCCAAACCCCAGTTGCCTATATAGGTAACCAAGAAAAATCCCAGGCTACCTGGGTAGACTAGCCAAATCCCAGTTCCCTATATAGGGAACCACGAAAAACCCCAATCTACCCGGGTAGACTGGCCAAATCCCAGTTCTCTATATAGGGGTCCACATAAAAACCCAGTCTACCAGGGTGGACTGGCCAAATCCAAGGTGCCTTTATAGGGAACCAAGAAAAATCCCAATCTACCCGGGTAGAGTGGCCAAATCCCAGTTGCCTACTGAGGGAACCAAGAAAAATCCCAATCTACCTGGGTAGACTGGCCAAATCCCAGTTCCCTATGTTTGCAACCACGAAAAAGCCCAGTCTACCCGGGTAGACTGGCCAAATCCCAGTTGCCTATATAGGGAACCAAGAAAAATCCCAGGCTACCTGGGTAGACTCGCCAAATCCCAGTTGCCTATATAGGGAACCACGAAAAACCCCAATCTACCCGGGTAGACTGGCTAAATCCCAGTTCCCTATACAGGGAACCACATAAAAACCCAGTCTACCGGGGTGGACTGGCCACATCCCAGTTGCCTTTTTGGGGAACCAACAAAAATCCCACTTTGCCCGGTACAGTGCCCAAATCCCAGTTGCCTACCTAGGAAGCCAGGAAAAATACCAGTCTTCCCAGGTAAACTGGCCAAATCCCAAGTCCCTATATAGGGAACCACAAACAACCCCAGTCTATGCGGGTAGAGTGGCCAAATCCCAGTTCTCTATGTAGGCAGCCGAGAAAAATCCTAGTCTACCCGGGTAGACTGGCCAAATCCCAGTTGCCTATATAGGCAACCAAGAAAAATCCCAGTCCACCCGGGTAGACTGGCCAAATACCAGTTCCCTATATAGGGAACCAAGAAAAATCCCACTCTACCGGGGTAGACTGGCCAAATCCCAGTTCCCCATATGGAGAACCACGAAAAATCACAATTTACCCGGGTAGACTGGCCAAGTCCCAATTCCCTATGTACGGAACCAAGAAAAATCCCAGTCCACCTGGGTAGGCTGGCCAAATCCCAGTTGCCTACATAGGAAGCCAAGAAAAATCCCACTCTTCCCAGGTAAACTGGCCCAATCCCAGTTCCCTATATAGGGAACCACAAACAATCCCAGTCTACGCGGGTAGACTTGCCAAATCCCATATTCCTATGTACGGAACCACAAAAAATCCCAGTCTACCCGAGTAGACTGGTCAAATCCCAGTTGCTTATATAGGGAACCACAAACAATCCGAGTGTACCCGGTAGACTGGCCAAATCCCAGTTGCGTATATAGGGAACCAACAAAAATCCCAGTTGACCCGGGTAGACTGGACAAATCCCATTTGCCTACGTAGGAAGTCAATAAAAATACCACTGTTCCCGGGTAAACTGGCCAAATCCCAGTTGCTTATATAGGGAACCACAAACAATCCTAGTCTACGCGGGTAGACTGGCCAAGTCCCAGTTCCCTATGTACGCAACCACAAAAAATCCCAGTCTACCCGGGTAGACTGGCCAAAGCCCAGTTTCCTTCATAGGAAGCCAGGAAAAATACCACTCTACCCGGGTACAGTGGCCAAATCCAAGTTGCCTATATAGTGAACCAACAAAATCCCAGTCGTCCCCGGTAGACTGGCCAAATGCCAGTTCCCTATACAGGGAACCAAGAAAAATCCCAATGTACCCAGGTAGGCTGGCCAAATCCCAGCCGCCTAAGTAGGAAGCCAAGAAAAGAGCCACTCTTCCTAGATAAACTGGCCGCATCCCAGTTGCTTATATAGGGAACCACAAACAATCCCAGTCTACCCGGGTAGACGAGCCAAATCCCAGTTCCCTATATAGGGAACCACGAAAAATCCCAATCTGCCCGGGTAGATTGGCCAAATCCCAGTTGCCTATATAGGCAACCACGAAAAATCCCAGTTTACCCCGGTAGACTGGCCAAATCCCGATTGCCTATATAGGGAACCAAGAAAAATTCAAATCTACCGGGGTAGACTGGCCAAATCCCAGTTGCCTATATAGGGAACCACGAAAAATCCCAATTTACCCGGGTAGACTGGCCAAATCCCAGTTCCCTATGTACGGAACCACGAAAAAATCCAAATCTATCCGGGTAAACTGGCCAAATCCCAGTTGCCTACATAGGAAGCCAAGAAAAATCCCACTCTTCCTGGGTAAACTGTCCGAATCCCAGTTACTTATACAGGGAACCACAAACAACCCCAATCTACCCGGGTAGACTGGCCAAATTCAAGTGCCCTATGTTTGCAACCACGAAAAATCCCAGTCTACCCGGGTAGACTGGCCAAATCCCAGTTGCCTATATCGGGAAGCAAGAAAAATCCCAATCTGCCCGGGTAGACTGGCCAAAGCCCAGCTCCCTATATACGGAACCACGAAAAATCCCAGTTTACCCGGGTAGACTGGCCAAATCCCGATTGCCTATATAGGGAACCAAGAAAAATTCAAATCTACCGGGGTAGACTGGCCAAATCCCAGTTGACTATATAGGGAACCACGAAAAATCCCAGTCGACCCGGGTAGACTGGCCAAATCCCAGTTCCCTATGTACGGAACCACGAAAAAATACCAATCTATCTGGGTAGACTGGCCAAATCCCAGTTGCCTACATAGGAAGCCAAGAAAAATCCCAGTCTTCCCGGGTAAACTCGCCGAATCCCAGTTACTTATACAGGGAACCACAAACAATCCCCGTCTACCCGGGTAGACTGGCCAAACTCAGGTGCCCTATGTTCGCAACCACGAAAAATCCCAGTCTACCCGGGTAGACTGGCCAAATCCCAGTTGCCTACGTAGGAAGCCAAGAAAAATACCACTCTTCCCGGGTAAACCGGCCAAATCCCAGTCGCTTATATAGGAAACCACAAACAATCCCAGTCCACCCGGGTAGACTGGCCAAATCGCAGTTCTCTATGTAGGGAACCATGAAAAATCGCAGTCTACCGGGGTAGACTGGCCAAATCCTAGTTGCCTATATAGGGAACCAAGAAAACTCCCAGTCCACCGGGGTAGACGAGCCTAATCCCAGTTCCCTATATAGGGAACCACGAGAAATGCCAGTCTACCCGGGTAGACTGGCCAAATCCCAGTTGCCTATATAGGGAACCACAAAAAATCCCAGTCTACCGGGGTAGACTGGCCACTTCCTAGTTGCCTATATAGGGAACCAAGAAAACTCCCAGTCCACCTGGGTAGACGAGCCTGATCCCAGTTCCCTACATAGGGAACCACAAAAAATCCCAGTCTACCCGGGTAGACTGGCCAAATCCAAGTTCCTTATATAGGGAACCACGAAAAATTACCACTCTACCCGGGTAGATTGGCCGGATCCCAGTTGCCTATATCGGGAAGCAAGAAAAAAAACCAATCTACCAGGGTAGACTGGCCAAATCCCAGTTCCCTTACTACAGAACCAAGAAAAATCCCAATCTACCCGGGTAGACTGGCCGAATCCCAGTGGCCTATATAGGGAACCGAAAAAAATCCTAACCTACGCGGGTAGACTGGCCAAATCCCAAATCCCTATATAAAGAACCACAAAAAATCCCGGTCTGTCCGGGTAGACTGGCCAAATCCTAATTCCCTATGTTTGCAACCACGAAAAATCCCACTCTACCCGGGTAGACTGGCCAAATCCCAGTTCCCTACATAGGGAACCACGAAACGTCCCAGTCTACCGGGGTAGAGTGGCCAAATCCCAGTTGCCTATGCAGGGAACCAAGAAAACAACCAATCTAGCCGGGTAGACTGGCCAAACCCTAGTTGCCTATATAGGGAACCAAGAAAACTCCCAGTCCACCTGGGTAGACGAGCCAAATCCCAGTTTCCTATATAGGGAACCACGAAAAATCCCAGTCTACCCGGGTAGACTGGCCAAATCCAAGTTCCTTATATAGGGAACCACACAAAGTCCCGGTCTGCCCGGGTAGACTGGCCAAATCCCAGTTCCCTATATGGGGAACCACGAAAAATCCAACTCTACCCGGGTAGACTGGCCAAATCCCAGTTGCCTATATCGGGACGCAAGAAAAAAACCAATCTACCCGGGTAGACTGGCCAAAGCCCAGTTCCCTATATACAGAACCAAGAAAAATCCCAATCTACCCAGGTCGACTGGCCAAATCCCAGTGGCCTATATAGGGAACCGAGAAAAATCCTAATCTACGCGGGTAGACTGGCCAAATACCAGTTCCCTATATCAAGAACCACAAAAAATCCCACTCTACCCGGGTAGACTGGCCAAATCCCAGATCCCTATATGAAGAACCACGAAAAATCCCACTCTACCCGGGTAGACTGGCCAAATCCCAGTTGCCTGTATCGGGAAGCAAGAAAAAAAACAATCTACCCGGGTAGACTGGCCAAATCCCAGTTCCCGATATGCAGACCCACGAAAAATCCCAGTCTACCCGGGTAGACTGGACAAATCCCAGGTGCCTTTATAGGGAAGCAAGAAAAATCCCATCTACCCGGGTAGACTGGCCAAATCCCAGTTCCCTATATGGGGAGCCAAGAAAAATCCCACTCTACCCGGGTAGACTGGCCAAATCCCAGTTGCCTGTATCGGGAAGCAAGAAAAAAAACAATCTACCCGGGTAGACTGGCCAAATCCCAGTTCCCGATATACAGACCCACGAAAAATCCCAGTCTACCCGGGTAGACTGGACAAATCCCAGGTGCCTTTATAGGGAAGCAAGAAAAATCCCATCTACCCGGGTAGACTGGCCAAATCCCAGTTCCCTATATGAAGAACCACGAAAAATCCCACTCTACCCGGGTAGACTGGCCAAATCCCAGTTGCCTGTATCGGGAAGCAAGAAAAAAAACAATCTACCCGGGTAGACTGGCCAAATCCCAGTTCCCGATATACAGACCCACGAAAAATCCCAGTCTACCCGGGTAGACTGGACAAATCCCAGGTGCCTTTATAGGGAAGCAAGAAAAATCCCATCTACCCGGGTAGACTGGCCAAATCCCAGTTCCCTATATGGGGAGCCAAGAAAAATCCCACTCTACTGGGGTAGACTGGCCAAATCCCAGTTCTCTTCCATCCCCCAGATCGATTTCCTGTCCGGTTACTGTCTTTCCGCGTCGCATCCGTGTCCAACACCGCTGCAAGAAGGCTCAGTCTCAGGGTGGACGCATCAGGGTGTCGATCCTTTTTGAAGTCACCCAGAAATTGGGACATTCTGCTGCAGAGCTCACTGTCCAGGGAGTCGTTGTGCCGGCCAAGTTTTGCCCCCAGGGCTGTAAAATACCCCAGTGCCAGCTCCGGGTTGCTCCTTGCCACTTTCAGAAAAACAACCTCTAGGGCCCTCAAACCCCTGGAATCCAAATTGGGGATGCCGGGAGAGGACAGGGCAGAAATACCCGTCTTGAGGGAGTTGAAATCGTTGGCAATGTCCGCCACTGACATGGACTCGCTGATGGTCCGAAGGTTGACCCCCATTGCCACCCGTTCGCGTTTGGGGAGGGTGGAGGGGCCTGTGGCTGTGCGTTTTGACATTGTGGTGGTCACTTGAAAACAAAATGTGCAAAGGAAATGGGGAGGGGCAAAAAGGCAACATGGGGCAGGGTGCACGACAAAACAGTGCAGCGCAGCGCAGGTACCAGAGGCCAAAAACACGAAGTAAACACAGTCTCGGACCAATTTCTTTGACATACCGGTGAGTTGGAACCTGAAACCATCGGCAAATTAAAGCCATTTCCAAGGGCTTTCGGAAAAGTATACACATACCCCCCCCTATCGAACGATATTTTGGCGCCCCGGACCCGAAACCATCAAAACCACCGAAACAGGCCAATGACCCCCCCCCCCCAGGTTTTCAGACATATACATATATTAATTATAAAAATATTTTTACACTTGCGTGACACTTCACCCCACTGCGGCCCCCGTCTCCGGAGGGGGGGCATCCCGAGGTGTAGCATGGCACCCACTCCCTCTCCCCTGGAGATGAGCCCCCCCCCCCCCCTCCCCACAAAATCCGCATCATGCCATTGGGTGGACCAGAGCGGGACCACCATGACCCCAGGCCCTGACCCCCCCAAAGAAGCCTCCGCTTCCATTGAAGGGCGGGGGGGGGGGGGCATGGTGCCAACGCAGAATGGGGCCCTGGCCGGGGGCTGGGGGTGTGTGGGTGCAACAAGCGTTCGCACAACACACCGCAAAAAGAGACCCGGGTGCCGCCTTTGCTTGACCCCGAGACGGGGGAGGTCATCATGATGGGCCGATCTGCGGAGGGCTGCGGAGGGCGAGAGATGGTGCAGGGACGAAGGGCGTAGGACAGCGGCACAGCACCCGCCAGGCCCGGGGCCGTTCCGCCAGACCAGAGGTCCTGGTGGCCGCATGCCACTCCCCTCACCTCTCTTTTGGCCGTTGCGGAGCACGCATTAAGGCAGGGGCGCAGGGCAGACCATGGGGTCCTTAAAGGGGGGGTGTGACCTAATTAAAAAACAGACAAATGCAAACCAGAGGTAATGCACTCCACAGTCAGGCATAAGTGCATCTTTATTCTCTATGCCAAACCTGGTTGAACCTCAAGACACACACTGTGTCTGTGTCTCCTTAAAGGGGGGGGGGGTTTGGCATGACGCCATGGTGTGATGATCTCGAGGTCTTAAGGGGGGGGGGGGGCTTTGTAACGCCACCGAACGAACGCTCACGGGGACACTCTCTGCTTCCTGGTCATGGGACTTTCTCTACGTCAAAGGTTGGCGGTTGGCAGTCGGCGATTGGCAGCGGTTGACGGTTGGTGGTTGGTGGTCCCTGGGGGCGGTCCTTAAGTGCGGTGCTTAACAAAGCAAATTCAGGCTTCTAAAAGCCCCCCCCCCCCCCTGTGGCAGACACATCGTTGGCACGCAGCGGGTGCCCAGTGAGTGCAGAGCAGGTGCCTCGTGGGCACCAGCGGCCCCGTGATCGCAGCGAAGTTCTATCCGGAGCCCCGGTCCGTCCAGAGGATGCCGTAGACCGCATCCCCCGCACCGCTGTGCATTGGTGTGCGTGCTGCTGGTGCCAGGAACCCAAAAAGCATTTTTTTCGCGTCCTTTTTCAGTGTTGGGGGTAGAGCATCTACATCTACGCGACCCACGTGTGTTGATGTGTACATGTACATATCTGAATTTGGGGGGTTGGGGGGGACTGTGTTCGCTGAGCAGCACCCGCTCGAAAATTCATGGCCGGGATTTTTGGGCCAGGAACAGTCTCAGACCCTCGGGGGACCCTACCATACAGCGCCCCTCTCTCCCCCAAAGGGACTGCATTGCTTGTAAACAAGGCCGGCTCACAGGAGGATTTTCGATCCGCCGCCTTTTGGCACCCACTGGTCATGCCAGGCTCAAGCTCGGCTTTGGGCTACTAAGTGTCGCTGGAGCCCAGGGAGGGGGGGGGGGTCACGTCTGAGAACCAAGGCTTCCCCCCCTCCCCGCGTCCAGCCCACTTGCCGGTACGTATGCGCACACACGTATTCATAAGTGCCCAAACATGCAGAAATTGTCCAAATCACCCAAACCCCCGAAACCCCCAAAAGCATGCGGCGCACATCCCAGGGAACTGAGAAACCACCCTCTTGTCATGCAAAGGTTGTCCATATGCAGCGATGAAGAAATGTCAAGGTGCTTCGTGTGTGGTTGTTCTCCAAAATTCCGTTGTGAGGGTGACCATGAGTCGCTTGCAGCAAATCATGGTCACGTGAAGGGCACAAATTCAAGAATTGACGATGGAAACCATGGAAGAGACAAGGCAAGGGAAACAGAGACATGCATGTGGATGTGCTGGTTGTGGCGGCCGTAAGGCTTGTGCAGGCACCCGCTGGCGGGTTTGGGACATGTCGATGCCACGATGAGCACTGCACCACAAGTGCACACCTCTGTGGAAGGAAGGCTGCGGTGTGCCAGGGGCGCTGACCCTGTGGAGTCATGGGAGGTATGCCGGGGCTGAGAGCCACCGAAGTAATCCACGTGGCCTTGGTTCTGCAGCAGCCAATGACATGGAGAAATTGCACAGTTGTGGGGCACATGACGTGGCATTCGAATGGATGATTACATTTGCGCGTGGCGCACGCATGAGGGGCGCCGCAATCGGTCCGATGCAGATTTCAGAACTGCGACGGCGCAACAAAAATAGGTTGAGTTGGGGATGGGGTGAGAGACCCATGTTGGCACAATGCGGAACACGTGGAGAAGCGTCAACATCTCTTTCATGGAACATTGTTGCCATCAGTGGTGAGCGAACCAAGACCCCAAGTGGACACCACTAGCGGTGAGCAAAGCCACCGTAATGAGGCAAACATGCACGTGGCATTCTTCGACCTGATGCTGCAGTGTGCAGCACCCAGTGGGATCATATCTGATTTTTTCAGCGTGCACATGAGAGACTGCGGCTGGTTGAGTGGTTCCAGCACCCAGCGCCAAGAGCGAAGGTCCCAGGATTGAACCCCAGGCAGGGCACCACCACTCGACCGCCGCCAGGAGTAAAACTGAAGGTGCCCAACACCCCCCCCATCGTGAGCCTACCCTGAGGCTTGAAATTGATGATGGTCAGTCATGGTCCGTCATGGTCAGCGATGGTCAGTCATGATCGTGGCCATTTTTTGGTCGTGGGTGACTGCGTGGGTGTGCGTTTCTGGAATTGTGTGCGTTAGTGAGTGCGCATGCGCGCAGCCTGACTGGCGTGCAGTGCCACATCCTTTTTTTTGGGGGGTAAAGAGCCAATGGGGGCTGGACTCCCTGCAAAAGAACAAGCGGAAACAGTGTATCCACCTGCAGACTGGAAGCGTCAACGGTATTCGGCACTGAGACATTGGGGGAAGTGTCCTTGGCCTTGGGCGCCTTGAAGACCCCCCGGACTTTGGACAAGATCGACTTCTTGTGCCCATCGGGAGGGGACGTGGGCTGAGGCGTTGGAGGATGGACATCCACAGTGGAGGCTGCATGGTTCACTGCAATGGAAAATGAAGCGGTCACTGTATGCTCACTTGCGAGTGCAACAAGAGTTTTAGACTTTTTACGAGACCTTTGTGTCGGACTTGCTGCACAAGCAAGCATACGCAGGCGCGCGCACCCACGCGCATTCACGCAGTCACGCACGCCGCACGCGCGCCTGCAGGCATGAACACGCGTGCGCACATACACACATACACATTCAAACATTCACACAGACATGTTACTGTGACGACCCAGGAGCCGGCAGAAGCCATACGCCGCTCTCAGGACCAATCCAAGAGCTTGGACCACAGGTGCCTATGACTGCACTAAGCTGCGACCCTGCATGTGACCCTCCATGGCAGCCCCCCCCCCCCCCCAAACACACACCCGGCCTTCCTGAGGTAAATTCACCACACCGAGCCTGCTTCCAGTCCAGAATTCCTGGTTGGTGTTGGAGGGTAGGGCCAGACCTACATGGGCTGTGTGGATTTACCGCAGCATTAATTTGGTGTCTCCTGCAGGCGCCCCTTGTTACCTGGCCTATAGGTGCAGCTGGAATTCCCAGAGGACCCATGCCATGGTGAGGTCGGCTTCCAGCTCGGACCGGCTCACTCCGAGGTACACCCATACACATACGCACATACACAACCACAAAATGCAGCCTATCACCACCCGAAACCTCTGATGAACGGTCCCAGTTCAGTGTTATGACCCCAAGAAGGGGGCTGAGAAGGATGGGCCACACATTGCAAGTGCAGAGGGTGTACGTAGGCTTTGGCATTCAGGGCTCGCACAAGCGGTTTAGCCGCATTTTATTCACCATGTTCTTGTTTCTAAGACATAATCTACAGAATGGACGTGGTTGCGATGCATTTGCAAAGCAGCGGAGTCTTCACCTCCAATCGCCATTCTGGTCCTCGGCTGCCCTCGCATGTCCCCCAAATCTCAGGGCTGACCGCACACACTGACACACTGCAACTCCAATTGTAGCAGTGGGATGAGCGTGTAAAGCCCCTTCATCTCCATCTTAGGCCTCATGGGTCATAGAGGCTGGGGGTTCCCATGTGCCATTGGACCCACCATGTCAGCATGATGTAACAAATGGACTATGCAGGTTCCTCCAATTTTGTCCATCTCTGCCTTTCTCCATTATACAGGGCTCTGATGGGGGCTGTAGTCTCTATTCTTCGGGGGGAGGGGGGGGGATCTCCCTGCTACCTCACTGTTCCCCTCCAATACCCCTGCCATTTTACGGCGGTAGCGCCGTAAACGTTTACGGCGGTGGTGCCGTAAACGTTACACTGCTTACACTGGACATGGGCCAATCCGCCTACCATCACCCTTTTGGCAATCCCTACACTTAATGGAAATCTCTGTGGTGTTTACGGCACTTTTCGCACTTGCGCGCCCCACGTTTACGGCGCTACGCGTGCGCACTGTGCACCCCAAAATAATGCTGCAGCATGCGAAACCAGAAAACCTCTCCACATTCCTGGAGCCCTTTCAGAAGCACCTACTACCTTCACCTCTTTGGCCTGCTTTCCACAATTCCACACTCACACACACACACACACAAAAGCACACACAAACACACTGTCTCTCTCTCTCTCTCTCTCTCTCTCTCTCTCTCTCTCTCTCACTCACTCACACACAAACACACACACTCACTCACACACACACACACACACACACACTCACTCACTCAATCATTCACTCACAAACAAACAAACAAACACACACACGTACACACAAACACTCACACTCACACACAAACCCACACACACACTCGCTCAGTCACTCACAAACACACACACACACACACACACAGTTGTGGGAGAAACCACAACAAACCTAGGAACCTAGTGCGGACGCTCAGTGGGATGAGCTGGCACAGCAAGACACGGCGTGCACTGGTCTCCAAACACCTCGTCAAGCGAATGATTCAAAACAAAAACGTCATGATGTCATAATGCTGGACGCCTTTCGAACAAAACAGACACTCAGAAAGTCACACACACACACACACACACACACACACACACACACACACGTCTACCAGCCTCCACTGGTACGACATTGGTACTCTCATAAAGACCCACCAAGTGTTGGCAATTTTGGTGTCAAGATCACCCCGACTCCCAGTCTTCTCCGTGCTGCAAGTGTGCGGTGAGGCTCTTGGCCAAAAGAGGCCGGGGGCTCTTCCACTTGGGCGTACGTGACTGGCGGGCCCTGGCGGACGACTACAGTGCCAGAACAGTGCACTTTTGTGGGAATACCCTCCTGCCGTCCTCGTGCCCCTGAGCCCCTGACCCGTCATCTCCAAATACGTGAGTACTGGCCACGGGGAGAGCCATGAGGCGCGTCCATCCATTGTCTGGTCCGCACAGGGGCCTCCATCACCGGTCCTAAGGAGGGATTGGAGGCAGAGAGGACACACTGCTGCAAACTGCTGTAGGCCCAACCCAAGAATCCCGTGACTCCAGCGCATGCACGTGTTCGACAGCGTCGTTGATGGGGTGGATGTGCGCTTGTACACCAATGTACTCGTTCACAATGTACCCGACACGACCTGCTCTCAGAAGGCTGTGGTAAGGATGCTCCCCACTAGTGGGCATACGTGGCAGTCCCACAAGGCTGCCTGTGTGCTGCAGGTGCGACGGCATGTCTGCCTTATGCAGGAGGCCGCGTATCGGGGATTCCCTGTTTTCTGGTTGCCAGGATCTGGGGATGGGGGTTGTGGTGAGTGGAACACGTTTGATGGGTACGCCATGGCCTCGTCCGACTTCAACTGCAGCACTTACCCATTCAAGGATCTCCGCCACAAAGACTTGACACCCCCTCCCCATCCTCAGCAAATCTCTGAACATACCAACGTTGGCAGCGTCCATCACAAGCCTGTCGTCAGGGATGTACTCGTGGGCACGTGACATCCCACTGAGCTGCTGCCGCTGTGGTGACCCGTGAGGGGAGAGCAGACTGCTTTCAATTGCACTGGGGTCTAAGACCAGAGCACCTGCGACATTTGTGATGATGCGTGGGGGGCGTCGTAGCAGATGTGCCACTTGAGGGGGGGGATGGGCCACTTGAGGGGGGGGGGGGGGGGCAACAACATGCATCGTCTAACACGGCGTAATGTACCGGGTGTGTACCCTGATCAATATTCAACCCCCTCCCCTGCCTCCAAACCCCGAACCTCCTACAAAGCCAGTCCAGCCCCTGGTATTCGAGTGTTCGAATGGATGATATGCCCTTCCGTCTCACATTATGAGACCCCCTGCGTTGGAGGCCTGGATACTGCAGTGCGTTGTTGCTGCCAACCGCTCGTGCGCCATCCCTGGCCAATCCTCATCGGTTAAGCATCAACCACTGTTGGTCAACCATCATCCTTCAACTGTCGTGGGTTAAACGCCAACAGCCGTTGGCTAAGGGCGTCCCCCCCCCCCCCCCCCAAAAAAAATCGGCCCCAAATCGGTGGCCGAATCCGGCCGTCTTTGCCAATTTGTCTTGCCGATTTGTTGGGTTTCTGAATTTCACGGATTCGTTCTGCCGATTTGTTCTGCTGCTTTGTTGGGTTTCGGGATTTTGCCGATTCGTTCTGCTGACTTGTTGGGGATCATGGGAAACATGACTCGGAGGCGTCACTCTAAGATGTGCATCACTTACTTTGGGACACTGGATAATTCTTTTTCTTTCGATATTGGTTGTTCAAATTTGCACCATGAAGTGCTTTTACTGCGCACTAGAAGACACATCTGTGGTCCCCTGGGATTCGTTGTCCCCCGTTGATAAAAATTTTCTGCAGGACAAATACCCTGATACTGGTCAGGGCGCAGTTTGCAACTTGTGTGTTCGCTCTGCACGCCCCAGTTCGTTCTTCAGCCGCCATTCTTCGAAAACCTCATCATCAGCCCCCCAATCAGTGGATTCTGGGCTGCAGGTGTCCTTCAGTACATTGTTCTCCTGACACCTGACTTTGCAGAGCTTGCAGGGCTTGGAGACAACGATTTTGAAGGCTAGCAATGTTTCAATGGGATTTCTGTGTTGGCCGCCAGTGCGATGGGGAACCTTCAGGCGCTCTTTGCGAACTGCTGGACAGCTACAATCTGGCAAGCAAACAACCGGCCGTTGACCCCCCCCCCCCCAAAAAAAAAACCGCCGAAGAAATCCCAACAAATCGGTAAAACAAATCGGCAGACCAATTTTTCGGCAAAAGAGCTTGCCAGTGACCTGAATCTTGGTCCCAGGCCCCAAACACACCTTCCTTTTGGTTGTTGTGCAGTTAGAGTCATGTGGAATCATAAAACGTCTCTCAAATTTCCAAAAAAAAATTTCCTCCCTTGGTCCCTACGTGGTCCCTGAGCAGAGGTATGTCAGTGTCAGTCATTGCTCTAGTGGTATATGCATATGCACTGGGTGACAATACAAATCACGTTGTTTCAATTCCTGGTATGACACTTTTTGTCACCTGTCCTACAGTATTCAATCTGATGAGAAAATTAGTCTTTTATGCGCAAACAAAGCCTCCAAGAAGAAGACAACTGCACACAGGCTTCCCAATACAACATCACCGGCATGTTGGTCACTTAGCCCGTGACCTGACGGGCAGCACAGCACCCCGGTACCCACGCCTCATGGAGAACGGAACAGAGGGGGTAGGCCCTCATCCCCAACGGTTGCAGGCTCTCAACAAAAAAAAAATCCCCCCACTGACTTCGCTGCACACAAGTGACACTGCCCCTGGGTCACACACCCCCTGACCCAATGGCTTGCCTTTCTGAACCCGCCAAGAAATGTGCTTCCCCCAAGCCCTGAGTTGGGGTGAAATGACCCACAACTCCACCCAAAATGCCCCAAAGGGACGGGGGGGGGGGGGGGCGACACAAAACCGGTTCCGAGCACTATCATGGGTCAGCCTGTCACCAACACCCGTTGGTGGCTATGACGGGGCAATGGATGCCGGCCGGCAATCCCTGTGCCTAGCCACCCCCACCCCCCCTTCTCCCCCTCGTGGCCCCACTGCGGGCTACACACGGGGGGTAGCTGCAAGTAACTCCCCGCAGTCGTAGCGGAGGTTAACCCCCAGGAGCGCACAGTGACAGTCAGTCTGCGGGTCTGTAAGCTCAGTTTGGTCGAATTTCAACCCATTGCATTGTACCCGACGGTGACCACTGTCTTGGCTCTCCAGCCCCGGACTCTCCAGAGCAATGGTGGGACCGAGGAAAACCGGAAACCAGGAAACCTGCGGACACGGGGAAAACCAGGCTTGTGGTGAGGGGGACAACCTGATTGGCAGACTATCTAACCATTCACCTCCAAGTAATGGAAATGGACATAGTGTTGGGGGGGTCCATGACCTTGTCAAATTCCAGAAGTTAAGCCTCAGTCGGTGTACTTAGAAGTGGGATGCAATGCAGAATTCCCAACACACGTACTACCCCGACTCTCCGGATGGAAACCTGGAAAAACGGATACTCCCCAGACACTCCCCCAAAACTGGCGATGCTTCCGGATTCGAACACAGCCTTTGACCCACTCGGCGTGTCACCCAGTCGGACTGGCTGGATTCGAACCCAGTGCACCCATTGGGGGTGGTATCGGAGCAACAGACACTGGTGTGGTCATCCTCGGGCTGAGGGTAACTGCAAGTTACCTCAAGTTGCGCAGGGCAATTCGCAGCAGGACACAGTCCAATTCATTGCGTCAGTCGGTTGGTCAGTTTGGTGTAGTGCAATGGCCTGGGCACCGCCGCACCAATGATGTTGCAGTCGCCAATGGTGAGGGACGCCAATGGGGGGCACGACTGAGCAGTGGCTTGTGCACTGCCTTCGCCACCGTTGCTGCTGCTGCAGTCGCCAGTGAGGGATGGCAAAGAGGCACAATGTTCGCCAACGGCTTGGACACCTCCATCACCAGCGGTGTTCTTGCCCCCGATGGTGCGGGATGCCAGAGGAGGTATCATGTTTAGCAGGGGCTTGGGCACTGCCTTCACCAATGCCGTCGTGGTCGCCAATGATGAGGGATGACCATGCCATGCAATGTTCAGCGATGCTTGGGAGGTGTGTATCAGCTTCACCCCTTTGTATCATCCTAGTCCACACTTCAGGCACTCTAACCCTCATTCACCATCCCCAACCAGCCCACTGCACTGGGCCTCACCAATGCTCCACAACCCCCGAACACATGCCTTCAATAAAGAGTCTGGGGAAGGGGGAGGAGGGGGGGAGGGGCCCAAGCGGACGGCGTCAGAAATGTTGACATGACGACAGCAAGTTTGCCAATTTCCTGAAGCCACGTGGTGCAGTCCCATACCTTCCAGCCCTGTGCCTACACGGCGGAACTGCTGCAGGGAGCCCGGGTGTGCGGGCGTAGCGGCCACGGTACTTGGCCGGGACCACTGCGTGCCCCCAGACTGGGGGGAGATTGCGCGACCATCTGAGACATGCCAACAACACAGGTCCATCTGGTGTCTCCTGGGCAGCCAACACAACGATGCACCACACTGTCGGACGTCCTGCATACCCTCCGGAGCAGGCAGGATGGTGACCACCCGCCGTATGCAGCTGCACCCCTCAGCAGGAAGCCACAGCCCAGTGCTCCCATCAATCACCTTTCGGATCACCGCCACCCCGGCAGCGGGTGGTGGTCCCATCAACATTGCCCCTCTGCGTGTGCACGCACTGTCCACAACACCCTGTAGAAACCCTCGCCTTCCTGATCAAAATCCTGCCCCCTGGGGCCCTTGTCCAAAACCCCTTGCCCAAACACCGCCCCCATGAGGGCGAGAGCTCACTTGCCCTGCAGCCGCCCGTCAGCAGCAGTGATCTCTTCAACATTTCTCTGCGGTGGCCATGCACTGCAGGACCCCTTGGGGGTCTCCTGAGCAGTCACTCCCTCGGCAGTGGCCCGCGGGGCAGTGCATCAACCCCACCCCCAGCCTCCCTGCAGCATCCTCTCCTGAACCAGACCGGCCCCTCGGCGGCGAGTGCTGCTTTGTGACCCAGCAGTACGTATGCCCCTGCCGCAACGCTGGAGACCGACGAGGCCAAGCACTCGTACTGCAGGACATACATCCCCCTCAAAAACCAAAACAGCATTGCCAGCATCGCCAGGCTGATGAGGGACGTGGCATTCGGGCAGTTCTGACCCAATACACACTCCACAAGGGGCACGTGCATAGTTCTAGAGTGGGAACGAAATGGAACTGGGCCTGTGCGACATCAACATGTTCACCAGCAACAGCATCAGCACCGGGAACAGCACCAAGAACAGCACCGGTACCCGCATGAGCACCAGCAACAGCAGCACCAGCAGCACCTCTACATGTGCATCCGAGGCCTGCAGGCGGGCACGCAATAGCGGGGACGACAAGGGGTAGGAGGGCGCAGCATGAAGAGCCTCAGAGCAGAGCCACGAAGATCACACAAGAGCCTTGCAACACAACGCCTCATACCCATAACCACAGCCTCTGGAATCCAATCGCGACGGTCACGGGGATGCGACATGAATTGCACATCGCCATGAGCGCCCCTGTGGACCCGGGGCCCAGGGGGCCCACTGGGAGACAGCATCCCAAACGGCGCGCGGCGGGCCGGGGACATCATTTGGGCAGTCATGGGATCGTCGTACCGCACACGCGACATCATCTGCACGGAGCCACTTTGCGTCGAGGCTGGTGTGCCTGAGGATGGCGCGTGGACACGGGCTGCACGCGCCGACATCTTTGACACACCCACCGCCCTACTCTTTCCCAACCGCGTCGCCTTCCCCTCTCCCCTAGCAATCATCAGAGAAGGAAACCTTCTGAGCCCCCGCTCTGGACCGCCCCCCCGCCCCACAAAAGAGGCTGTTGTGACAGAGGCCCAAACCATCCTGGGAGGTGTTTGGGGGGGGCGGGGGTTGGCACAAGGCCTCGGTATCAGATCAGGGGCGGGGAGGTACACCCCAATTAAGGTGAGCTCAGCGAAGGTGTACGTGGAACTTCTAGTAGACGTACCCTGACACAGCCAACTCCCAAGAGCTACCGCATTGCGTGGGGGGCGGGGGAGGCAGGGTGCCTCAACATATGCACGATTCAAAATGAGCTGCACAACGCACTGATCCTGTTGAGGTATGTCACGGGGGAAGAGTTTTGTTAGAGTTGTTCTTCGAGCCGTTTTGGGGCGCGTTGTCAAGCCACCACCGCGTTGAGGACCACCCGTTGCACAGAGGCCCCGGCACCGTTCCCGCACCCTGCCTCGCTTGAAAATGGTGCATGTGATTGTCCCGGGTGTATAAGACGGCCTCCCCTTACGGGCCAAACCGCGTCGTCCCGGTGGTAGAAGGGTCCTCTGCCGGCCTGGGGCTGTGCGGATGGGGACGTGGGCATTGGGTTGTGCACTAGGGGGTACACACAAACACAGCCCTGGGACACGCCTCCACAACACACACCCAAGTGCGTCACACCGGGACATCCAACCGGCACACCTCCTCCACAGTCAATGGAGCATCAACCGCCCCCCTCCCCCCCCCACTCACCCGAGCAGGGCCTGCTGGCGTTGCCTTGTTGTCTGGTGCCCCTCTCCCTCGTGCCCCTTGCCCTCCCACACACACGGCGCAGCTGTCTGGACACCCTCCCCCCATGTGCTCCGCGTACCTGACGGTCTTGTGGACGGACTATTGCGCAGTCTTGAGATCCACTGCCCGAACCGAGACCGAGACTGCGGCCTGCTCTCGATCGATTGGCCGGCACGCGTCCCTGCGAGACAGCGCGGGACACTCGGCTCGTGGCGGTGCGTCAGAAGGGGCTCTGGAGGCCCCTTCCCCCCCTGAACCCCCGGCCCCTTCAATCGGACTCGGCCCCGGCGTCAGGCTGCGCGCTGTGCCCCCCAAAGGCCCTGTCCTCTGGTCACCGCCTGCGACCCCCCGCACAACAACGCGGTTGGGGCCCAGCCCCCGCGGTGGGGGCAGGGGGTGTCCAATTCCCCAGGGGGATCCGCGTCACGGGCCTCTGTGTGCACGACTGAGGCGGCCGAAAGAGAGAGAAGTAGGGGGGGGGGGGCTTCCTCTTAGTCTGTTGCACACGAGTCTGGGGCCCCACCCCCTTCCCCTTTCCCAGTGCGCGGGGGGGAGGGGGGTGTGCAGACCTGTGCTATACCCCACGGGGGGCGTTGGTCTGGGAGGGACGTGCCTCTTGGGCACATCGGCGATCTCCGACGAGACATGCCTGTGCCCCCGCAGTACCCCATGTCCCCCCGACTGAACACGCCTGTGCCTTCCTGGCACACCGCCCGTCCCAGACTCACCCACATCACGAACATATCCCCTCAGAACAGTGCGTGTACTGCGTTCAACAAATGTGTGCAGGGCCTGCGTCTCTCGGATCTGGGGTGTCGGCGCCACTTTGGATGGCCCGGCCCCTGCGCATTTGGAAAGGAGGGGCCTCATCGGACCGGCCTCGAGGGGAAGGTCCAAAAAGGCGGGTTTCGCCGTCCAGGACCACCGTCTTCCAGCGCCCGTCATCAGCGCGAGGGGGAAGGAGGGCGCGGACCGTAACAGCACCCTGGCAGTCGGTCAGCTGGTCATCAACACCGGTCATCGCATCCGAGGGCATCGCATTGTAAAACTGACAGCAGCTCGTGGGTGCAGGACGGCAGCGGGTGCATACTCAACGAAACTTGGGAATTAGCTGCCCGGCGGTTGGCAGGGTAACCGCCGACAGTTCAGGGCCATCCTTGTGCCAAAACGAACAACGACAAATCCCAGACAGCAACCTTTGCTTTTTCCGTGCCCTTGTGCCCATTTCCTTTTCGGGTGGGCCTCGTCTTGTTTTGTGGGTGCGGGTTGGCCTGTGGTACCGCGGCCTGCATTCGCAGTGCATTGCCCCCATGACGGGCACCCCACAGGCCTTATCTGTCCTCAGACCAAGGCCGCGAGGTTCGGGGGGTCCCCGCCATCCCCATGGGGGCCGTAGATGCGGCCTTTGACAAAATCCTCCCAAACAAACAGAAAGCAGTGGCCTTCAGAGGCACAGGTACACCGTGGCTCAGAAGGCAAACCCATACCCCACTGCCTTTGTGCGGGGCGGTCTTGAACAGCAAAAAAAAAACAGACAAAAAAGCAACGTCGGATCCGTGACACTGGGCCTGGCGGTTGTAAGACAACCGACAGCCCCCATTCTGATGGAGTGAGGGGGGGCAAAGGAAGGGCCAATTATGCCACGAACCGCAGAAGACACAGAGGGAAGGGCAGTCTTGAACATGAATCTGGTTTTCATAATGACCCGCCCTGTCCCTCTCGTTTCTCAATAGGCGAGACTGGCCCGCCCTGTGTGGGTTCCCCCACACATGGCTCTCGCGAGAGTACCGCACAACAAAAAAAAAACGACAACAGAAGAGGCACGTAAGGGGCCCCATGCCCTACCCACCCCTGTCAAAATGGTTCCACCAGCGATCTTTTGACCTTCCTGTCCAATACTCTACCCCCGGACCAGGAGAATACCAAGAGGAGGGGCAATTGCAGAGGATACTCAGGCTGCTGGCAGGACAATGAAAGACAGTGATGGGGGGTGGGGGGCGCATAATAAACAGCAACGTCTTCTTGGATACACTTTGGACAGGGTCTCGCCACTTGCATTGGTACTATGAAACATTGCCTGAGTCCAGACCCGCATCGGGAGTGCAGTTATGTGGGTGGGTGTGGGATGTGTACCCCGATGGCCCACGAATGCAACAGACGGTCTGCTCCCCCGCCAGCGCTGGCCGTCCTTTCCAGAGCGTGAAATTTGGAGGGTGCTCCCCGCAGCATCGAATGCGGGAACTGTAGCACAGGGCGGGGGCACATGGCAGGCCATAGGGCGGTCTTTAAGGGGGCGATCTGCAACAGAACGGGGACACAAATCGGGACCCTAAAGACCGCCCTGCCCTTGCGCCACCTGCAGAGCCTCATTGGGACTCCTCTGCTTCCACCCGTTTTTCACGTGATCCCCATCTCACGCCAATGAACACCGTTTCCGACTCGCAGCACCTCCGCTACCGCCCCGAAGCGCCACGCGCACGCCCCACGCGCCTCGCGGTGCACAAAGCAGCCCGGTCCCCACGTCTGACCCCCCCTCCCCGCTCCCCCAATGGGCCCTTGGACGTCCTGAAGACGAGAGGCTCGGGACGGGGGCAGCACGGACAGCAGACCTCTGACGGAGGTCCGTCGGAATCGCATCGGGGACTGATCGCAGACCCGTGCCATTGTCATGTCGCCGGGCTGCTCCAGCGATGCCGCCGCACCTGTGCGTCGGTGATGCGGCAAGAGAACGGAACGGGACACACCCGGCACACAGCCGCGCGCTGTGCACGGGGAAGGGGGGGCCTTTCATGGCAGAGCGGCACGTGGAGAGTCTGAGGATGGGGGGGTTGCCCCCAAACGCCGGTTGGGTGGCGTACAGCACCACCGGTGTTTGGCCCTTGTGCACGGGATCCCCACAGATTCGGCAACCTGGTGGTGGGATGTGCATGGGGCGTGCCAGATAGGGCAAAACGGAGGGATGTTTACACAAGTCTTTGTCTTTGGGGGCATTTTCTGATAGGTAAAAACCAACCCATTCCGGGTAAACTTGCCGTAAAAGTAGCGTGCGGTGCACGCATGACGCTACTCCCCCTAGTGCATGTTGTTTCAGTGCGCAAAAACACAAAAAGGAACCGTACGCAGATGCATGGAAAAATGTGTAGATGCTTCGGCCATTTTGGAGCTTTTACTGTCCATACGCTCAATCTTTGGTTCCTTGAGGGGAACCCCAAAGGCGGTCCACACTCCAAACTATGTACAAGTAAGTTCCGCAAAACCCACAGTTCTGGGGCTGCAGGCATGTGCATTGCCAGGTGAGTGCAGGGGCACAGCAAAACCAGGGCAAAACCCAGAAGCATCCTACAATGACGGCTATGATCTGATCAGAATGTTGGAGGGAAATGGGTGAACAGGACGCAGTGACCTCAGGAAGTGAGCGCCTGGAGACGGACGCGACTCGCCACCCCAAGTCCCATGGCCAAAAAACAAAATTGAAGGCCCGAGGGCCGCTGGCCGACGGATACGAGCCCACACGAGGGGATCGCTCGCCCCGCAGTAGGACCTCTGTGTTTTTGCCCCTCCAACTGCTGATGTTGCGGTGCAGTGGGCGGCTTCAAAGGAGGTGGACGTCTGTGACTGCGGAGGGCCCATGGGAAATGCTGAAGCCTCTGGTTGGCAACCTCCGTGTCTCCTCTGCCTCAACCCAGACCCACATGCTGCGCGGGGACTGCATTGCTGACCAGCCATCCGTCTCCCTTTGAACTCTTCACCCTCTCGGTCTCTCTCCCGTTTTCGTGCATAATGTCACAGATTCCGTCAACGCCGCCCAGAAGGTCGCCGAGGCCGCAGTCTAGATGCTCTAGCCGAGGTGCCCTGTACCAAATTCAATTCTTCAGAAATCTGGGGCCCCAATTGGAAATGATGTTCCATGAGATTGGAATAGAGCAAGAGGAGGAGGACCAGGAGCAGGGGCAGGAGGAGGACAACAACGCTGACGACAAGAAGAGGAGGAGGAGCAGCAGCAGCAGTCGGAGGAGGAAAGGGGGGGGGGCTGGGGTAACAGCAGGAGGAGGAGGAGCAGAGCAGGAGGAAGAGGAGAAACAGGATATGCACGCCGGATCCCCCTTCCGAGGAGGGAGGCGGGGTCTCGCCAATCCACCTTGAGCCCGTGCGAATCCTCTGTGGGCAGGAGGATTGACATACCGCTCACAGGCAGGCCGGTGGAGGGGGGGCTCATCATGAGCGCGGGGTTAGGGCGACCAAAGCGGGGCCTGGACATCCACTGCGGCGAATCGGACCGTGATCGGCGGTGGCGGGATCTCCTCCCTGAACAGAGCGGAGGCACGTGTGTACCACCATCGGTACGCCTGAGCGCCCGAGGCAAACGGTCGCGCGGACACCCCAGGCCTGTGACGACTGTGCCACAACAACGGAATGTGGCGGGGGGAGGGGGTCCCACGGCACCGGCGCCCACCCGCGTGCCCTTCTGAGGCATTAAAGGCCATCCCATGGCCCTCTGCGCATGAACGGGCCCACATGCGTTGATCGAGAAGCGGGTCCAGATCCACGGGGTTTGCCCCTCCGGACCTGTGGCCCATCCCCAGCCCTGATCCGCCCCCCTCCCTGAGGGCCACCGCTGTAGGGCCCAGGGAAGGCCTGAGGGATCACTTGGTACGAGCCCCCACGGGTCCACCCTCCCCCAGCCACGCCCCCGCCCCCAACGTGCAATTCCGGGCTCATGGGGGTCATTCCAATGCCAGTCGTCGGGCAAGGGCTTGCAAAAGTAGGTCCAGAAGTGCCGTGACCATGACCATCAATCGAGACCAGGGCCTCTGACTCGTGGCTGGGGGTTCCAGGTCCTACCTCAGGTGACCCAGCCCAACCCCCGTGTGGACCTGATGCCTGAAAGATCACGGCTTCGGGGGAGGGACGTGCTACTCCATGGGGGAAGGGGTGAAATCAGAGACCAACGGGTGCTCGGACTTTCACTTTTGGGGGGGGGTCGATAGAGCCCCTTGGCGGACCCCCACCCACAAAAAAAAAAGCTCAATTGTCAGGACCCCCGAAAACCAACCCAGGAACACCCCAGGTTTCAATGAAGGGGATGGGGCTGTCCCACGGGCCAAGCACGTGGGGGGGGGGGGGATGCCATCCTGGCTGAGGAGTGAGTATGCCGGTCACAGCAAAATAGATGACTTCCTCCACAAAACATGCACAAGTGTGTTACACCAGGAGTACCAACTGGATTAGTTTTCCACCCTCGTGGGTTGCCCCCCCCCCCCCCCTCCCCGGATCAATCCCACAGTGGCGGCCCAGGACCATGGGCCAGCGCTTCGTGCCCGCGTGTCCTTATCAAGCAGGTGTGGGGAGGGCAACTGGGCCACATCAACCCAATCCTCCCACACCAAGCCACTTGGTGGACGCCCCCTCCACCATAATCTGCATAAAAACAAAACACGCGCAAAAAAAGAAAAGGAAAAAAACCAAAGAAACCCCGATTGAACCCCCCCCCTTCCAAATCGAAAACTGACATTAGTGCCCGCAGGGAGGCAAAATGCTCGGTGCCAGCCCCCAAAAATCATGATGCCAGCAAGCCAGGCAGTTCCAATCGGGGCATCATCATGGTGGTCATGAGCAGGCTCTCCACCTCTCGCAATTTTTGGAGCTTCCCCCTTCACCTCCAAGCCAATGGGTGGACAACCAACCCCTCCATCCAGGCGTGGAGGATTGCATCCTCAAAAGGTGAACGAGTACAAGTACGTACACCCAGAAGTACCAACTGGCTGACTCACTCAGCCTTTGTGCCCCCCAGCCCCCTTGCCCCTGCCCCTGCCCCTGCCCTGCTGCTGGGGCCCGGAGCACCGGGCACACACAACCCCTCCCACCCGCCAACAGGGGGACCGCAGCCCGCTGGAGAAGAACAAAGGTGTGCAACTGTGCCCTGACCCTGTGCCTTGAACCCCCCACAGACCCCCCTGGCATGCGCTAAATACCCACAGGCACAGGGGTATCTCCCTCTCACCAACGCCTTGGTGGGGTTTGGGGACTGTCAGCAGTCTGGGCAGCTGTGAGACCAGACAACTGGAGGTCGGGACAGGTAAGGGCGCGCAGGCTGTGGGACCCGCCTTTGGCACAAGCTGAGACCCAACCCAACCCAACCCAACTCCCGCTGCCTTCCTGTGAGTGCTCATGCCCTCCTCGTGTCTCAACTCAGGCTGCCACAGTGGAAGGAGCGGCTTTTGCGACTTCAAAGCCCTGCCCTCGGTAACTACAAGGGTCCAGTGCACCCCTTCGACGTTGCAAAAGGAGTCCTGGACCTGCCTTTGAACAGGAGTCCTGGACAGGGGGGTAGTGGGAGTCGCAGGTGGATTCCTTGGATTCCTTGGCACTCGTGGCAATCATGCGTGTGCGTGCGTGTGACGCCCAATCATCCTCAAACTGCGAGGTTCAAAACCTCAGCCTGCTGCTCAGCGACCGAACCATGCGTTCTGATGTTCTTGCGCCCTGTCGTCGGGCTTCAGGTAACTGGGTTGAGGGTGTGCGCGCGTGTGTGTGTGTGTGTGTGTGTGTGTGTGTGTGTGTGTGTGTGTGTGTGTGTGTGTGTGTGTGTGTGTGTGTGTGCAATGCCCGCAGAAGAGGTAGGGGGTGAGGGCAGGGGAATCGTCCTATACCTTGCAGAATATAGTGGTCCGCGACCATTGTGTCCTGCAAATCGTCAGGTACAATAGAGAACCAGTTGGCTTCGGAGTGTGACCGTGGCGAGTGGGAACGCGGGCGCCGGGCTTCGTAACTATGGGGCCCTGAGATTGAAATTACGCGGCACGACAGCCAAGAATCAGCGGTGTGTTGGGACTGCTCCAAACAGCGTTGACACAGAGACACTAGAAACGATTTCCGAAAGGAAGACTGCCCCAGGGGGTGGGGGAATAGTGCACAGGGCATAAGGGGACCGGCAACTTGTACAGGCACCATTCTCAAGTCAGTACAGACATGTCCGGCGGGGAGATACGCAGCTGTGGACAGACCCTCCAAGGGACTGACCAGTGTTCAGCAGAGCCGTCCAACAGGAGCCTCAGGACTTCACTCGGAGGCATGCAACTGTGGCACATTGTTCTTCGCGTCTGGGGCCATCCAGAGGGTGCGTCCACGCATTGTAAGGGGGACCCCAGCCCCTCACGCCCCGAACAAAGCATGGCTGCCAGCCATCACTCAGCTGGGGGAGAATGAGAGGAAACGAGGCGACGGACACCTAACGGCAAAGTTTGCTTTCTTGGCTGACTCAAATTGTATGCCTTGAGTACTCAAGAGCATGTCGTGGAAACGGGCGTCCCACACGTCTGATACACTGGGTCCCTTTGGGAAACCCGGGGCCCAAAGGCAACGACCCATGGGGCATGCGCATAATACTCAGACGCTCTCTACTGGAGACCTCTGCTGCAGCAAAGTGCTCCGCGCACCAGCCCATGGGACAGCTGGGAAGGTGCATGGCTGGAGTCCAAAGGGGGGAAGGGGGGCAGGACAGCGGGACAAAGACCATACAAAAATACCTCGAGGGCCACACTGATCCATCCACACGGCCTCGGGCACGTCATTCCGAGTCGGGGACATGAAATGGACGGGCAGATGCGAGTACCGGTTCTGCACGGGTCTGCGGGACCTCCGTCCTGCAAGAGAGGCCACACATGAGCCGCCTCCCCTGGTATCCCTTGTACACCACCCCAGCCTTTGGACTGACTGTCCCGGTCTCCCTCGAGATTCAAACGCGAGGCACATTGGGACGGGGTCGAGGGACAGGACTTCAAGGACTTCAACCGCCACAGAGCCACTGGATTCCGTCCAGAACGAAGAAATGACTGGAGGACAGGAGGTACCAGAGTACACACAGCGACAGAGATATGTGGTGATGCAGCTGGAGGCTTTACATTCAGGCATTCCCAGACCGCGACGTCTGCACCGGTGCGTGGGGGTGTCTGGCATGACACTTGGATGGATTGCTGCCTGAAGCTGGCTATTGGCCGCTCGCCACTTCCCCTTGCCCTTTCCTTGAACCCTTTCCTTTCGTAGGTGGCGGTGCCCATCAGCCTCTCACCACCGAATGCCCTTCCTCTCCCTGCCTGGCCTATCCTTACCGCCCTACACACGCGGGGGGCCATAGAGATGGTGTCACTTTGCCGCTTGATGTGTCTCGTTGACCGCACTTGGTCAGGGCTGTTACGGCGTGCTTCCTCCGTGCCAGGTACCTTGTGGCAGGGGGTTGGGGATAGGAGTTCAGGCTCTCCTCATCGCTGGCCCCAACACCTGTCCCCCCCAAACGCAGACAAAGAGAGGCATCACACACAGTACCCTGCATCATGGACCCATCCATCATCATGGCCTCTGCAACGTAATCACCGCGCGGACGGGACATCCAGACCACATCCCCGGGCCCATGCCATCTGCTGTCTGCACAGAGTGATCACAGAGTGACGATGCATCGATGCATTGCAGAGCAAAGGCATGCAGTTGGGGGGCCAGGGGGGGTTCCATAGGGGCCGGTTGAGTACCATGGAGCACAGCCGGTGTCCCTCCAGAGAGAACAACAACAGAACACAACACAACAGGATGGTGCGACACACCACACCACATAATACAGCGCAACAAGACACAACACAACACAACACAACACAACACAACACAACACAACACAACACAACACAACACAACACAACACAACACAACACAACACAACATAACACAACATAACACAACACAACACGACTCACACCACATCACACCACACCACACCACACCACACCGGGTATTTGGTAAATCTTAGCACTAGACGACCTAAAATTTAGTAAAATGTGGTCAAACATAGTAGAAACGAGGTAGAACTTAGCAAAAATTTTCAAAAAAAAATTACTAAGTAAAAATAGAACAAAATTAAATTTTACTATACCGTCCCCCCATTTTTACTCAGGTCTTGACACTTCGATGGTAGGTGGTACTTTTGTTTAAGGGCGCATAGCCCCCGGATCGATCCCGAGGCACTAGTGTTACTTGTGCCCTAGCCGGGCCTAACCATCATGCACACCAATTCGTTGGCACTCGGCTAATATGATTGGGCACTAGAAACAAAATCAGGCTCAAGAAAATAATCCTGACAAGGCCATGGCGAACATCCTGACAAGGCCATGGCGAACATCAGTGTTGTGGTACTGGGAACAAAGCCGGGTGTGATAAAAAAAGAGAACCCAGCAGGGCCACAACCAACATTAGTGCCAACTACTTACAAGTAGCTACAAGAGACACGCTTGAAGATCAAGTTGGCCTTTGTATGTATATACCCCGGTTTGCTTGCCTCTGTGGGATTCATTGTGCACATCCCGAAGATTGTTTTTTTTTTTTGCAATTCCTCTTGCAACTTGGTGCAAAATTCTTGGTCATTTCTCAGTTGACCATCGGCATTTTAGCGGGCACCGCATGCCACTTGCGACACATCCACACACACCGGGATGGGTGTGATCATCAACAGCAACAACGGCAACAAAGCAACAACAGCAACAGCAAGGTTGGCCGCCGAAGATTGGAGCAATCCTCCTCATATCTATGACTGACACAAGATAGAGGCATAGAAGGTACAATGAAGAGCGTACACTCGTAGAACACTATGTGAGGTGTGCCATCACAAAAAAAGCATGTGCTAGCATGGTGCAAATATTTGGGTGCGGTTTACATCCGAGCTACCTCCCAATGCATAGTTGGGGTCCGGGGGGGGGGGGGGGGGCAACTTGGGACAATTGCAGTGCAAAACAGCGTGTGCCATTTCACACAGCAACCACAATCGATCCTGTGGCACTTGCAATGTGCCATTGACAACGCGTCGAGACGGGGTACAATGCAATGTCAAGAGACATGCCGGATGGCAACTAACAGCATCATCTTGCTAGATGAAGGTGGAATGCAGGGGTGCAATTGCAATTGCAATGGTGCCGAAACCATCCAAAACTTGTGCCCACTTCTTCTGCTGCTATGGGTGAATGTCTTCTCGCTCGGCAATCAAATCCACAACAACCAACTCCTCTAGGTTTGCCCGAACAACCTATGGCCGATCACGCAGAGGGTCAAACTTAAGGCAGAGGTATTCGTGAGTTGGGGCAATCAACAACAAGCGGAGCACCCAATGGAATTTGTTTTAAAAAAATTTGTTGTCTGAGGTTTACCTTGTTTCTACTAAGTTTTTACCAAATTTCACTAAATGTTCCCTCATGTGGTACTAAGTTGTACCAAATACCCATGCTCGTGGCCCTGCGTAGGTGCTCAACCACATGTGTAGGCGCTGCCAGGCTGGTCGCCACTCATGGATTTGCACCGGGCACTCTCACATGTGGTCCGGCCGTTTCTTGGCCGTTGTTGCACAGTAAGCACTACGTGCACAGTTGCACGTTGAGATGTTCGGAGTGCCCTGCCAGCAATGTCATGGTGGGGACATTACGCATCCGATGGGCCACCAAGTGCTGCTATTGTCACTAGCGAACTAGTCCAAACGCACGCTGAGGCCCGGCCTATAGTTTGGTCCCCAACGGTGCGCATAGTGTAAGCACCAGGGTAGCTCTCAAGAGGGGGAGGCCATGACCCTATTGCTCTACGCCCGGTAGCTGGCACCGTAGGAAGGCGTGGACTGGGTGGTACATGGGGGGGCGACTACAACCGGTCCTGGTGCAACACTCCCCCCAGCTATCTGTCAAAACTTTGGGGGGGGTCGGCTGGAGGGTCTGGGGGGGGGGGCTCCCAAGGTTGGGGGGCCTACACGCAACCCACTACTACCACATGCATACCTGCAGGGGGGATGTGTGTCTCGGGCGGGTTTGGGGAAGCTGCTGGTGGCTTTTGTGAAGCAGGGGCTGCAGATGGGCAGGTGTGTCCACGGTGGTTGTGGTGATCTTTCACTTTGTAACAAACAACATGTGTTGAGCGCCTCGTCTTGCTAATTTGGCGCTCAAAACATGGATGGTTTGACGAAAGGGAAGCATGCACAAAAAAAAATTCGGCGCCGTTGGCGCCATGGCCCCAACACCACTATCTCTCAAAACCTGGGGGGGGGGGGGGCAGGGGTGTTGCATGCAAGGACCGGGCCCGGCCTCCCCCCCCCCCGTGGGGTGGTACCAGATTCTGAGCCAACCAAAGGCACCCTACGCACTCACCACGAAAGCAGGCATTGTGGAGACCGCTACACCACCTATATGCGCGGACTATGGGGACTGAGTGCCTACCCCGAGGGCCGCAATCAAAATCGTGGTCACACCCTCACATTGGATCACCGCCATCAATGTGCGGGTCGGCGCAGCAACTAGAGAGGAGCCGCAGGCAGATCTCACCTGGATGTTGCGCCGCCCCTATGCCTTCTTGCCTTTGGTGACGTTCTAGGACTACTGCCAACTGGCCTCCGCAACACAACACAACTCAACTCAACTCGACAGAGCAAAGCAAAGTTGAACACAAAGCAGTATCCTGCTATGCAAAATTACAAACAGTTCGAGGTAGAAATCGAAGCCGGTATCCTCGATTTGCCAAGTTTGCACGGAAAACAATTGAATGAGCCCTACATCCGCAATTATGATGTTATAATGTGACGTATCGTTCAAGCTGAGCATGTTGAGCATACACCGGTACAGTGAAACTCAATTATTACCCGCTATTGTGGACATAGAAAAAAAATCCTGAGCCATAGCGCCACAATTCTTGGACCACCTGTCTGTCAAAACCCAGGAAGGGGGTCGCATACAAGGACCCCCCTCGCCCCCATTGGTGTCTATTGGGAATGTGGGAAGGTTTGTTGAAACTCATGTTTGGCTGGGGCTTTTGGACGCAGACACACTTTTTGGTTTTGGGATACACACAGGATACACACTCTGGAACCTTGAGAGATACATGAAAACCATGAAAAAAAAGGAATGAGATCTTGGCCATCCCCCACAGGATACATGCTGTGTTAATATGCACCCTGTCCCTTTGCAGCGGCAGCTGTAAAATGCGGCTTCAAAGATAATTGCTTCAACATGTCTGGGGAAGAGCTGCAAGGGACCAAAGGACTGGGGAAGTGAGCACGTAGGACTACAAATATTGGGATACACACTTCTGGAGCTTGGGATACAGCTGGATACAGTGGTTGCAATTTTTGGGATACACTCTGTCTCCACCACTGGTCCAGGGATGGCTACACGGGCACAACCACCTGGTCCATCCGGGTACCGCGACCCGGAGGGGCTGAAAACACTAAGCACCGCCATCCCCTTGAACACCCTTGGACACCCTTGAACATCCTGCTGCTTATTGTCCCTGAGGGGGTCAGCCACCTCACCATGCCACTCACTCACCCAGGGGCACGTGGGCCCTCAACCCGCCTGACCCCCCCCCCCCCCACGCACGCTGGGGATGCCAAACGCACAGCCGTGCGAAGGACGCAGGCGCAGACCCCATCCCAGCACCACACCTGGTTTCGTGGCGGGATCCATCCACACGGTCTCGGGCGCGTCCCCCCGCGGCACCGACATCCAATTTACGGGCGAACGCACCCCCGACCACTGCGTTGATTCTGCGGAGCGCAAAGGGCGCTGGGAGCGGGCCATAAAGGTCACATGAATGACTTTGAATGGCCAGGGGCGTAGGCATGGGACAGACAACTCAGGCCACCCGACCATTCAGAGGAGGGATGTGTGTCAGGGGCCCCGCATCATTACTCCGAGGCGCAGTGTTGTGCAGGGGGCATGCCCCTGTGTGCGTGCGTGCGTGCGTGCGTGCGTGTGTGTGTGTGCGCGCGCGCGTGTGTGTGTGTGTGTGTGCGCGCGCGCGCGTGTGTGTGTGTGTGTGCGTGCGTGCGTGTGTGTGTGTGTTGTGTGCCGACGAGTGGCGTCGGGAACCCTCGATTCCTCGTACACTCCATCGGGCCAACCCTTGAGCAAAGGTCTGCATCAGACACGGGTCCTGCGGTTCTCAACCGGAGTTTGTGGAACATCGCCATCAGCGCTGCACCACTGCACACAGCGCAGTGGAGGACCGTGCTGCCTTGGCGATCCACACCAAACCCGCACCGTTATTCTCCCGCCGGGATGCCGCAGCATAGCACGAGCGCCGACACACCTCGTGAGGCCGCAACTGTGGGCATGCCGTCGTTGTATACCTCGGGATGCTCTGTACATAACACGTGCCACAAGTACACGACAGGCCACAGGTGTGGGGTGGGGTGTCTGCCACATGCTCCAGGACGCACGCGCCCACGCACCCACGCGCGCACCCACGCACCCACCAACCCATCCACGTGCCCTTGCGCCCCCCCCCCCCCCCGAAAACGCATGCGCCACACACACACACACACCCAATGGGGACTTCAAAACCAAAACAAAACAAAACAAAACAAGAGCACAAGAAAAGCGGATGGAGAGAAAGGAGCTGCAGGGCAGTCCTAGACGTCTTTGGTTCGAACAAAAAAAATACCGGAAAGACACTCACACACATACACACGCGCGCGCACACACACACATTGACATCCTGCAGGGGCACATGCAACCGAAGGCTCATTGGCCGGTTTGTGTGAATCCGTCGCAATCTGCATGAGATTCCCGCGGAAGAGAGGCATGAAATAAGGAGATTCTGAAATGGCAACGGTTGCTGTCAATGTCACGAATGCTGTGGGCACAACGGACTTGACAGACTCGTCGGCATGTATGCCCCCCGCGCCCCGGGAGGGGGGGTACGGCCTAACTAAGGTGAGCTCAGCGAAGGTGTAGGCGGACCCTTTGGTAGACTTGCCTTATTCAACACCACCACCCACCAAGGGCTACTGGATTGCATCCACTCAAAGGCACATAAGTTCAAAGAGGAGTGGGAAGGAGGAAGGATGCAAATTGGTCAAAAAAGTACTGCTCGGGGGGGGGGGGGGGGGTAGTGGGTGTGGGTATGGGAGGCCTTGTTCCGAGCACCGCTGCTGGGGGTGCCTCTTTAGACTTGGGAGGCCCAGGGGGGCGCCACTGCCAACCACAAGGGCCGGGTGAAGCGGGACCTCGTCCCTCTCCTCCCCAACCCACCCTCACCGTCCAGCCTCCCACCTGGTCCACCCTTCAGGGGGGGGGGGGGGGTATGAAGAGGCTCGACAGGATCCACTGTTTCGAGTGGTCGGCTCCATCAACAGCACCGGGTACACACATAGCGGACGGGGCACGGGACCTTTCTGCAGCGAGTCGTCCATCATCATTTCATCTGGAACAAGTTCGTGACGGAGGTTCGACATCCAAGTGACGGGGATGCCCTGTTGTGCCCCTGTGCAGAGGGAGGGCGAGGAGGAGGAGGAGGAGTAGGAGCTGCCGGCGATCGGCGCCGGCCCGTGCCAGCCGATAGCCGGGAAAGGGTGCCCACTCCCCGTGTCTCCACCACACGGATAGGGATGCAAGAGCACAGACTAGACTAGCCACTCCATCCGAGGCGTAGGATGAATTGGGCACGGTCTAGTCTCCAAACCAACACCCCTGCTGAACCGGGATACCTCGGCGACAAACCCCGGTTGAGCGGACACATAGAGGACCCCGCCCAGCATGGCGTCTCTAGGCGACTTGTCTCATCGTTGGACGCCGACGGTAGGTATTCTTGGACCTTGGTGACAGCTAGAGTCGTGGAGCTAAGCGTGCAAGGCGCTAGTGGTGTACCAAAGCGGGTCCCCACCGGATAGGTGTTCATGGGAGGACTGCCCCATCTCCCGCTTGTAGATAGAGAGCTAAGCGTGCAAAGTGCAGGTGGTGTACCAAAGCGGGTCCCCACCGGATAGGTGTTCACGGGATGCCCGCCCCACCATCCGCTCGTAGACATACAAGAGCAAAGCGTGCAAAGCGCAGATACTTGGGAAAAGCGACAACGTTCCCACTTGCTGAGCAGATGTGGACATGGGCTATCCACCGCCAAACCCCCGGTACGTGGAGAAAGCCCCCGTGCCTGCGACCCGATCGCTCTAGCGCCCAGCATCACGGCGTGGCGGGTGGCTGAAGATCTGCTAAGCATGGCGAAGCTGCGGCAGCAAGGCTGCGCCCCTGTTCCGGTCTGTTCGCGCTTGGGAGACCCCACCATGCCTCCACACCACGTAAAGGTGCCCGGCCCCAGGGGTTGGAGGGGGTGGAGGGGGGGGGCATGGGGATGGAGGGCGGGGACATTCACACACACACCCCACGTCCGGAGGACTGGCAGAACACCTACCCTCGGCGTAGGGGCTTACAACGCAAGAGCCCCCGGCCCGAAGGATCACGCCATCAGGATCACGAGGACCCCAATCCTTTGCCTTAAATGCGTTCGCCGGCAGCAATGCACCTAGGCCCCCTGGCCCAACGCCGGTGGCCAGAGGGGGGGGGGGGGGGGCTCCTGGTGGGGGGGCCTCCAGGGGGTGGGGGTTAGGGGGCCCCAACATATGTACCTCAAAATGACCGCTGTGCCGCGCGGGTACTTCTGAGGTGTGTCTTGCAGGGCTGAAAACTTTTGTCGAAAATTTTGCTTTGGGCTGCTTTGTGGCCCGGAAAAATTTCTTCGGCGCCATGACCAATTGTAAAACACGGTCGCCACTGGGGGGGGGGGGGGGGGTGCTACTCCTGCGGCGCGCATTTTGAGGAATTATCATGGAACAGGGGAAATTGCACCCTTTGTACTTTTGAATGGGGAGCGGTCATCGCAACATTTTTGTCCGTCTTTAGTGTTGTGCTTCACCATCGTGCCCTTTTGACCTGCTTCATTCACCCAAAATTGAGGAAAATTAATGCGGTGCTAATTACCCTGAAGCAAATTACCCTTCCCCTGTGGCGCGCAGTAAGCGCTCCCACTTGTGTGGTAGGATTGGGGGGTCCGGCGGGGGGGAGTGGTCAGGCGCGTCCGGGAGGGGGGGATGGGGGGCATACAGTGAACATTGCTCCAAAGGTCCAAAAGGGGGGGGGGGCTACCATGATGTGGTACTTCCAAAAGTACACATTCGTACGAGTTTTTAGGAGGACAAAATTCCAGATGGCTTCTCCCATGCCACCAGAGAAACGTACCTTGGGTGGGTGAGGGTCAGAAAATTGTCCCTCTGCTCTCAGACGCCGGCGCCGGCGATGCTTCAGTCCCAAGAGAGTGAAGTTTGGAGGGGTGCCCACTCCCCACACCTGATGTGGGACACAGGCCCAGGGGTCTGGGGGAATGCCTCCTTCGCAGGTTTCCTGGGCCCCTGGGCCTGTCCCCCCTTTTCGGTGTACCAAGCAAAACCCTGAAACTGCCATTGTCGGAATGAGAAACCCAAAAGCTATGCTTCACCCACCCTCTGGGAAGGGGGGTGCAGAACTCCAAAACCGCCACCTGCCACGCCAGTCGAAATGAACCATGAAAAGAGACCACATGCTGGTGCCCTCAGCCGAAAATATGGTATTGTGGTTGTGGTTGTGGGAGTGGTGGTGGTGGTGGTGGTTGGAACACACTGGGGAGTGCAAACAAGACCGGCCGAAGAGGACGCGGCCGGCCATACATTTGAAGAGAGGAGGGGGGGGGGTGGGGGTCTGGCCTGAAACCCCCCCCCCCACTTCCTCCTACGGTTGTCAGCCCGCCGGGCTGGAAAAGCGCAGCACCAACGTGCCAATCGCAGCACCAACAAGCGTCAGCACAACACAGATCATGGCTCTCTGTGAAGGAATGTGCAACACCAACCATCTGCCCACGGGGCTGAAACGTATGCCATTGTTGCTCGGAAACTGGTTCAGTCACTACCGGAGCTGATGTGTCTCACTCAGAACCGCCTCTGGTGGAGCACACAACCTGCAGAAGGATTGGAAAACAGACTGACAAACTGGCGGGGCCTTCCTGGAACCGAATGGTGCAACAAAAGAAAAAGAGGGCGTCACAGCCCTTTTTTTTTTTGGAGTGGACTCACCCATTGCACCCTTCGCAAAATCTGTGCACCGAAAATACATCACACTTTGGATGAGGTCCTTGGTGGTGACGGTGAGCATTGACTTTTTCGACACAACAAAGCGATCCATGGTGTGGCCTGCAGCATGAAGGGAACACCATTGGAACAACAAACCACATCACACACGCTTCCTGTGGCCGCAGGCCGCAAGAAAAAAATCAGTGTCAACATTTCTGACCGGGATCATGCCTTAGAAGAGAAGGTGCCGGCCGAAGGGGGTCCAGGGGGAGGAGGGGGTCCCTTCTCCTGTTGTCAGCTGTTCTACCACATCAAACGACACGACACGACACACGTCATCCCCAACCCTCGGCCATGGGCAACAGCGAGGACCTTCGTACGGCGCACCCACCGACACGATGCCCTCGGGGTCCAGCATCCCATGCGCCCCGTAGTACGTGGCCTCCGTGTCGAGCATCCCGTGCGCCCGGTGGTACGCCGCCCGGGCGTGCAGCTCGCGGCACTCCTCCAGCTGCGCGCGCGCAAGGTGCAGCGTGCGGTACGCCTCCAGGTGCCGCTGCCGGTAGTACGCCTCGGCCTCCTCGGCGCTCTGGAACCCCGCGTCCTGCGCCGCTTCGTGGGCCCGCTGCAGGGCCGCCTCGGCCTCGTGCTGCCCCACGCGGCGCTTTCGGGTGCACGCCAGCAGCAGCCGCAGGAGGAGCGCTGCACAACGCGGGGGGCAATGCCGGGCGTCTGTGCCGGTGCTGCAGTGCAGACCTCCGACGCACCGCGGGCGGTCCGCGGCGGGTGTCGCTGCAACACCACCGACGGCCGGCGGTATGCGCGCGTTCCGGAGGGTACCGGGGATTGTGTGCAGGTGTTGGTCGGCGGTGGTTGTGCACTGCGCCGGCCCGTCGGCTGCGTGTCGTTTGGGTATTTGGCGGGTGTGTGCGGCCGTGCCACATCGGGCGAGGGCGGTCTGGGAGAGGCCTTGGGCCCTGCCGCCGGCGCTCGGGCCTGTGCCATCACCACCGGCCCCGTGTGCGGAGTGCTGTCGGAAATGCACTGTACGACGCGTCGGGGCGTCGTACAAGGCGTCGGGGCCCGACACGTCGGGAGCGTACGACGCGTCGTACAGTGTCGTACAAGGTGTCGGGGCCCGACGCGTCGGGCCGACGCGTCGGGGATGTACGACGCGTCGTACAGTGTCGTACAAGGTGTCGTACGGCAACGACACCGTACGACACAGTACGACACGGTACGACACAGTACGACACGGTACGGCACGGTACGACACAGTACGACACGGTACAACACGGTACGACACAGTACGACACGGTACGACACAGTACGACAGGGTACGACACGGTACGACACGGTACGACACCATACGACACACACAGACATATACATATGTAGACATATAAACACATGTAAATGGGGAAAAAAACAGATTGGTCAGAACGGGTCAAAATGGGTCCAAATGCTTTTCTATTATGGTCAAAACATGCCAAAAGGGTAAAACTCAAATATTGGCACTTCGCGTCTACAACATGCCGACAGTGTCTACAATTAGCAGGCCGCGTCTACTTGTGGTGCACAGTGTCTACAGACCCCAGACCGCCCTTCCCCTGTGTGCGGGTAAACGATGGTAGCGGACCGTTTTTAGGGAAACAGGGCCTTCGGTCCCCTTCCCAAATATTGGCACTTCGCGTCTACAACATGCCGACGGTGTCTACAATTAGCAGGCCGTGTCTATTTGTGGTGCACAGTGTCTACAGACCCCAGACCGCCCTTCCCCTGTGTGCGGGTAAACGATGGTAGCGGACCGTCATTGGGGGAAGAGAGCCTTCGGCCCCCTTCCCAAATATTGGCACTTCGCGTCTACAACATGCCGACGGTGTCTACAATTAGCAGGCCGCGTCTACTTGTGGTGCACAGTGTCTACAAACCCCAGACCGCCATCCTCCTGTGTGCGGGTAGACGATGGTAGCGGACCGTCATTGGGGGAAGGGGGCCTTCGGCCCCCTTCCCAAATATTGGCACTTCGCGTCTACAACATGCCGACGGTGTCTACAATTAGCAGGCCGCGTCTACTTGTGGTGCACAGTGTCTACAGACCCCAGACCGCCATCCTCCTGTGTGCGGGTAAACGATGGTAGCGGACCGTCATTGGGGGAAGGGGGCCTTCGGCGTGTGTGTATGTGTGTGTGTGTGTGTGTGTGTGTGTGTATACATACACACACACACACACACACACACACACATATATATATATATATGTATACACACACACACACACATATATATATATATATGTCGTACAAGCGTCGTACAGTGTCGTACAGTGTCGTACAAGCGTCGTACGACATCGTACAGCGTCGTACAGTGTCGTACAAGCGTCGTACGACACTGTACGACGCGTCGTACAGTGTCGTACAGCGTCATACAGTGTCGTACAGTGTCGTACAAGGCGTCGGGGCCCGACGCGTCGGGGATGTACAACGCGTCGTACAGTGTCGTACAAGGTGTTGGGGCCCGACGCGTCGGGAGGTGTCGGGGCCCGACGCGTCGTAAAATGCCTACTTTGACAGTTGTGCGTGTGCGTGCCTCGGGGGCGTGTGCCGCGCCGTGCACGGCGCTGACTCCGGGACAGACAGCACACGCACCGCCTCGTGACGGGGTGTCTCCCCTGAGTTGAGGCCACCACGCGCTCGTGTGCACGGCGGCGGGGGGGGGGGGGGGCATGACGCCTGCAGGGATCGCTGTCTGCAGCCGGCGGCGCCTGTTGGCCTCTTGCTGCTTACCCTTGCCCTTCCGTTGAACCTTCTCCCTCCGGAGGCGGCGGGGCCATCCGCCTCTCACCCCCTTGTGCCCCTCCCTCCCCCTGCCTGGCCTATCCTTCCCTACGCACCCTTCCTTTCCCTTGGGAGGTCGTGCCAACGGAGGGGGGGGGGGTATCCTTCGGGCCTCCCATGAAGATGGGGTCCATTTGGGTGTACCCAAGTGTCACGGGGTCAACAGATGTCTCTCCACTTCAAAGAGTGTCCAAAGCCCGGCGGCGCACCACACGTCTGCCTAAGGCCCCCCGGAGGCGTCGGGGACGTCGACACCCTCTCACGAGTGACCCTCGGTACCCGGGTACAATGCCACACGCTGCTCACGCGGTGACGGTCCCGGGCCCTGCCCCCCTTTCCTGGACCCGCCCGGGGACCACCGTGACCGCAGTCCTTGTGGCACGGACCCTTCGCTGGCGAAATCGAACGCCGTCGATGGATGTGGATGTGGCGCCGTGCCTCCAACGCCAGCGCGAGCACGTGAAGGGGGGGGGGGGGCGGAGTAGGTGGGTCGGTGAGCAGATGGGGGGGGGCGGATGGTGTTGTCCAATGGGGAACGCGTTTCTACCCCCGCCCCCCCCCCCCACCCCCCGCCCGCCGATCATTTGGAGGCACGGGTCCCGCAGGGCACCCCTTCCCCACGGCCTTGGGCCCGGGGCCACTGTGCGCTTTGCGCCCCCAACTGGCAGCCACTGCCCCTCCGGAGGCGGGCCGGTGTTCGGGGACAACACGTGCCTTCGGTCACCGGCGCCTGTTCCGACCCCCCCCCCCTCCTCCCCGGCAAAATGAGTGTGTGTGTGCCGAGGCTTCCATTCCCGTCAGGCTCAAACTGCACCGTTCAACACTCCTACATTTCCTCACGGCTTCTGCAAACCATCAGTTCACTGTTCTATGCCCCGCAGGTGGGCTGCCCACAGGGCCATGATCTACCGATTATGCACCGCACCGATCATGTGCGCGCCTGCGCACGCGCACGCGCGCACGCGCGCGTGTGTGTGTGGGAGCGAGGCGTCACTTCGTGTGTCTGGGACATTGTCACCGGCGCGGAGACGGGGTGTCGCAGTTCTGCAGCGCAGGGGCACGGGATGGCCGGGGCACATACCCAAGAGACACAATGCGCCGGCGCAGCTGAGCACGACGACCACCACAAGCCACGGGATCGGCGCCTCGTTTGTGCCGTGGAACACGTTCGGGTCCGTGACGGACACCCACGCGAACAGATCGCTGACCACACAGAACCCGCTCATGGGACTGCGGGCGACCGTGCGGTAGCGTGGGACGCCCTGAGAGACAGCGACCACAGCACACGAAGGCGTAGTGACCCCGGGCCCCACAATGCCCCCCCCCCCCCCCCTGTGGGAGCATACCTCCTCCTCCGCCATCGGGCACGCCTCCTTCAGGCCTCCCACCACACAAAAGGCGATAATCGCACGCCCCCCCCCCCCCCCCCGGAGGCCACGGAGGCTCATTTTTTGGCGGCGATGCCCAGCCGCCGACAGGGCCCGGCATTGGGGGGGGGGGGGGATGTAAGTCACACTGATCGCCACAACGCGCTGAGGTATGTGTCACGGGGAATACCTTCTCCCACGAATGTACCGTGGGGCCATCGCGCCGCTGTGCGGCCACTGCTGGTCCCCAGGCAGGCCAGGCCAGCGTGGAGGCCCGGCCGGTACGCAGATCTGCCCTATGCATACGTACGCACGGTGTCCCGTGCGGTGGCGGTGGTGGCGGTGGTGACCAGTCTTCGTTTACAAGGGGGAGGGGGGGGGCGGGTCAGACGGGGCTTGAGGCACACACCCACCCCAGATCATTGCACCACCCAGACCCCAGCCCCTCTTGGAAACAATGTTTGCAGCAGCGGTGGAGGGGTTGTGACCACTGCCGCTGCTGTGTGGCTGTTGGTGCAATTGCTACTGCTATGACCGACCGGGTTTGTCTTCTTCATGAAAAACGCGTACAGCGTTTTTGTGGTTTGCTGACTTTTGGTGTCGGTCACTTTTGCAGTGCTCACGTTCGGGGTTCTCCACATTTGACACGAGTAGTGCACACCCACAGCGGGACTGGTCAGGCTGCGCAGCAAAACAAAACCACAAAACGAGGTCCGTGGAGAAGGGACACCACGTCGGAAGCATTTCCCAAAAAAAAAACCTCATCATCATTCATCTCCCAACCACAGACCCAAGAGATAGACATTCCAAAGGGGGGGGGGGGTCCTAGACCCACCCACCCGGGCTGGGGCATCCACCCAGACGCCCCCCTTTCCGTATTGATTCCCTGTCAACGAAGCCGGGTGGTGCAGGGCCACAAGGTGGAGAGTCAAGCCTGTCAAGGGCCGAAGGACAACCTCCCGCGCCTTTGGCACACACATCTGTGGAGGAGGCATGGGGCCTGTTTGCGTGGGAGAGGGGGGCCACACTCCACCACGACTGCAAAAGCTGTAGACCGTCCCTAACTGCAACGCAAAAGGGTGTCGTGGGTCAGAGCAGCGGCCTAGGTACGGGGGTCTAGGTGTCCGTTTAGGCAATTCTGAGGGGTGGAAACCACAAAAAGTGGGGGATTGCGGCTGGATTAGGTGCCCTCGGAATCGCGTTTTGAGCCATGTAGCCAAAGATATGGCCTGTTCTTGGTTTGTGGCTGTCGCCAGCCAGTCTACACAAAATTTGGGGCTTCTGGGGGCCTTTTTGGGCTGAAACATGTGGTATGTGTGTGCTCCTCCCTGTTGAGGGCTTTACCACACTGCTTGGTGGGACAATTGTAGCATTGGGCAGCTCTGTTCCTTGATTCCGAGAGATTTCTCGGGTGCCTTTTGGTGAGTGGGCTCCACCAGCTTGCCATGGCATGGACCCCCCCCAGTGCGTGGGAGGCCTGGAAGGCTGGCAACAAGCAAAAGGGACTGCCCCCAGCGTAGGCCCTGCAGCGCAGCCCCCCCCTCCCCCCGGCAGTGGGATGCACACGTTGTTGTGCCTGACACCCGCCCCTGGGCCTTGGGGGGGGGGGGGGGGCAACACCAAATGAACGCGCGAGGCACACGGGGACCGCTCCCACGACACACATCGTGCTGTACCTCGCACTGTACGGACCCGAGTAGGGCTCCTGCTGGGGGCCCCCTCCACAGGCAGTGAGTGGCGCAGGAGGACGGCAGGCGACATACTGAAATGGCGTATTGCCTGGTACCGTGTTCCTGACCCTCGCCCCCCCCCCCCCCAATGCGATGGGCACCGGAGGAGCCATTCCCAGGACACCCCATCACCCCCCCCCCCCTCCGGGTGAGGCCCCTTCTCGGCACACAGCCCACACCTCCTCCGTCATCTTGCAGTCCTGCATCGCGGGGTCCGACGGGATCGGCATGATCAGCTCCGCCCCATTGACGTCCGGGTGCAGCGCCGGCAGCGCCGCGTCCGTGGCGTCCAGCAACAAGACCCTCCACAAGGGCCCGGCCAAGTGCTCCGAGACCTTGTGGAAGTTGCACTGCTCCCCGATCTGCACCGATGCCACCGTTACGAGCGGAGGCAGTTTGCGGTTGATGCGGTCCAGCCACACGCGGTTGCGCACGATCCAGTGCATCAGCGCCTGACGAGGGCGGGTCCGGAGGCCGCACGCCACGCCAGGCCACCCCCCACCCCCTCCCCCCGAGGGCCGAAGTCAGGGGCAGCGCCGGTCGGACTGACGGGGGCCCCATGCGTAGGCACACACCCACAGGCCAGCGGGGCACGAAGGGGTGCGGGGGCCTCACACGGGGGGAGGGGGTTTCTGGGACCCGAAAGTTTGTGTCCCGAAACTGGCCCGACAAGATTGTCCCAATGGTAAGTGTCGTCTTTTCCCACGATGGTCACTTTGGTTTTGGGGGGGGGGGGGGCACCCCCCTCCTCCTGCGGTGTGCGGCCGTTCTAATACTTCCCGGGGGGGGGAGGGGGATGGCACAAGGTCTCGGTATCTGATTGTTTGCCTTTGGCAGCGCCTATTGGCCTCTCGCCACTGCTCATTCTGACCCTCTGTGGGTCCGAACGTCTTTTGGTTGTGTCAACAGAGCCCCTGGATGACTTGTCCTGTTTGACTACTCCAGGGTCGGCTGTCCTGGAGACGGGCTTTTGCACGTGCCGTTGACCAGGTGCATCCAGATGCACACTCCGAGTCCGTGCGGGGGTTTGCCGACTCCAGCACTGACTTGTGTGCGCTGGGGTGTGCATCTGCAGGGGGGGGGGGTACCACGAGCCTGGCCTGACGTGTTGTTGTGCCACCGACGCATTGCTCGACCAATGCCCCCCCCCCCCCCCCGGTCTCTCAACAGGCCCTCAGAACAACGGACCTCCTGCCGACGCCCGCAGTGCTGCTCAAAACACTCGATCCACACGGGGAAGGCGGTGTGTACCAGCGATCCCCATCCGCCAGCCATTGCGTCGCACTGATCCTCCCGAGCCCCGGGGGTCGGAATATGTTGTGGGCAACACAGGCCCCTGCTCACGCACCAAAACAACACCGCGCATTGAGATTCACTGCGCCCCGTGACACCGAGAGACTTTGCGCTCCGCCCATTTATTGCCAATTGCCCCCCCCCCCCCCAGCCCACTAATCCCCGCCCCTTTAAAATCAGCCACCGCATCTGGTGGGGGGTGCTCAGCGCTGCCAGACTAAGTGCCCTACTAGAGCCAGACACAGACTGTTTCGCACACCGTCCATGGGACCCCAGGGAGGGCCGGGGAACACTCAATGCACGCCCAGACACACGGCCCAGACACACAGCAAATGCACAATTCTTTTTCAATGGCCTCGGTATTGGCCGTCTCTACGGCTGCGGGTGCGTGCCTGCCCTGCACGCGGGCGGCAGCAGCGGTAATCCTCCGTGTTAGAGCGGGGGATGGGTCTGGCTTTGCGGTCCAAAGACCTCAGATTTGCGCGAATGAGAGGTAACAAATGCGCTCTTTGGCCCCAATTGGCCTTGTGCTTTGCACGTGCTATACTCATGAGCGTCGCCCGCACGCAGGGCGCGCCTTGGGCACAGACGTTCCCTGTGTGAAATCCCCGTTCCACTACGACACAACTGCAAAGTCCCTGTGTGGGGGGGGGGAGGCAACTTCGTTGCAACATCTCTGATTAGGGACACCAAGGGGGACAACGTGGGTGCCGCTCATTTCCTCGCAGGGCAGTCTGTGATCCCCCAACTGTGACGGGGTGTTCTCACTCACTCACTCACTCACTCACTGACTCACCCAGTCACTCACCCACCCACCCACCCATCCACCCACCCAGTCCCTCCCTCCCTCACTCACTCACTCACTCACTCACTCACTCACTCACTCACTCACTCACTCACTCACTCACTCACTCACTCACTCACTCACTCACTCACTCACTCACTCACTCACTCACTCACCCACCCACCCACCCACTCACTCACTCACTCACTCACTCACTCACTCACTCACTCACTCACTCACTCACTCACTCACTCACTCACTCACTCACTCACTCACTCACTCACTCACTCACTCACTCACTCACTCACTCACTCACTCACTCACTCACTCACTCACTCACTCACTCACTCACTCACTCACTCACTCACTCACTCACTCACTCACTCACTCACCGCATCATGCGCCAGCCCCCCACCCCATCCACCCCGCATCCCCACCTCATCCCACGCCGCGGATGTTATGGTGAGGTCTACACTTACATCCCCTGCATTGTGGTATGGGGGTCTGCCGCCGTATACTTTGCTGTCGGGCGCGACAATAGTGAGGTCAGGATGTAGAGAGGAGTGCAGGATGAGGGGTGATGCGGGGAGGACGGCGGCGGAGGGGGAGGACGCGGGGAGGCTCGGGGCGGACTGGGGGATCAGGGTGATGCGGGCGCCTGGGGGTCGGGAAAGGGGGGGTGTTCTGGGGACCTTGACAAACAGACCTCAAAATGCTCCTCCCCGCATCATCCCCTCCCCCCCTCAGTCCCTTCAACTAGCCCCCCCCATCTACCCCGCATCCTTCCCCCAGCCTCCCCGCATCATCATTGCAGACGCAATCTCAAAAAACGGGCCAGGGCACCCAGTCTCAAGTACCCTGCCTTTTCGAGAGGGGGCACGGTCGTCCGACAGAAAGGGCCACGCACACGGCTCGGCCGTCGCCGCCCCTGCCCTGGGCCTGAGACTCGAAACGTGAACCGCTGCCCGAAAGCAGCACAACACACAAAAGGGCGACGATACCAGTCCTCCCTCCCCGAGCTGCTCAGGGTACGTGGGTGCTATCCGCGAGTAATTGGAGCCCAGCTCGTTGGAATAGCACGTCATCGTGCAGACCGTATAACAGAGATCCCCTGCAAACGGAACGCACAAGGGGGGGAGAGGAAGTGATGCATACGTCTGAGCGCGCCCCGGCCGAATACATACGTGCCACCGCTGGGGTTTGAAACCTGACTTAATGTCTTGTCACAGACCGCTGTAGCCATCGCTGTATCGGAGGTAATGATAATGCCGTGTGACACTTAGTTCTGCCGACATGTGACGTATAGGCCACTGCACACGAAGCACTGAGCACTGTATCTGATCTTGAGACTGCGACGTGACACTTAATTCTGACCGAAGGGGCCTTGATGGACTATGGTTGTCGCCCTCTGGCATCGCAGCAGCGCTCAACTGCGGGATTTAGGGGTGTGCCCCCGGATCGATTGGCACAGGGACCCGTGCGGCGGAGCGCACTCCGGGGCGTCGGGCGGGTTGGGTGCCGAGCCACCGCCACGTCTACGGCGGAGCGGGTTTGCCGGTTGTGACTTCCGGTGGGAGTGTTTAGTGAAGGGGCGCCTCCGGGCGGTGGCTGTGGGGGAATCACCAAACAAAACCCGAACCAAAACTTTGTCCCGCGGGTCCAGTTGCATCGCAAAGCGACCGGCATGGGCCCGAGCCACGGCCCTCACGACGTACCCTCTCCCCCCCCCCCCCACATGTGTGGCATGCGGACGTGAGGGCCGGGACCTGCACCGTCCAGGCACACCACGTGCCCTGCGGGTGTGGACGCGTGCTCAATATCACATATGCTGCGGCCCCCGATGCGGTTGTGAGGGTGGCCGTCCCAAGTGCATCGAATGCAGTGGACGGACAACGCATGTGTCGAGTCCAGCCCCCCCCCCCCCCCCCGGCGCACACTCCCGTCCACCAACGGCCGACAGCAGTTGTTTCGGATGTGCATCACCCGATCCATCTGCCCCCTCCCCCGGACTCTCTTGGGGGGGGGGGGGGGTTGGCACAAGGCCTTGGGGGGGGGGGGGTCCCGCCTCTGAAGTCGAAAATCCGATGACGCGGCCCCCGTATCGTCGGCTGACCGCCAGCTGCCGTCGATCGTCTGCAGACGCCCCAACGGCCGACGGCGCGGGCTCCGTCGTCGCGCCGCGACGGGCACCGGCAGCAACGCACCTGCGGCCATCTCCACCGGGTCCGACTGCAGACAGTCCACGTCTCGAAACGCTGCGGTCGGGACCTTCTTCCGCAGCGCCCGGAAGATGTACTCCCGCAGCGCCGGGGCGGCGGCCCCCGGAGCCACTCGGTCGGTGTCGAGCACGACGGGCGGGGGCTGTTCAAGGCTCGTGAACTTGGACGGGGGGGGCGAGGGGGAGGCGGCCAGGGCCCCCCACACGAGGTCCGACGCGACGATCTGGGGGGACGCCTCTCGCCTCAGGACAGTGCCGTAGACCCACGCCACCCCGACCAGCCCGGCCTCCGTCTGGGCGGTGCTCATCAGCAGGTCGTCGAAGAACGCGACCACTCGCAGGTCATAGCGCTGCACCGCCACCCTCGACCCCAAATGGGCGTACCAAGTCTTGGCCGTCTGGTCCACGAACCACGAGACGTCGCGCGCGCGGACGTACGCCTGAACTTTGTCCTGCACGAAGCACACGGGCCACATCCCCTTTGAGAACGCACTCCTTTGAATGAGCTGCGCACGAGCCCCGTCACGCGAACGTCGCGTGGGTTTGGGTGGACCTCGAGCACATCCGCACGCACTCGCGCGCACTGCGCCGTCATTCGCGTGACGCAAGAGATCCGCGGCTCAGTCATGAGGTGCGTGCCAGACCCACCGCAGAGGCAGCGGCGCACACGCGACGCGAGTCCAAGGGTCTCCCCTGCATTGTTCAAGACAAGTGTGGGGCCGTTTGGCTTAAAAAAAAAAAAGAGGAGAGGGGCGGTGTGCCGTCCCATGGCCCTCCAAACCCCAAGTCCCCCAGCAGAGGCACAGCACGTGTGTGTTCGTGCCCCTCGACACAGGGACGACGCACACCAGGAAACGGTCCATGACGGCCCCGGACACGAAGGCGGCCTTCCCCGTGAGCGTGAGAAGCCCCAGGATGTGCTCGAGGCCGGTCCAGGGCTCTGCAATGCGGGTGTCGATCGCCTCCCCGACCGCGGCCTCCGCCAGCACCTTGAGCCCCTTCACCTGGGCACACCCCGTACACTCGATGTGGGGGTACCCGAACTCGTCCGTGGCCTTCACCACCAGTCCGATGGTGTCGGCCTCCGCCTGCCACACAACAACACGAACGGGTACGGCAACGCACGTCGCGCGGTACCCCACCCCCACACCTTCGGCGGCACACAAAGCGCCTTCCACACCCCCAAGACATTGCAGAGCCCGCGACGGTAGTGACTCGGGCACCGGATGGGTATGCGACGGCTTCGTGGAGAGGGGAGGGACCGGAGGGGGAGCCGAGGCAATGGGGCGGCGGGGGGGGGGGGGCGAAGCGAGGAAGCTGCACCCGCCGTGCTACTGTGCACTGCGCCGGGGCACGTTATTGGGAGGAGCACTGTGGTGGCCCCAAACAATAGTGCACGGGTCGACAGAACCGCCGCCCCGCGGGGCCCTTCCCGGTGCAGCCACGCGCCCCTTCCCACGCCCTGTCGGCCCCCCATCGGCCACCACCCACGCAGCCACACGCGTCACACCTCCACCGGAATCGTCACCTCCTGCGTGGCCGCCTTCGAGTCCAGGCTCAACCGGAAGCGCTTCGCGGGGTCCGATGCAAAGAAGCACCACACGGAGTACCTGCGGCGAAGAGCACATGCGGCGGCGGAAGTGGGGCGCCGACCAGGGCACGGGGGCGGCGCTTTGCCTGAGCCCGTCGTGCCACCTGTGCCTCCTCCAGGGGGTGCCGTAATGAAAAAAAAAAACTCGGAGTGTCCAATACGCCCTACGATGGCGGCCGATGGGTAACCGATGGCGGCCGGTGGGTAACCGATGGCGGTTGGTGGGTAACCGATGGCGGTTGGTGGGTAACCGATGGCGGTTGGTGGGTAGCCACCAAACATCAGAGAGTGGATGCCATAGTATGAAAAAAAAAAGGGTGAGCGTCCTTATGGCACCCCCTGGCCTCCTCACTGCCGGCCTCCTTGCCTCATCCCTGCCCCTGCCCCTGCCACTCCCCCTGCCCGTACGCCTGCCCGTACGCCGCGTCTATCTGTCGATACCGCGACTCCACACCGCACATCTGCGCCGGGACTCTGTGCCGCCGCTGTGCACATGCGACCGTGTGGCCCTGCACCCCCTCGTCGTTGGGCATGTCCCCCGGGGGCACACCTGATCTCCGCCCAATGCGTGAAGCCGCTCATCGTGACCTGATAGCGCCGCAGGGGCTGCAGCGTTTGCAGGTCCTGCGGGCGCAGTTTCGACTGCCCCGCAGCGTCCGGCAGGTCCTCGATGGCAAACTGCGCGCGGGCGCCGTCGGGACCCGAGTTGATGCGGATTTGGCAGACCCGGGTCTTCGTCACCCGCTCAAAACGGTCCACCGGCAGCGCGAATGTGACATCCGCGTACCTGTGAACACACGTGCGATGCGGGTAACCCCCCCCCAATCAAAACCCCCTCCCACAACTCCCCCCCCCCTTCACTTTAAAACCCCGGCCTCCAGGGCTCTAGAAATTCCGGACCATACAACCAGCCCCCCCCCCCCCCTGTGCCTCAGAACTGAACACACAGAACAGCATCTGCAACACCATCAGCATCTTCCTCAACATCAAGCAGATCTGCAGCATCTCCATCGGAGATGCTTTCAGCATGTGCCATGTCAAACATGTCAGGGGCATCATCATCACAAGGAAGGCTCAGCAACACATTATCTGCCATAGTGACTGGGACAAACAATAGGACGGGTCACAGGCAATACATGAGGGGGTACCATCTGAGCGTAGTAAACCCCCCCCCCTGTAGCCCCCAGAAATTGCAGATCGAAATAACCCCCGAGTGGTTTTATTGTGGGGGGCGGGGGTTACTTCCCCGTTGTGGGCGGCGTGGGGGGGGGGGGGGGGGGCGGACGGGCGGAATGCAGTCTCAGGCAGTATGCAACAGGGCCGTCCAGGGTCTCGCCAATAACCCTGCACCACCCCACCCACGCCCCCCCCGCCGACAAACGAATGACCACCATGCAGGTCTGTGGGCCACCCAAAGGCAGGGCACTGCAGAGCGCACCGCAAACGTCTGGGGCTCTCCACTGAGCAGCAGCGGATCCCATCGCAGTGCACAGCGCCGCTGCCAGGCCCTTCTTCATGTGGCACGGTGGAGCTCTGAGGGGGGGGGGGGGGGGGTGGCAGCAGCGTATACCGGCCGCCTTGGGTTGCCGGACGTCCGCATCTGTGCGTCCAGTGTACTGCTTTTCCTGTACATTTCTGCCCTGCATTCCTGCGACTCTGCAGATTTGTTTTGTACTTCTGCAGAGAAACAATGGCAAGAAGTTTGCTGTCAAATCTTGAAGTCTTCAGTGTCTTTTATGATTTATGGGTTCAATTCTATTGTTCAGGATCGACCTGGGAGAGGGACTCCCCCTTTCTGCACCACCGTCAGTCATAGCGGACGCATCGATCCGAGCAGCGATGGGTGTCGGGGGCGCTGAGCCCTGGTCAAGGACCAGCAGGCCGGTCCCTATAACGCCATCTTCCCCAGAGCCCCCCCCTCTCCAGACTTTGTTGAGAAAAGCGGGGGGTCTTTTGGCTCTGAGACCCACCCAACCCAAAAAAATCTTGACCCAAATTTGACTGAGGGAAAATCAAATTTGAAGAAGCGGCCCTTTGTGGGACCCACCCAGACCACCCCCCCTTTTCTCTTACGTATGAATTCCTGATAATCAAAACCAGCCCCTCTCCACTCTCACCCACAAACTTGCGTCCTCCCTCAGCCCCCCCCCCCCCCCCCCTGCCCCCCGCCACACGCATACTCCCCCCTTTTTCCCAACCCACACAAGGCACACCTCCCCAAAACACAACCAAGCACGGTAACCCGGAAGTAGCCACCGGCATACGTACTCCACCTTTGATGGTTCACCCCCTCACTGCTTCACGACACTGCGTCCCCTCATGGCACCCCCCGTCTGACTATCAACCATCGTGCACTGCCTCCGCCTCTCTCTTGCGGGGGATGGGGATGAGACGGCGGAGATGAAAGGGGTGGACTGGCAGACATACAGCGTCGCCTGCCGCAAATTCTCGAAGTTCACAATCCGAACGGTCATTCGCTTCTGCGTCGCCGACCCCTGGATCACCTCCACCTGCGGCTCCGTCCTCCACGCCACCCCCCGCAGCAGCGTCGGGCTCACATCCCCTTCGAGGGATAGGACCCCCCCGAACGGCTTATGCCGGTTCTGGACGAGCATGCAGTCCTGAAAGCCCCCGCGACGGACCCCCGCGCTGGACACGACGGGCTCGGGCAGGGCGTACACGGTGACGGACGCCTCGTGCAGCCGGACGCGCGCCCCCGCCGGGGTCAGCACCGTCAGATTGAGGACGGCGGCGTGTTTGCCCACGGCAAGGCTGCCGTTGTTGCCGTGTAGCCGGATGCAGACCGTCAGCTGCTCGGCGGGATCGACCGCCTCCTCCTGCGCCACGGTCCCGTTGATGGAGACCTCGAACAGGTCCGGGCTCGAATCCACGCCCACCTGAACCCACCGGACTTCCGCGTACAGGTTCAGCACACGGTACCTCCACTCACAGGGGGGCCAGCCGGCCTCGTGGAGGGTCCGGTAGACGACACTGGGGCCCTCGTAACTCACCACGATCTGGCCTGTGCTCTCGGTCATGGTCCGGGTGGGGCTCGCGGTGGAGGAGGGCGACGGCGTGCGGGTGCGGGAGGGCGAGGCGGTGGCCGTGGGAGAGGGAAGGGCGGTGGGGGACGGCGTGGGGGGCGGCGTGACGGTGGGCGTTGAGGTCGGCACGGGGGTTGCCGTCACGGTACTGGACGTCGTCGTGGTGGGCGTCACGGGCAGGGTTGGGGTCAGGCGGTGGGTGCGCGTCAGAGACGGGGTGTCCCCGATGGTCAGGGACGGCGTGACGGAGGCGCTCCGGGTGACAGAGGCTGTGGCTGTGTTCGACGTTGTTTCGGTTGTGGATGCGGAGGTTGTGTGGCTGAGGGTTCGGGTGGGCGTGGGACTGAGGGTTGAAGTGAGGGTCGAGGTGATGGAGGGGGAGCCCGACCGGGTGGGGGAGGGGGACGCAGTGCCGGACCGGGTCACGGTGGGCGTGCCGGAGAGCGTGGCAGTGGGAACCGGGGTCAGCGTTCCGGAGGCGGTCCTCGACGGGGACGCGGATCGGGTCCCGGAGCCGGTCCCGGTCCGTGAGACCAGCTGCGACGCCGTGCCCGACGCCGTGCGAGTGAGGGAGGCTGTGGAAGTCCGGGTCGGCGGCGTCGTGGCTGATCTGGTGCCGGTCTGCGTCGCCGTGGGGGGGCTCGTGAGGGAGGGGGTCCGGGTGGTAGTGCGGGTCTGCGAGGCCGTGCCCGAGACACTGGAGGTGCGCGTGCCCGTGGCGGTGGAAGTGGAGAGTCCCGTGGGGGACGCGGTGCGGGAGGGTGTGGCGGTGGGGCTGGGGGTGAGGGACCGCGTGGGCGTGTGGGAGGCAGTGCGCGTCACTGTCTGCGAGGAGGTCGCGCTGGCACTGGGGGTGGGGGAGGCGGTGGCGGACGGTGTTGGGGATCGGGTGTGCAAGGGCGTGGCCGACCCTGTGGGGCTGGCGGTGTGCGTCGAGGTGGCCGTCGGGGAACGCGTGGGCGAAGCAGTGCCGGTGGCCGTGCCCGTGCGGCTGCTGCTGGACGACGGAGTGCCGGCCGGCGTCTGCGTGGCGGTCCGAGTCCCGGTGCGTGAGGCCGTCAGGGATGCCGGTGCCGTGGGTGTTTCAGTCCGGGACTGCGACCCCGTCGGGCTCCCGGTCGCGACGCGCGTTGGGGAGAGCGACTGGGTCGGGGTCGCCGTTGGCGAAGGGGAGGGGGTGGGCGTTGGGATGAGGGTCACGGTCGGAACGGGCGTCGCGCTTGCGGAGGCCGTCGGGGTGACCGTGGGCGTGGGGGTGCGGGTGTGCGTGCCACTGGCGGTCAGCGTGCCGGTGCACGTCGCGGTCGCGGTGCGGGTGACGCTGGGAGTGGGGGTCAGGCTCAACGAGGCGGTCGCCGTGATGGTGTACGTGTCGCTGGTACTCCGGGTGCCGCTGCCCGTCGCTGTGTGGGAGCCCGTGGGGGTTCTGGAGGCGGTCGCGCTGCGCGTCACGCTCTCGGTCGTCGACTGTGTGTTTGTGGGGGTGCTGGAGGGCGTCGCTGTTCGGGTCCCGCTCGCGGACGCCGTCGCAGTGAGCGTGACGGTCTGCGTCTCTGTGCCCGAGCGCGTGGGCGCGGAGGTGTCAGATGGGGTCGCCGTTGCAGTGCCGGTGCCGGTGCCGGTGCCGGTTGGTGCAGAGGTCAATGGTTGCGTGGCTGATGAGGCGGTTGTCGATGTCCCTGTGGAAGTGGGGGTCCCAGAGCGCGTGGATATCGAGGTGTCGAATGCGGTCGCAGAGGCCGAGTGGCTGAAGGTGAGCGTCGGCGACCTGGTCCTCGGCACCGCAGTCCCGGTGCCGGTGCCGGTGCCGGTACCGGTCAGGGCCGGGGTCACAGGGTCCGTGACGGTTGCTGTCGTTGTCGAGGCCTCCGACGCGGTGCTGGTCTCTGTGGCGCTGGCGCTCCTGAAGTGCTGTGTTGGGGTGCGGGTGGGGAGTGCGGTCGTGGTGGTGGTTGGCGTGGGGGTTGGTGTCGCCGTGTCCGAGCAGTTCCAGTTCTGGTACGGATGGTCACACGTGCAGGACCACGGCTCCGCATCGCATACCCCGTGCCCGTTGCACGTCTCTGCCGCGGAGCAGCAGTGGAAGTGGGACCCCACGCCCTCCCAGCACTGCTCCGGACAGAAGCTGCACTCGCACATGGAGACGTCGACGCCGCAATCTGCCCCCGTGTACCCGTGTGCACACACGCAAAGTTGCAACTTATTGGGCAGCACCCTGCAGGTGCCCCCATTGAGGCAGGGCAGGTCGCACGCAGGCTGGTACTCGCACACTGACCGGGCCCCCAGTTCCGAGGTGCAGGACCACCCGTCCTCGATCTTGCACCCCGCGTCACACCCGTCTCCGTGCCTGGCATTGCCGTCGTCGCAAGCCTCCAACGGATGACGGATGCCATTGCCGCACACGGGCTTCTCTCCCAGCGTGACCGACGTGGCGGTCAAAATGAACCCGTCACGTTGGTCGGATTCATCACTGAAGAAGCGCAGTCGGACAGGCAAGGTGACGAACCCCCAGGCGTCGTCTAAGGGCGGCGGACTGTTGGTGGTGTACATGTTCGTCAACTGATATTGCCCGAAATTGTTCAATTGCCAGATTTCCAGTTTGTCGTTGTAGCCCAAATCCACTCGGAACTTGTGGAAGATGAGCTGGGCGACCGTTCCATCCCGCACGTCCCCGAGCTGCCAAAAGCAACTCGCATTGGCATCGTAGGGGCCACTGTAAGTGGTGCGTATTTCCGTCACACGTGTCATATCCACCACGACCCTTTTCTGTTGCTGGCAGGTCCACGTGTGTATGGGGGCGAAGTACGCAGACTCGGTACTGCTGCCCAGGCCCTTCCCAGCGCAAGCCCGGGCGGTGATGTTTACGGGGGCTGTGATGATGAAGGGCACCTCGTACAGTTGGCCCACGTCACATGCGTACCACTCCCCACACTCGGGGATCGAGCTGTCGGCGGAAAAGCAAACGTAAGGGCAGGCCCAGTTATGGCGGATGTGCACCTCGTGGTCGGGCAAGACATCTCCCGCAGCAGACGCGAACGTGGGCGGGCTTAGCAGCCAGGTATCGCAACGAGGACCTGACCAGCCCCGGTCGCAGAAACACCCCTGTTTATGGCACTCACCATTACCGGAACACTGTTCGTTGCGGGTGCAGTTAAACACCGTTCGCACATAAAGCGCAGCGGGCCCAAAAGAGGTCGTCAACGCAGAAGGATTTGTGGCTGCCGGCGGGTAGTGGTCAAAAGGCATGACATAGAAGGTGCCGTGTTCTGAGAACAGTGTTTTGAACACAAATCCTATTTCTCCCCAACGGTGAATAAGTGCAACCCAAATGATTCCACTGAGGTGGGGTACTGTCCCCTCGAAATCCCATTCCGTCCAATTTGCCGAAGTCAGTGGCTGGACCTGCACAATCACAAGAAAATAAACTGAACAAGAGTACAAGTATACGAATCTGGTTCCGCTCTCAGACAACAGGGGTGCTCGATGGGGGGAGTTGGTAGTGACAAACATACGACATTGGTCGTGGAAGTAGCAAGCCCCTCCTCCCCCCCCGGGACGCATGGGTATTCAACAAGGTGTATCGTTGCCATATGTGGACTGCATACCTTACCAAGCGCCACAAGCTTCCCTGGGGCTGGAATGAAATCTCCTTTGTCCTCCCAGATTGCTGGGCTCCAATATTCTTGCTCAGGATCCGCAGGAGCGCCTTTCCCCTTGAAATCTCTGTAGGCAGAAGCCAGATATCCACCGATGGATAGCACTGAAAAGAGTTGGCTCCCCAAGTCAATGGGCACCGCCCCAGTCCAGTTTGATGGGCAGCCATACTGCCCACCACTACCATCACTCGCAGTGCAAAATACCATGCTGAGCTTGCCGCTGACCAGGCTGTCAGGATTTTTGACTTGTCCCAGAGGGGTGTATATCCGCTCGGAGGCAGTGTCATCCGGCCCAGAGGTTGCGTACGGGTAGTAGCGCCCCTCCGTAGCTTCAAGCAGGTGCGGCAGAAGAGCAATCCATATGAAGAATGCTGTCAGCATCTGTCAGCATTTCATGAACATGAGGCAGCAACACCCCAATTCTCCCCTCGATTCCATAGGGCCTATCTCAGCCGGAATCTACTGCAGTGCTCTTAAGAAATATGTAAGCCACACACATACCCTCACTGCATCACAAGTTCCGCCTCTGGGTGTCCGGAGCAAAATGTCCGCAAAACCGCGCCTGACGCCCTCGCACAAAGCTCGTCGAACAAAAACGTGATTCCAAATCGACAAAGCGGTACGTACCAGGGAAGCAGTGGAAGCATGTTACTGGGACTGTGGTACAGATTGACGCCCAAAAAATCCGATCGGACCAGGAGTCGCTCCCCGATCGCTCCAGGCTGCTGTGGGATGGTCCGGCTGGCAAAAAACACTCACAGCAGGGAATCGGAGCCACCCGCCGGAGAAACATGTCCCAGATGGTGTTGAGACGGATCTTGTTTTCGGCGGTGTCGAATGGTGGGGGGGGAATGACGAATGCATAGCTCTTTCTGTTGCGCTGTAACGCAGGGAGCAACTCTGTGGGCACTCGACTAAACCAAGTTGAGCGCAAAGGTGTGAATGAGATACGAAACGAACACAAGGAAGATTCGGTGAGGGAACGTGACCCAAATGGTTTTTTGAGGAACGGAGCGCTAGGGTGCAATTCACAGTAACGTTTCAAGCAGGGAAATGCAAGCAGCGTAGCTTGTGCAATGGAGAGAAGGATTGTTTGGAGCGCGACTGGAGTTTGTGAATGCTTTGACCAAGTAGCGGATTACCAGAGTGGAAGTCAGAGTGGGAGGCAAAGTGGAACTCATGGTTGAGGCTCCTTTGCTGGATTTCAGCCCCTAAACAGTTTGCAGAATTAAAGTCGACCCCCTTGTTTTGCCGGATTTCAGCCCGCCGAATACCCTGGCTTTCTGCATCTCAGCCCCCAAACCACCCTGTTTGCTGAATAGTAGTCCCCCTTGTTTCTGCAGTAGTGGAGGAAAAGGATGCAAACTTTCTGCATAACTGTGGAGTAGAGCTGCTTTTGTAATACACATAATTCAGCTCAACACCCAGCCCAAGTTTACAACTTCGAACAAGTGATCTGACGCCTACCCTCTTAACAGCTACAAATTTGTGACATGCAATACTGTGGCAACAGTATCTAACTGTTTTTGAATCTATATTCTGCCGCTTACCTTGATTGCTTTCAAGTGTTGAAAATTTTATGAACCAGCATATCGGGTTTGATGGCCGTATCGCAAAGGGGCATCGTAGCACCTTTGCCTTGTAAACTTCCAATATCCCCGGCAGCCGCGGGTAAGAACACACTCGAGCGGGTTCCGTGACGATCATTGCTGAACTGCCTTTTCACTGGTGCTGTTTCCATTTTGCTGGCCTTTCCAAGGTGTTGCACCCTTGTATAAGGTGCACTCATCCGGGCAACTGTGTCAGCCATATATCAGCTATATTAAATGCGGCGATGGCTCTGATTGACATATCAATGTTCATTTTGGGCTTTTGCTGGTTCTTTCTCAAGCCATTTTCCTCTCCTTTTCGAATGCCATGCTTTTTTTCGTTTAGAAAATGTGAAAGGCCGGACGCGCCCCGGATAGAGGAGCCCAGCACAAGCTCAGAAACAAAGGTCTTGCCACGGTTGGTCGCGCTTGGTTTTCTTGTGAAATTGGGTCATGGCCATCCGCTTTTGCATGGTTTATTGGCATGAAACCGCCAGAGCTGCCCATTTGGAGCCCGGAAAACCAGGATTTCACCCTCGGTTTCCTGTTTTTTATCCGGATTTTGCCGATTTTAACACATTTCAACGCGTTTTTGTCTCGGAATCGACTTGCCGTCACTAATAGCAAAGATTTGACTATTTAAGAAGATTCTCGGATATTCAAAACCTTTATTTTCACCTTCAGTTTTGTGGAGGAAGTGACGGCAATGCCAACCTCCAAATGGTGCTGCTTCTGCCCACGGTGGCGGCGGTCAAATAGGCGTGTTTCCCTTCAGATCTGATTCCTGTGGGAGCCATGAAGAATTCGTGAATCTCTCAGCTCCGCAATTGTTACAGTTCGGCATCCGTATAAAATTAGCATGCAGCATAAGTGTAGAAAAAAAATACATTGAACACAAAATGCAAAAAAAAAAGCTGCAAGAAAAAAAGCAGGCCGTGCCGGCGACATAGTTCACAGATAAGAGCATACATCTATCCGCACAGAGAAGCGACATAGAAGGAAACAGCCCCATTTGAGCACTGGTCTTGGATGCGAGATGTAAGTAGTAGTGATTGACCTTTCACCATTAAGGTTTCTATCGCCACAATTAGTTTTGGTCATCAAAGATAAAGATGCCTAGATGTCGCCAATAGCTCACTCCTTTACGGCACAATTTTTGTATGATTGATTTTGTGTCGCTTAGTTTAGTTTGCAATTGGAATCATTGGTTGCATCGTAAATGTATTTCATCGTGATTAGATGTGAACTTTGGCATTCCACGGCACCTCAGGTCACGTGTTGCAATGATTATTGATTGTTTGACATGATGTAAAATTTGGTGTCGTGATTTTGCTTTTGAGAATATTTGGCATCTGTATTGATCCATAGACTAAGAACAACGAACTAGCATCGTTTTGAAATTTCAAATTTGCCATCTGGTTGAAAGTTGGATTCGAAACCATGAATATACATTGGAGATATTCGGAAAGCACACGATTACACAAATGGGTGCTACCTTGAACCTGTTGGTTTTTTTTGCCCCCGAAATCTTTTGGCAACACAAACTTTGGTTGTACAAATCTGTGCACAGGTGTACGCCGGCGCCCCAAGATGGTACCATCTACCCCGGACCGGCGTAAATTGTGGTATCATCCAAGAAGGTAGGTAGGTAGGTATCTTCGGGAGCTCGGGATGCCTCCTTTGACATTGCAGGAAGAAGGTCTTACCAAGGGGACGTCCTGTCCCTCCCACTGCCCTATGTCAGGTGCCTCTTGAGCCGCTCCCGCATGTGCTTGGGAAGGCATTGTCGCGGCCACCCGGTCCATGTGTCCCAGGTGGGAGGGTGTCCCCACATGTGTCCATGGGTAGGGCCACATGCCCCCTCCTTTGGGCGGCAGCTCTGGGGGGCTGCCCAGCCGTGTGGAGTATCTCTCACCACGAGGGGTATTGCTCCCGCTTGTCTACGGTACGACCGCCTCACCCTTGTGGCTTGAGTTGCGGGGCCACTCTGCTTGGCAGGTGACCCCCTCCTGGACTGTGTACCGGCTCGCCTGTCACCGGTTGCTTCCATGGCTCCGGTTGACGTTTGCCATGGTCCTCGATGCAGCCTGGCCGGGCTCGGACCAGTGGCTTTGGAGTACCGCTCCTGCCACTGGCCCGGTGGGTCGGCTGGGTCGCCCCAGTGCGTCCGACCCATGGGGTATTGGTTCTTTCCTGTCCCTCGGCTGCCCTACGTGTGTGCAGCGTCCTGGGCCGTTGGGCTCCTGTTCACCGGTGTGCCCGCGCGGTTTGCTGTGGTGCGTCTGCGGTGTCCTGGGCCAGCTGGCTCCTGTTCACCGGTGTGCCCGCTCGGTGTGTTGTGTCGCATGTGCGGTGTCCTGGGCCCCTGGGCTCCTGTTTACCGGTGTGCGTGCTGTGTGCGGTGCGCGTGTGCCATGGGTGGATGTGTCCCTCTTCCTCCCCCCCTAATGTTCGTTTTTTTTTTTTTGTTTTTTTTTTTTTCCTGTTTTTTGTTTTTTTTTGAAAAAAGAAAAAGAAAAAACAAAAAAGAGGAAAACAGTGGCGCGCGTACACTGCAGGCACAGGCATGGGCAGCTGGTGCGGCGGTGCTATAGCGTTGTGTCCTCTGGCGTGTGTCGCCGGTGCTGTGGCGGCGGTCGCGCCCCAGGGGTGCGGCCCGCGTGTCCTGATGTACATGGGTATGGGTCAGGGTGGGTTTGGTTAGGTGTCTCTTTGCTTCTGGTGCTGGCTGGTTAGGCGGCTGTGTGGGCTGTGGCTGTGGGCTGTGTCTACGCATTTCCCTCAGCGGGCCTGGTTTGGAGTCAAGGGTTGACGGTTTCGGGATGTGGCTCGGGTTTGATTTGTGTTGGGGCTTCGGCCCGGTTTGGCTTGGGTCAGGGTGGGTTTGGTGAGGTGTCTCTTTGCTTCTGGAGCTGGCTGGTTAGGCGGCTGTGTGGGCTGTGGGTGTGGGCTGTGGTTGCGTTGTTCCCTCGGCGGGTTTGGTTAGGAGTCAAGGGTTAGCGGTTTCGGGGTGTGGCTCGGGTTTGATTTGTGCTTGAGTTCTGGCTCGGTTAGGCGGTTGCGCGGGGCCGGGCGTGTGGGTAGCGGCGTCCACGGAGTCGTGCGCCCGAGGCGGGTGCGGGGTGGTGCGTGCGGGCCGGCCGTTGGCCGGTGGCCTCACTGGGAGTCCCACAGGGAGGGGTCGACGGGCGTGCCGGGGGCGTACGCAGCGTGCAGGTTGGGCAGCAGCGGGCGCACGTGCAGGGCGTCGGCGTGCCCGATGGGGACCTCACTGAGGACCGAGGGGTTGGCGGCAAGTAGTATGCGATGCCCGGGAGGGGTGGTGGCGGGGAGCGGGAGGATGTCCGCGGCCCGCGACGTGGGGGCGAACACGGCGTGGGTCGGGTGCGGCCCCGGGAGTGGTGCTGGGGGGAGCGGGACCACAGGACGGCGGTCTACTGTGAGGTGCCAAGTGCCGCGATGGTGGAGGAGCCGGACTAGGGCGATGCTGTGGCGCAGTGTGTGGGGCTGGGTGCTGGGCGGCGTGGGGACGTGCGGCGGGAGGGGGGGGGGGCAGGGCGGTGGCGTGGGAGGGGGCACGGCGGAGGAGTGACGTCAGTGACGTGTGTGTCGTGCTGAGGGTGGAGAGGAGCCCACGGTATCGGGCCCGGGTTCGGCGCCTTTGGGCGTAGTGGTGCTCGTTGTCGTGTGCGTTGGCTTCCTTCGGCGTCCGGTTTGTTTGGTGACTTCTGGGCGGGGCCTGGCGTGGCGCCCCGTGGTGGTGCTGTGCTGGATAACGGGGTTAGATGGTGGCGCCGCTGGCCGGGGGGTCAGGCGCGTCGTGTTGTGTGGCGCGCAGGGCTCCTGGGGTGTTGTGGGTGTCGCCGGTGTCGGTGCGCCGACGCTTGTGGGGTGGTGAGGGGGTGTGTGCGTGCGGGGCTGGGCTTTGGGTGATGTCCCACAGGCGGATGCCGTCTCGCCGCGCTTCCTGGAGGGTCTCCCGCAGGCGCCTGAGGACGTACGGGTGGTCCTGGGGCGCGGGGAGGTTGCGGGGGTGGACTCCCAGGGGGTGGAGCGCATCGGCCAGCATGGCTTCCCATGCGGCCTGCGGCATCCACCCCCCCGCCGGCCGGAGGCGGCAGTTCTCCACCGACCCCTTGCGGGGCCGATGGACCAGGCCCTCGAGGGAGGGCTCTCCCCGGGCCCACTTCCGCAGCTCCCAGAGCTGCGTGTGGGTCCAGCGCTGCCACCACTGTTCCTGGGCGGGCCTGCGGTCTTGGGCGGAGGACTGGGCGTGGGTGGGTGTGATGGGGTCGTGGGGGCCGGCGGCGGTGGCGGGCCTGGGGGATTCCTCGTAGTCCTGTTCCGTGGGGGTGCGTGGGGAGTGGGGGTGCACGCGGATGTGGACCCGCGGGTTCGCGCGTACGGTCTCCGCCTCGGGGTTGGGCGGGGATTCGTGGCGGCGGCGGTAGTGGGGCATGCGTTGCATGTGGGCTGTCATCGGGGGCCGGTAGGGGGGCGGGGGCGCTGCTGGTGGACCCTGGAGCGGTCCGTGGGCCTGGGTTGCGGGCTTTGGGAGGTGGTGGGACGAGGCGCGTCGCGCTTCGGCCGCGGCGCGCTCCGCCATGAAGGTGGTGGCGGTGGCGTCGGTGACGGTGGGGGGGCGCCGCGCTGGGCGCTGCTGCCTTCGGGCCTGGGACGGCTGGGGCCGGATGTCGTAGAGGACATCCTGGGGGGGCCGGGCCCGAGCTGCCGTCGTGGCGCCGGGTTTGGGCTTGGGCTTGGGCTTGGCTGCGGGCCGCCGTTTGGCGGCGGCCTTGGGCTTCGGCTGGGTCGTGGGCATGGGCTTCGCCGGGGCGTGGGCTTTGGCGGCGGTGGGGCTGCTCGCGGTGGGGGCGGGTTTGGAGGCCCGTTTGGGAGGTGTCCCCCGCGGCCTGGGGGGTGGAGTGCTGGATGAGGACGTGGTGGTGGTGGTGGTGGATGAGGTGGTCGTGGTGGTGGAGGTTGTGGAGTCGGAGGCGGAGGAGAGGGCCGCGGGAGACGGCGGAGGGTCCCGGGCCTCGGGGGCGGGCGTATGATGCTGGGTCCTGTAAGTAGCGAGAACGCGGGTGCAGGTTCGGGCATCGGGCGTGTGCGCGCGTTTTCCCTGGTGATCCGTGCGTGCTGGTGCTGGCGTGGCGGTGTTGTCTCGGCTGTGCGGGCACGTGGGTTACCCGGGGGGTGGCCATATCTGCTCCAGGACGCGGGGGTGTGTCTGCTGGAGGTAGTCGAGGGTCTCGAAGAAGCATCGCTGGATGCCGGGCATGTCCTCCTCTGTGAGGTGGGGGTAGTTTTGGGTGGGGGTGTGGGGGCCCGGCCATAGCAGCGCCATGAGGCGGGCTGCCACCATGTACGGGCATAGTTGTGGGGTGGTGGGGCGTGGGGGGGTGGGTCCCCCGCGGTTTGGGGGGGCTTCCATCTGCTGGGGGCGCAGCGTGACCACCCACACCCATCGGTCCGCGGGGATCCCCCAGGTCCGTTGGGTCCACTTGGCGAGGCAATACATCGCCCTACCAAGGCCCTGGTAGCCGCTGCGGATGGAGAGCAGCGCGTCCAGGGATTCGGGTTCCCACGTGCCCCAGATGTGGGGGTCGTCCGGGTCGTCCCCCCTGGCGTACGTGTCGGGGCCTGGGTTGTGTGTGGGGGGGGTGTAGTCGGCGGGGAGGAGGGAGTCGGTGCCGTGTACCACCCAGTGGTCTGTGGGCGCGTCGTAGGTGGTGGTGGAGAGGGTGTAGTGCAGATTGTACATGAGGGTCATGTACGTGGAGGGGGCTGGCTGCTGCTCGTCGGGGGTGGGGATGTCCCCCGGGACGTGGTGCCGGAAGTTGCTTAGGGAGGCCATCCGGGCCACCCATGTTTCCCGCTCCCACTCTTTGGTGCTGTCGGGGGTGGCGTCGGGTGGGGGGTGGGCCATGTTGGGCTCGCGGTAGCGGGTGCGGCCCTGGGTGCTGTCCCGCTCCGGCACGGGGTGTCCGACCAGGTGTCGCCCCCAGTCGATGGGGGGTACCCAGATCCGGCTCCCCGTGGGGGGAGGGCTCTCGCCGTCTGGGGTGGCGCGTGGGGGGCGCTCGTGTCGGGCGACGTGGAGGAAGGCGTCGAAGAGGAAGTCTCTGACGCCTTCCCCCAGGGTGGCCGCCTGGACCAGGGTGGCCGCCCGGATGGGGGTGCTGGTGCCGGAGGTGCGGAGGTACAGCACGACGTCCTGTTCCCCGACCCCCCGGAGGTGCTGCCGTACCGCTGCGGGGTTGTGCAGGGCGTAGGGTTCGGCCGGTGCGGCGACTGGTGGTGCGGGGTGTGATGGGGGGGGTGGTGTGGGTTGGGGGGGGTGGTCATCGTTGTCGCGCGTGGGGTCCGGTGATGGGGTCTCTTGTGGCGGTCGCGGGAGGGGGGATTCGCGGTGGCATGTGTCGGCGGGGGTATTGACATCGATTGGCTGGTGCTGGCTGCCGCGTGTTGTGTCCGTGGCCTGGTCTCGGGGGGGGGGCGGGGGGGGGTGGTGTGGGGGTGGCGCTGTTGGTGGTGGGGGGGGCGGGGGTGGGTGTTGTGCTGGCTGGGGGTCTGGGCGTCCCTGTGGGTCGTGTGGGTGTTGCGTGTGTGCGCCGTGTGGCACTTGCGGTTCTTGACTGGTTGTGGTGCCGGGGTGTGGGTGGGAGGCGGCCGCATGAGCGTCCGGGTGGGGCTGTGGTCCGTATGTAATGGGTGGCTGCTGGTGGATGGTGCTCGCTGGTATGGGGTGTGGGTGGGGGGGCTGCTGGTGGTGGTGGGGTGGGGGGGGCGGGGGTGGGTGTTGTGCCGGCTGGGGGTCCGGGCGTCCCTGTGGGTCGTGTGGGTGTTGCGTGTGTGCGCCGTGTGGCCCTTGCGGTTCTTGACTGGTTGCGGTGCCGGGGTGCGGGTGGGAGGCGACCGCATGAGCCCCCGGGTGGGGCTGTGGTCCGTATGTGATGGGTGGCTGCTGGTGGATGGTGCTCGCTGGTATGGGGTGTGGGTGGGGGGGCTGTTGGTGGTGGTGGGGCGCCCCTACTCGGTCCTGGTGTTGCCGGTGTGCGTGCGCGGCTCATCGCGGGTCCATGGGGGTGTACCGTGGCTCGTATGTCGTGGGCCCGTGTAGCGGGGGCGGCGGGTGGTGCTGGACCGCGTGGTGGTGGTGTGGAGGGTGTGTCGGTTGTGTGTGGTACCCCGGCGTTGGTGGGTGTGGTGGCAGGGGCTGGTGGTGGTGGTACACGTGATGGTGTGCTGCGGTGATGTGCGCTATGTGGGGTGGGTGGTTCGCGGGGCCTGGTTGTGCTGGGGCGTGGTGGGGATGTAGCTGGTGGGGGCCGCTGTAGCTTGGGGGCATTAGGGGGTAGGGGTTGGGAGGGACGGGGGCGCGGTGGTGGTGTTGGTGGTGCCATGTCCCCTGGCTCTGCGCGTACGGTGGTCCTGGCATGGTGTGGACGTGTGTGGGCGGTGGTGGCTGACTGGGCTGCAGGGTTTGGGTGCTGCGGTACGGTGGTGGTGGTGGGCGTTGGTGGTGGTGGTGTTGTTGGTGTGCCCCGGGGGTCTGGGCGTGGGGCGGTGCGGTGTGGCTGGACCCGGGCCTTGGTCGGGGCGTCGCGCCCTGCTGGCGGGCGCGTTGGCGGGCCCCCTGGTGCCGGTGCCCCTTGGTCTTCTTGGCCTGGTGGGTGTCGGGGGCGGGTGAACCCCCCTGTCCCCGTGGGGGCGACGGGGAGCGGGCGCGCCAGCGGTGTGCCTCTTGGAGGCTCGTCTTGAGGCCTCTGACGTAGGCCTCCTGGTCCGTGAGGCTCATCCGCGTGGCGGTGGCCTCGTCGGGGGCGGCCAGGTGGGCGTCCCGGAAAGACGCCCAGCCCTCCGGGGGCGTCTGTTGTGCGGGGTGGGGGTGGTGTGCCGGGTAGAGGAGTGCGCTGAGGGGGTAAGGTGTTCCCTTCCGTCGGCCGAGGGCGTTTGCGAACCGGCGGCACGTGGCTCGGAGGTAGGCTGCTATCTCCTCTGGTGCCGTGTCGGCCCACGCTTCCGGCGTCAGGGCTGCTGCTTGGGGGGCCGGGAGTTGTGGGTCTGGGAGGTGTAGGTCTCGGTGGTGGAGGTATAGGGCGAGGAGGATGTGGCGGGCCGCCACGTTCAAGCCGCCTCCGCTGTGGCGTAGGGGTGGGCTGTGGGGGGGCAGGGGTGTGTTGCCCGCGGCCACGGCTATGGCCCATGCGTGGTCCGCCGCGTCCGCCACGTAGTACCCTCCCAGTTGGTCCCGGAGAGTGTCGGTGAGGTACCCGAAGAAGCTGGGGTGGCTGGCGGGGGGGGGTGCGGCTGGGGCCGCGGGCCGTTCGCGGTGGCGGGGGTTGAGGTCCCCGCAGTGGGGGCAGTGGGTGAGGCGGTGCGCGGCTCCCAGGCAGACCCAGTGGTCTGGGTTGCAGGGCAGGGCTGTCTGTGGTAGCCGCTGGCGAACGCAGAGGGGACATGCGGTGGCTGGTGGTTGGTGGTACCTGTGGACGGACGGCGGCGTGGGGGGATGGGGGCTGGTGGCGCGCGCATGCTGGTGGGAGCGTGTGCGGTGCCTGTGGCGCCCGTGTGTGCTGTGCCAGTGCTGTGCTCGGTGGACGGTGTGTAGACGTGGTGGGGGTTCGGTGTTGGTATGTCACGGGGTAGGTTCTCATGGTTGATAGAACAGGAGTTTGAGGAGGTGGGCTTGGTCTGTTGGGGGCAGGGTTGCCGCATGCTGCAGGTATTTGTGGGTGCGGTATGTGAGCTGCTCCGCCGTCTTGGCAACGGCCGTCCGCTTCATGTGTGCCGCCGTGGCCTGGGGGTCCTCCGCGTGGGTGCGTAGTAAGGTGTAGACGGCAGTGGGGACGAGTCCCCTGCGGACTGCCTCGAGCACCTCCGTCTGCTTGAGGACGGTGGTGAGTTGCTGGGTCGCCGGGGACTGCGCCAGCCATCCGGCGTGCTGTGCGATGGTGTGGGTTGGGTTCCAGTCTGTGAGGGTGTCCAGTCCCCTGTACAGGGGGCACGCCTTGAAGTGGTCCCATGTTTCTTCTTCCGCGTGGCTGCAGATGCATTTGGTGTGTCCTGCGGGGACGTGGATCGAGCGGCGCGTATACCATCGGTGGTATCGGGTGAGGAGGGGAAGTTGTTCGAGGGCGAGTTGGAGTCGGGGCTTTTGTAGGTGTGCTGGGAGGCCATCCGGGCGCAGGGCGGAGTAGTAGAGGGGGGTGTGGACGGGGTTTTCGAGGCGTCGGAGGAGTTCGGTGTTTGCTGGGTGGCCCAGTGTGGTGGCGAGTTGCTGGATGGGTGTGGGGTAGTGGTACTGCTTGTCTCGATCCGTGTACGGCGTGTCCTCGGGCATCCATTGGGGGGGCTGTGCGGCCAGGGGTATCGGGGGCAGGTGCTGCAGGTGGCTGTGGTGTGGGGTGTCCAGTCGCACGCGTTCGAGCCCTGGGGTGTGGTTGGTGTTCTGGTGTTTGGCCTGCGTGTCTGCGCGTCCATTGCCGTATGCGTAGCGGTGCGACTCCTGCTTGACGATGTGTAGGGCGTCCTGGGGGTGCATGCCCTTGAAGGCCATCCATAGTCCCAACGCTTGTGTGGTGAGGCCGGAATCGAGTGCTTTGTGGAGGGGCAGGTCCGCAAGGCGCCTGGTGAGGTGGATGTCGACCGTGGCGTCCACGACTACCCAGATGTTGCGGGGCCGGACCGTCGTGGGTGGCGGTGTGGCGGTGACGGCGTCTGCCATGGTGCGCAGTTCGCCGTGGGAGGACGCCCCAAAGATGGTGGCCCCGGTGTGGTGTTCCACGTGGAGGCCGTCCGCGTGCCGGGTGATGCGCACGGAGGCGCAACCGACCGTGGGGGTGCGTTGCTGGGTGCCGGATGCGTCAGTGAAGTAGATGATGTCGGTGTCGCTGGGTATGGGTAGGCGGGCGATTGCTGTGGGGTGATAGACGTAGATGGGGTTCCCCTGGGTGGTTCTGGCGGTGATTTGCGTGGGTTGCAGTAGTGGCGCTGCATAGACGCCTATTCCCTGGGTGATGATGGCCTGGGCTCGTGGGGTGAGGCGGAGGAGGCCCCTGTCTGGGCGTCCCTGGGTGATATACGCGTACATCAGGTGGAAGAGGTATCCCGTATTGGGGTGGAACTTCTGGCACGTGATGGTCTGTCGCCGCTCCTTGTCGTCTTTGTCGCCGCGGAGGGTGGGGCATTTGTGCTGTAGGGGGCGCATGGGTGCCTCCTGAGGCCCTGCGCGGTGTGGGTCGCAGCGGTCGTACTCCATGGCTACGCTGTCCGGGTCTGCCCGCTCGTTGGTGAACGTCCATGTCGCCGTGGGTGTTCGGGTCCAGGCTACGTGCGCCGGGTGGTCTGGGGGTACCGTGTGAAACCAGGGGGAGAGCCATGCCTGCTGGTCGGCGGTGGCGGCGGCGGTGGGGGTGTGGTAGTGGGTGGAGATGAGGTGCAGCAGGGGCCACGGAGTGTCGAGGGCTGCCGGGCCGCAGTGCCAGCACGTGCGTGGTATGCCCTGGTCACTGTGTCTGACTGGTGGTACATCGGTCTCCGGTGCATTGTGTTTGGGGATGGACCAGGGGGCATGGTGTCGCTGGACGGTGCGGGTAACATGTTTGTGGCCGTTTGGTGCTAGTAGCAGGATGGTGGGTGGTGTCCAGCCTTCGGCTGACGGGGTGGGCTCCCCCTGAGTCGTGCCGCCGTCGTTGGGGGTCTCGTGTTCGCTCAGGCGGGGCCGGGGGTGCTGGCGCTGGAAGGCTGTGTACGCCGTGTCGATGTCCTTGGGCCCCGGCATGTCGCGCCCTGCCTTCGTAGCACATGCGCGGAGGTACGCTTGGAAGACGTGGCGTGCCGGCCATTGTGGGTCGGAAAGGAACGGGGCGTGGTGGGCGTCGCATTGGGCCATGATCTGCATCTGTGTTGGGGTGATATACACTATGGTGATGGTGGCCCCTACGAGGCGCAGGGTGTCCACCTCGCCTGCCGGGCGTCGGTGGATGTCGGTGTGTGTGGCCACGAGTGGCCCCTGTTGATCGCAGTGGTGGTTTGTCAGGATGGCGTGTGTGTGGTGCGGTAGGAGGAGTTGTAGCTGGGCCCAGATGCCAGTGCCCACGGGGGTGGAGACGCCGTGTTGTGCCAGTATCCACCGGGGGCAGGTGTTGCGGGCCATTTGCGCTTCTTTTATGCGTATGGCCGCCGCCTCGCGAACTTCTGGTTGGTGGTTGTGTGTTACCCTGTGTAGGAGGTGTGCTGCGTGTTTGGCATAGGCCATGTCGACCAGGGCGCCCGTATTGTCTCCGTAGTAGCGCCAGTGGGCCATCATGGCCTCCTTGGGGAAAGACGTGGGCCAGCCTCCGTGTTGCGCCCATGCCTTCGTCACTTGCTGTCGAGCGTGGCGTAGTGCGTCTTGGGGGCGCGGGAGGTGCAGGGCTTGGTACCCGATGGCCGCGTTGAGCACTGCTTCCATGAAGTACGCCAGGCCCTGCGTAGACAGGAGGTCCCCCCTGGCAATTTGGGTTAGCCGGGCGAGGCGCTCTTCTAGCTTGCTTGGGAGTGTGATGTGGTGGTGCTGCGTGGCCTGTGTGACTCCCAGGTGGACTGTGGTGTCTTCCAGGTGTAGGGGTTCGCCTTTCCGGATGTGGGGGGTGGGGGTCTTGGCGTCGGCCAGCCCGACCGATTTGCGGGGGTGCACTAGGAGCTGGTGGGCGTCCAGGTAGGTTGTGGTGAGTTGGAGAATGGCGGACGCTTGTTCGGTGGTCGTTGGTAGCCCTGCGTTCTCAGGGTCGCGGTGGCGGGTGGCCGTAGTGAGGAGGTTGTCATCTGCGAAGTTGATGAGGGGGGACCGTAGCGGGTATGGGGCGTACCCCGGGTATACCCGTGCTAGCTCGAATGCCAGTGGCAGGGTGACGAGGAGGTAGAGGAAGGGGCCTTCGGCGCCTCCCTGGGGGACCCCGCTGTCTGTGCCGGTCCAGGGGGTGAGGCCCGCGGCCGTGATGACGGCGTAGAGTCGGGTTTGGATGTACCCGGTCATGAAGGATAGGAATGGGAGGCCCATGGCATCCCATACCTCCGTGAGGAGCCGGTGTGGGGCGTGGGGGAACGCGCCTTGGACATCGAGGGAGGCGATGATCATCTCGTAGGGGTTCATGTCCAGTGCGGTGTCCTGGAGGAAGATGGCCTCGTGGGGGGACCTGCCGGCCATGGCCCCCCACATGCTGGCGGGCACGTGGGCGAAGACCGCTGGCGCGATGCGGCCTAGGATGAGCGTCCACACCAGCTTGACCTCGGTGGTGGCGCATACTATGGGCCGCCAGTTCCCCGGCTGCGCCCAGTCCCCCTTTTTGTAGAGGGGGTGGACCAGGTTGGCCCACTCAGGGGGGATGGGCGTGGCGCCCGTGACGATGTCCCACAGGCGGGCTGCCAGGCGGCGTTTGATGGGCAGGGTGAGACGTTGGTACGCTTCGGCCGGCAAACCGTCGACGCCGGGCACGACCCCCTTCTTCAGGCGGTCTAGGGCGCGCTGCAGTTCTGAGATGCTGAAGGGGTCGTGTTCGATGGCGCGCCGCTGTTCCCGGTTGAAGACCCTGGGCACATGCTCGCGGATGGTGTTTCTGGTGTGGGGGTCGAGCTCAGGGAGGGCGTCCCCGTGTTGTGCCTGGAAGCTGTCCAGGACTGCCTGGAGGACGGCGTCGGGGTCATTGGTGAGGCCTCCTTCGGGGGTGCGGACCGCGTGGATGGTACGGCGCCCCGTGTCCTCCAGGATGCGGCTGACGTACCGTAGGGACTTGTACGGCGTGTCGTTTCTGCCGTATCTTTTGCGTTCCTGGGCTGCTGCCGCTATGCGGTGGGTGTGCCATTCCTGGAGTTGGTGGCGGCGGGTGGTGAGGAGCGCACGGAGGTGGGCGTCCCGGTCTCGTGCCTCCGGTGTGCTGGGGCGTAGCAGGGTGGCGAGTTCCCCTTTCGTGGTCCAGATGTCATGGACGAGTTGCTGGAGGGTGAGGTCTGGTGGTGCTCCCGTGTGGTTGGTGTCACGCTCCATGCCGCATGCTTGTGCCGCCCGGCGCATGGCGGTGGTGAGTGTCGGTGCACCCGGGCGGCGTAGGATGGCGTGTAGGGCCCTGTTATACCTGTGCCAGGCGCCGTGGTCGTCCTCGGCCGGGAACTGCAGTGTGGGTGGGAGGGTGTCGTCTGGCAGGGTGGCCGCGGGTGGGGGTAGGTTGGGGATGATGAGGTCGATGTAGAGGGGCCGGTGGCCCGTGCCTGTGGGCGGGAGGTCCCCGTAGGCTGCTTCGTGGACGCGCACCGTGGTTGGGTCCCCGTAGCACGTGTCGATGCAGGATGGGTGGGTGCCGGCTTGGTGGGGGTAATGGGAGGGTGTGCCGGTGAGCCCTGCCGTGAGGTCGGTGAGGCCCAGTTGGTGCATGGCGTCGCGGACAGCTATGTCGGTGGCTGTGGGTGGGCCGGTGCGGTCGTCGTCGGTGGGAGCGGCGTTTAGGTCGCCTATGATGATGGTGGGTGCCAGGAGGGAGAGTCGGCGGTACGCCAGGCTCAGAGTGTCCAGGAAGTCCTTGGTCTCCTCCCCGAACGGGACGTGCGTGAGCAGCACGTTTAGCTGCCATCCGGGCCCCACGCACTCGTACGCCCCGAGGCGACCATCCACTCCGAGGTCGGGGTGGGCATGTACCGTGACCGATGTCTTGTGGTAGAGGGGTACCCCCCGTTCCCAGTGGGCGTGATATTTGTTCCCCTCTGGGTCCAGGATCGGTGCTGGTTCGGGTTGGTCCGCTTTGCGGAGGGCTTGCTCCAGGAACCCCAGGAGGTCTGCGCCTTGGGGGTGCGGCCCGGGCATGGCTTGCAGTGTGGCGGCCTTGGTGGGGTCGTAGGTGACCGCGGGCTCGTTGAGGATGTTGATGCGGGCGTGGGCTTCTGCAGGCGCCGGTTTCTGGGGACCGGTAGTTGGGGGGGCGGGCCGTGTCCGGCCCTGGCCCCGTCAGGCGTTGAGGAGGTCGATGACGCCCTGAGCTGCGGGTGCCCTGCGGTTCCGCTTCTGGGGCTGGGGTAGGGCCCATGCATTGTGGACTTCGCCCGTGTACTCGGTGCCGGTGAGGTGCTCCGTGTCGGGGGTGCACAGCTGCATGGGGACCATCTCACGACCGGCTTGGTCTCGCCAGAGTTCGATGGTGCGCCCCAGCTTCTTGTCGTTGGGGGTGGCCGGGTCCCACTTGACGTGGATCTTGAACCCCTGGTGGTCCCCGGTGACGCGGTACCGGTGCTTGACCTCCCCTGCGGCCCATATCCACTTGGAGGGGCCCGCGGCCGTGGGGTACTCGAAGGGCAGCTGCAACCGGGTGTTGATGGCGTATTCGGGATACAGGGCAGCGGCTTCCTCTTTGGTCCAGCTCTTCGGCTTGGCCCTTGGTTTTGGCGCGGGTTTGGCCTGTGTGGGGGCCTTGCGCTTCTGCGCACCTTGGCGGCGCCGGGCAGCGGGTTGTCCCCGTTGGGGAGGTGCGCCCTGGGGCCGCTGTACGGGTGCGTGGCCCGGTGCAAACACGGGGTGTTCGCGGGCGGCTGGGACGTCGGGCTTGGACGTGGGGACGGGGTCCGCCAGCTGGAACACTTGCTTGGTCATGAGGCCAAGCACTTCCTCGGCCTCCTGCAGGGCGTCGGGCGGGTCCGTGGGCCAGGTGAGGAGCCGGTGCCCGGTGCCTGCCCCGTGGCGGCGCATGTGGGCCGTGTAGCGGGTGGCGTGGCGTGTCCACGCTGGGGTGCGTTCCGGGGGGAGGGGGCCTTCTGGCGCCCCCTGCGCCCAGTAGAGGGCGTAGTGCAGCGCTTCCCAGGCTGCCTCTGGGGAGTGGGGGATGCGTGCGGCGAGTCGCAAGCGGTCTCCTCCGCGTGGTGGGGGCGGGACTTCGCCGTCGGGGGCGTGTGCCGTTGCCCGTCTGACCTTGCCGTGGTCGTCCCATTCCACCGTCCACCAGGTGTCCCGGTGTTTGAGGATGTGGGACTCCGTGGTGGCCGGGGGGGCGTCCATGGCGTCCCAGCTGACGAGCTGGATGGGGCGGACCGCAGGGTGGGTCTTCGGGGGTGCTCGCATGTTGAGGATTTGGTGGATGTCCTCGGCGGTGGGGCCCGTGTCGGGGGCGTCCTGCGCTGCTTGGGCTAGAGGTGGGGAGGGGCGGTCCTCCCAGAGGCGGGATGCGGAAGCCGTGGCGTACATGGCTGCGATCAGGACGTGTTCCGTCAGCCCTTCCACCATGAGGTGGTTTTCCCCCTCCAGGTCTCGGGGGATGGCGGCTTCCGCCTTTAGGGTGAGGAGTGCGATGGCGCGTTTGGGTCCAGGTGTGGCGTGTGTCGGCTCATCTGGCGGGCGTCCGTCGGATGGGGTGTGGGGGGGGCGCTTCTGGAAGGGGGATGGTCCCACCGCCAGGTGCTCGACAAGGTGTAGTGGTATGGCGTGGTGGTGGTCCGCTGCGGGCAGGAGGTAGGGGTGTGGGTCTCCGGGCACCGTGCCGAGGAATATGCCCCCCCTGTAGGTAGGGGTGGGCAGGGGTTGCTGCAGAGCGCCTGCGCATGGTAGCGCGCACCGAGGGTTGCAGTGGGTGCATGGGGCTGTTATGGGGTGCGGTACCGCGTACACGGTGAAGGGCCCTACCGCTCGCTGGATGTGTCGGGGGATGATGTTGCGGAGGTCCGCCACCCGTGCCGTGCGGCCTTTTTGTATGATTGATTTTGTGTCGCTTAGTTTAGTTTGCAATTGGAATCATTGGTTGCATCGTAAATGTATTTCATCGTGATTAGATGTGAACTTTGGCATTCCACGGCACCTCAGGTCACGTGTTGCAATGATTATTGATTGTTTGACATGATGTAAAATTTGGTGTGGTGATTTTGCTTTTGAGAATATTTGGCATCTGTATTGATCCATAGACTAAGAACAACGAACTAGCATCGTTTTGAAATTTCAAATTTGCCATCTGGTTGAAAGTTGGATTCGAAACCATGAATATACATTGGAGATATTCGGAAAGCACACGATTACACAAATGGGTGCTACCTTGAACCTGTTGGTTTTTTTTGCCCCCGAAATCTTTTGGCAACACAAACTTTGGTTGTACAAATCTGTGCACAGGTGTACGCCGGCGCCCCAAGATGGTACCATCTACCCCGGACCGGCGTAAATTGTGGTATCATCCAAGAAGTACTAATGCTTCCTTTAAGCCGATTTCGGCATACTTTACATTGACATTGCCTTCCTTTTTCCAGTGTGAAACCGAATTATTTGCTTTTCATCAGTTTGCAGCAGGCTTTACGCCAATTTTAGCCTGCTCATCCTGAAATACGAACTAAAGGGCAGGCAAGTCGGGTGTGTGCTTTGTGGCGTGCGGGACTATTCAAACCGATAAACTGAAAATTTTGCTGCATCCAAGGGAAATTGCGCGTTCTTTTAACCAACAGCATGCACCGTTCAACCAATTGTAGGCAGACCACATTTTTTGATTGGGCAAGGGACACAATTAGTCAAAAGAGAGGTGACACTGCCGCACCAAAGAAAGATATCATTCAAAGTGCCCTTTTGTGGTAATGTTTTCCAAGAAATAGGCCTAATTTGGCCTAAACATTTGATTTATCATACATGGCCCTCTATGGGAGTTTTCAAAGTGTCAAGACCCTTCTATAAAATGATTTGCTTGGGCATTCAAGGCTCACCACTGCCCTGCACGGTTTTGCAACCACCAAGCAAATGGTAAACATACACTTTCATCCTGCAAACTTGGCACATGCTTCATAATCTTTGAAATGGCTCGGAGCCCAGTGTCACCTTACAAGCAACCATACACATCGGGGAGACAAAAAGACCATCTCGCCAAATACACCACATGCACATGCCACGCATGGCGGTTTACATTGTTTGACATTTTTGAAAAGCTTGCTTAACTACTTGCTAGAAACAAATAGAAATCTAGAGTGGTAGCGCAAAGCCACCATATTTCATGTAGTCCAGGTGCAATATTAAACATGGCCTCCACATACAACAAAAAAACAACAAGTAGACATACGGTGGCCATGTAGGGTTTGGAACCTCTTTTATTAAAAATAACCGGTTTTTTTGGATTATTTTTTCCAAAATAACCGGTTATTCCAATTGTTCTTTTCAAAATAACCAGTTCAATGCGATTATTTCCACTAAGCAAGCCAATTAACCGGTTCTTTTCCGATAATTGCTTTTCAAATCAACTATTTTGTTGGTTTTGGAAAGAAAATACCATCCAAGCAGTACACATTGCTTCAGGAGTTTGGTTTCGCACTGTGTGAGTATGTGTGTTGATATTATTTCTTTTTCATTGCAAAGGAAAAACCTGATGGTCTATTACCCAAGAACTAGTGACCATTCTTCACCCGTCCGATTAATTGGTTTTGATTAATTTCAAAATAATCGGTTTTCCGACTAATTTGAAAATAACCTCCGATTAATTGCCGATAACCGGTTTTTCCGATTAATTGGTAAAACCGGTTCCGAACCCTATGGCCATGAGGACGTGTAGTGTGGATGAAGCTTCAAAGATCAAGTTGACGGAAGTAGTTGTAGACATACTACCCGAAGATCCTCGATGCGATCAAGAATAGGTAGAGAACTGGTAGAAATAGAAATGTGACCTTGGCCCGTTGTGGCTTTTGGTGGTTCCCAATGAGTACATTTGCAGGGGTGCCGGGCTAAAACGACAAACCCAAACGACAACACAACACCTTTCCCGTCGACCATGCCAAATACCGCCCGGTAGTTGCACTACACGTGCAACAAATGAAATACACAACCATGCATATTTCAATTGTTGATAAATATTGCATGACTATCATGCATTAAGTGAATCACCATTGCTTCTATGTATGTGCTTTCCATGCCTTCCAATATTACCGGACCTACAAAAACAATATTTCCATTTGGCACAAAGCAAAATCACTAGCAAAAGAAAAACCACAGCCATGAACCACTTCCTCAAATCATCTTGCAAATCTAGCAAACTTGGAGCAAACTTGCCCCCCAAATTTGGAGTTGGAAAAATTTGGCAAACGAGACGAACAGGATCTTGTCAGTATCACTCATTACAAATGTGTATATATGCTTATAACTTGCAGCCCCGATCTTGAAATGAACAGATTCATGATGCAACCATGATACAATGCAAACACAACCGACACAATGGTGCACATCCCGTGTTAAATGTTGCTTTGGTACATTGTTTCCGGGACTGCCATGCCTCAAAAAAACCCAACGGCGTGAAAGCAATTTTTGCAATTGTCATCAGCATCGGGAAAGAAATTGAGACACAAACGTGTCAAAAACAATATAAATATGATCACCCATAGAGCACATGCACCGCGCAAGCGAGTTTAGAGAAAACATGAATGCTGTGGAAAAGGCGGTAGGCAAACTCTGAAATCCTAGGGGGGATCCTTGCACTGTGCACGCACTACGCGTGCAATGCGCCCTACTTTTAGACTATGTTCCCTCCGAAGAGCCCCCAAGCAAACCCCTTGGAAACGCCCTTAGAATTAGGTGACCCAGCTGAAGAAAGTTGCACACGTGGAAAAGCCATGAGCAGCATATTGGTTGCCACCCTCAACACCCTCCAGCGTAGAGGCGGGGAGGCCGGGGGTACCTCCTTTCGTATGTGCATCGAAACCTTTGTCGACATAATACGACGGCCGTTGTGGCGACAGCCCCGCGGAGGCAATTTCCGCTACGAGATTATTCAGAGTTGAACTACTCAGCCACATCAACCCTCGTAAGTTGATGCGGCCGGCCGGACGAGAATTCGATGCAAATACAAATAAAGTGTGAAAAAGGGTGGAAATGGCTGAAATTGGGTAAAAATCCAAAAATGCTATATCTCCAATGTGGAAAAAGCATCAAAACCTACGCAACAAAGTAACAATGATGCGCCTATGATCTCAAAGCATGGGTCTCTAGTACGGCCAGGCGCCCAAATAGTTGCACTGTGTGCGCGCTGCGCTTAAGGCGGCCCCCTAGAATGTGGTTCCCCATCCCTCTTTACACCAAAAACAACATGCCTTGCATTACAAAAATGTCCAAAAAATGCCCCGTGCACCCCCTGCAGCAGGGTTCCCACACAAACTATTGTGATGTCCTGCACCTTCGGGGTGGGACATCTGGACTTCACCACTGAGACCCCTCCTAGGCTAAGTGTTTGCACTGCGTGCGCACTGCGTGTGCACTGCGTGCGCACTGCGTGCATATTGCGCACGCAGAGGCTAGGATACTCACCCAAGAATACTTGTCACCTGTTTACTAGGGGGAAGACGGAAAGGTGTCAATACCATAGGGTTGGCTAGGTGTCCACCGATACTTCTGGTTGTAGTTATAACCAACAGCATCGTCGAAGAAGAACTGTCCGGTCTTGGTGTCCACTCGCCACCATCGAGTATCAGCGATCGAGAGCCTTCGAGCGACGATGACCACGTTGACTTCTCTGCAGTTGTGGACGTGGCCATACCGATCGATGATCTTGAGCATCTCGGTTCGAGAATCACCTTGAAGTCGACCAAGGTTTTGGTGCACGTACTATGTGTCGGGAAAAGTACTCTGCAGGGCCGATTGAACCGCCTCTACGGATACGAGGCTCGCTGCAGTGTCGGCAATGACGACGTCGAGATCTGGGTCGTGTCGACAATGTACACATTGTCGATGGGCCTCTTCTAGGGGGAAATGGTTGATAATTCAAATATGCCACATCCTAAATGCTTGGGAACCCAAAAAAACCCTGGTACGGAACCAAAAACTTGTGAAAAGGGGCCAAAACTAGGGTTCGAGTATTTGCCGACATCCAAAACTTTGCACTGCGTGCGCACTGCGTGCGCACTGTGTGCATGGCATTCCCCTAGCAACACCCTGGGCAGCAATGCTTGCGCCAACAACACAGCCAAAGAATGATCATGTTCTTATTGTCTGGGGTGAAATTTTGAAACCCAAAGCCTCAGATGAAGCAGGTTTGGTAGAAGTGGCCAGATAGCATGGGGGTTGCTAGGCCATACGATGGTATCAGCGTTTTAAGTCCAGACGCCGCGTGAACAAGCACCTGATTGAGATGGACCAGAAAGCGGCCCAGCAGAGGTGGACCTAGTGGGATAAGGAATTGAGCACTCTGTTCCACAGGAGCATACATACTACACACCGAGAAGGGGTGTGCCATACAGGAGAGACACCAGATTCAACACAAGCAGCAGTGATCAGAAAGTGGTTGGACGCCTACATGCACTGGAGCCGATGAAGGCGTTACTGGGGTGGGTGGGGTGGGATGGGAGGGGGGGGAGGATAGCCACCAAGCTGGCTTACCAAGAAAAAATGGCTACCGTGACACCTACAAGACGGTGCTCAAAGAAGTGTTGTTCTCCTTCGTGAATCATTGTCCACATCACTCGATAACTTTTTTGGAGCAAGAGGGGGGAAGAGGAAAACAGACCACGCAGTCTGATGCAGATTGAGATTTGCCCTAAAGGAGATTTATTCCTGCTACCCTGTGCCTGAAGGCAAATGTGCAGGTCAGCTCAACTACCCCCGGATCTGAGCCTTGCGGTGGCATATGGTACATGTACATAAACAAAGACTCTTCGACAACCTTCAGCACCAACCCTCCATGTTGGCTCAACTGAGCCTGAATCCAGCCCCTGAACCTTGGGCTCAAACGGCCCAGAGGGGTGGGGGTGGGGGGGGGGGGGGGTTGGCACAGATTGGATCCCCATGACTGGCAGAGAGCAATGCAGAGCTTCGGAAATTAATCGGCTTCAGCTTGGTTCAGGAAGCCAAAAGCACTGCTCAGAGAGGTTGAGGCGGCAATGCATCAATAGGATACGGAGGCCCTCGCGAGAAATGGGTTGAAAGAGCATGACCTGTTGGTTATCCTGGGGAGCCACCACAATGCACTGACACCCACCAGCCCTTTCTTGCTTTGAAGGTATCAGGGCTTTGCAACCAAGGAACAAGGTGGTCGACACAAAACAATGATGCAAGCACCTCGTCCCGCCCACCCCACCATTGCAGCAGCACCACAGCAGAAGGTTGTAGGCATCTTTCACTGGCATCAACCAGATGGTCTTCCACACATGCCTACTCAATGGCAACATGGAGAGGAGGTGAGGTGCGGACAGTTGCAGATTGGCTTAGCAGGACATATACCGATCAATGAAAGACGTCAGTTGCACACATGTTCGATGGAAATGGACGATCACAAACATTTGGTGAAAAAAAAAAGAACCAATTACCAGGTGTCCGTCTCCATGCAGAGATGTGTTGTTGGGCCTTGAAGCTAGTCTTGACTAGTTGTACCCGAGGCACCGGTACCATCTGTGACATGTAAGCCCCCCCATTTAAAACTCCCCAAGTAGCGCACGACGCCCCCCCCCCCCTGGAGGGGGAGACGGTCACCAAGTGACGGTCTCCCCCTCCAGGGTCGTGAAGCAACGGATACTTAGCTACCATATGACCCCCGTGACACAGGCCATACGGTCCCTCCCCCTCCAGGGGGGGGGGGGGATTACAAGGGTATTTCAAGGCACACTGTGGTACCCTCCACTGATGCAAGCAAACAGAACACAGGTGAAGCGACTTGGGTGATGCAACCACCACAGGCTCCAGCCTTGAGAGTTGAACACTCTCATGATCCACTTGAGTGGCCCCACCCAGGGTGTACGTACTGCATGTGGCAAAATTGTTGCCCATTTGGTGAAGGCCCCACAACAGTGGCCAACACATGTGCACCAAGTGTGCGTGACTGGTACCATACACAGTCACCAGGAGAAAACATCTTGGGTCTGAAAAAGGGACACGACACCCTGTACACCGCCGTTGGAGAGAGAATATCACAGAATACACGCAGGTGACTGATTTGAAGTACCCCCCCCTCGTGTCCAGGAACCGGCAATGTTTGACCGCGGAACCAGGGGTTGGTTCTTGCGCACACTTTCCTCCCAAAATTCAACCGCGGAACCAGGGGTTGGTTCTTGCACACGACCGTGAGCAGCCCCGTACCGCAGCAAAAAAAAATTCCGGCGTGTTGCGCCGGGGGACGTGCACTCTCTCCTTTCCCACAATTAAACACATCGACAAATGAACACCGAAGGACTGAATCTCAGCTGACTGGGCTGCAGTGTGCCTTCCAATGAGCATGGAATGATCTAATGTTCAACTGGCTCTGACGTGAAACCCTTCTTCCTGTGATACACCATCCTGAATTCCTGTCTGTGCTGCCCCTTGGGGCCAGGCTTGGGTGCTGCCTTGGGCTTCGGAGCTGGCTTACCTCAAATTTGGTCCCAAGTGCATTTATTGCCATGCAACACACATGAATGTTGTCCTGCACACCTGAATACCTGTCCTGCATCCACCACAACCATGAAAAACCCAATTCTGCGGTAAAAGAAGTAGCGTGACAATTCGACCGCGGAACCAGGGGGCGGTTCTTGCGCAAGGCGGTTCCTAGACACGGGGGGGGGGGGGGATTGTACAGTAATTGGAAAGCAATGCAAGAACATGTGTGTGACAGATGGGGAACACAAACCACCGCAATCGATATTGCCCAGCAAAACAGTGAAGTGACCGGGATTGCAAGAAGGAGGATTTCAAAGGGGAATGAAGTGCCGGATACTCAGCTATCATATACCCCTGGGACACAGGCATACGGTGATAGCCACCACCAGGTCCGAATGTTGCCTTGAGTTCATCACCTACACATCCGACTATCGAATGTTTCATGGGCTGATGGGTTCAGAGGGGATTTCAAAGGAGGGGGGGGGGGGACCAGAGTTTCAATATTTTGGGAATCTGTGCACGCACCTGTTATACAAACAACAAACACAAAAAGCAATAGCAGCAATCTCAGCAGGATGCCACAAGGGGCCACAGATATCCATGGTCCACAAACACCAGCAGCAGACTGGTATTCAGTAAAAACAAGAAGGTGCTTTATCTTTTTTTATGAATCCTTTGTTGAATTGTGTTTTGAATCGTTGTTTTCATTTCCTTCATGCACTTCTGGTGTTGTTTATGGTAGTGGACAATGGCAGTCATCAATATGCAATGTGAGAGATGCAACGTATTGCGGGGGCTGCCAGCAACAACAAAAGCAAGGGCACACGAAGAGGCGTAGGATTGTGGGGCGGCGTTTGTACTCGGGCAAGAGGAGAAGGTGGGGGGATGCTGTTGTTGCCAGACTACCGCAAACAGAACAATAATATTCAGGAGACAAATTGCGGATCTGAGATCCCAAACCTTCCTAGTCACAAACCATGAATGGATCTGTGGAGTCTTGTGCAGAGAACAGTATCATGGTCCCTGCAGGCGTTGGCAACGCCCATCGGCTGTGTCCTTGGTTCCGTGATAAGGGGCGTTGGAGCCAGAGGCCTTGGCCAGAGGCACCCGCAGCTTTCATGGCACAGAAGGGGGGGGAGCGGTGCAGCAGCACACTTCGGGATGAAGTTTTCCCAACCTCCCCCCCCCCTGCTGCTCATCGGCTGAGATCCTTTCCAAGATAGACACACTTGGTTGGGCAAAAATGAGGAGATTGCTCACATGCGACAGAAATGAACGCAGAGCAAGGGTCAACGCTAGGGCTACTACACAATACGGTCCCTGTCAACAGGGTAACATTTGCCCAGTGCGGGCCCATTATGCTCCTGGTGGGGAAGTGTCCTAGACTCTAGTCCCAGATCCACCCCCTCTTCAGAAAGAGCAGACCAGACAGCCCCCCCCCCCGCCCCCCTCGCAACCCAATCAACACCAACACCATTCCTGCAGGGCACACAACACCACGTCACTCCTCTCTGCTTTGGGGTTATGTAGAGTTATTCGCCACATCACTCTTCTCCGCTTTGCAGACCCCAGTGGACACAGGTCCGCCAAAGAACACCATTTTGCTGGCCCACACACTTGTGTGCGCTGCCGCAACGGGCATCCGCTGCAGCATGGCGGGATTGGAGGCCA